>JAANYP010005300.1:240000-603336 GCA_020465985.1 Centrapalus pauciflorus | reverse complement strand
CCTCTTTGAGGTGAAGTAATATTCTAGAATGATATGCAACCCAACAACAATGAAAAAAGAACATCAAGAAAACAACCATCCATTCTATATGAAAGATCAATGAACCCCCACTAAAAAAAAAAGTCCAATCAAGTTGATGAACTTGATTGTGCTTTTTTTTTTTTGGTGGGGGATCATATTTTATGAGAAGATTGGGTTGCATCTTTAGATGTGAAAACAGGATGACTTGCACACATTCGTGGTGCACTAATCGCAACAGGCATTTTCAACCACATATCCCTTTTCTATACATGTCTGCAGCACTTCTTCTCTTACCTCGTGGGTAGTGTTTGAGGCGGCGGGCTAACAAAAGCGCCAATTCACCATCATCTTAGGTGAAATTTACTACTTAATTATTATCTTCCTTTCCTTGGGTTCAAGCATTCATAGGCAAAATGCCTATATTCTTCACAATTGTTGCATTGCACCATACTCTTGTCACGATTAGTTGAGGATCTCCACCAACAATCCTATACTGATTAGACCCACCACCATGACGGCCTCATCTGTTATTATTGCTACCTCATCGATCTTCCTCGACTCTTTCTCTACACACGGACTCAGGGGCGGACCTATTGCTTGGGTACGGGGGTCAAACGACCCCGATAACTTTTTTATTTTACGTGTTATGTATATAATCGAAAAAATTTCGACCCCTATGATTTTTAAGTTTGACCCCGGCCAATAACCTTGTTAGCTTTTATAAATTTCATACATATAAAAAAATTTTGTTACAACACTAAAAAACCTAATAGTTTGTTACCCATTTAACAAATAATTTAAAAGTACGTGTGCATTGAACATTCATTTGTTAGATTATTTCATTGTTAGACACTTCACATTTGGGTTGGTCTAGGAATATATTGCTAGTTTTATTGTTATTTACTTGTTTGTTGTTTGTTAGCATGTTCTTTGTTGTTTTAGACTTATAGATATTTAAATTATTATCTGTTTAAGACTTTAAGTGTTTAACAATTAACATTTGTTTTAATTTTTTTAGTTCATAAGACAATATGAATCGTTTTTTGAAAAAAATAATTACTAAGTTTTATCAAGTGGAAGAACTTCTAATATTTCTCTACAAATTCCACAATTCAATTGGTGATGAAAATGACTGTTGCATTTGAACTATAAAGAATTACTCAATGTTTTGGACGATCATGTAATAACTAACAACCCGTTTTCAAAATATTAAAACTCGTATGGAGAAAAATATAGATTCTACATTTTTCTTGAGCCTTTAATTTTCCTATAACCTCTTCAACTGACATGTCCTCAAGATCTACGAATTGAATTGCTCTATAAATGGCTGACGCAATTTGCAGAAACTTGTTGGGAACGGCTAGAAGCAACTTCTTCACGACATTGCAAAGTCGTCAATTGTCCATGTTTCCTTCATGCTAAGAACTTCAAACTCCGCCTTCAAAATGACGATCCTGACTCGATCTGAATTGGGATTATTGCTTGATGATAGTACCATTGCTGGTGCTTACAGCCTTAATTATTTAGACCCTAGCATCTAGCTCTCTACCTTTGCCCTCTTAATTTATTTATACTAATTAATGAATTATATTTTACGATTGATGCTCTTCCATGGAGATTCATTGATCAACCGGCCGGGCCTTTTTCTCTAATTTGTATTTATCTCTATCCAGGCAAATCATTTTTTCCTGTTAATTTGTTGTCATTAGTTGTTCTTTGCATTTCTATTATTTGAATGATAACTATTTAGCAAGCAAGATAAGCTGCACCAATGTTGAAATTTTTTTGACAGGCCGGAAATTAAGAGCAGAGAAAACCTTATACACAACATGCATCAGGGAACAACAAATGCAAAAGCTCCTAAATAGCCGACACGTACAGCCCCTAACCTAACCCTAACCCAAAACAAAAACCGAAAAATTAACGTCCATTAATTCCCCTTTAAAGCACAAGACACAAAAGGACATGGATTACAACACCATGAATCCGATCGATCGAGCTCCAAGTATGAGGGATCTGAGAGATGCATGGCATGGACTAATGAGGTCGGCCTCACCCTTTGTATAGCTAGCTAGGTCTCACCACCGGCCTTCTGATCAATAGATGCCAGAGATCAATATATCTAATTAATCTAACAACTATAATTTAAATTCTAGAAATTTCTACTCCAGAATTCTTTAACTCAGATATATCATATCATACACTAGCTAGCTATTTACAATTAATACCAGCTAGCTGGTAGTCATTGATAAAAACAAGAGAGTATATATATATATATATGTAACATCCTCGGATTTATTTTAATGTATTTTGGTTAATTAAGTGGAAAATATATATATTTAAGTTGAATTTGGGCGATTATTATGTATTTTGGATATTTAGCAAGTTTGTTGCTACTTTTAAGAAAATTAAACTCAGGATCAATTTTATGGAGTATTATGAATTTAAAAGTTATTTATGATAATTCTAAGATTAAATCAGTATTTTTATGGAACCGGTTAGGTCGAGTGGTGAAATGTGCAAAAATGACGAAAGTTGTATAAAAAGGGTAAAAAGGCTTCATTTTCCATTTTACACACTCTCTCTCTACACTATCTCTCTAAGATTTTTCTCTCTACATCTCTCTAAGTTATCTCACAAACCGACCGTCAGATTTTCGAGAATTATACGTCATCGGAAAGGTATCGAGGAGTACAACAGCAATCTACAAACGGATTTCAGATTTCATACAAATTGAGGTAAGAATCGACCTTTCTAAGATTATGGTTTCGGTTTTGAAGAACAAAAATTTCGAATCTATCATTTTATGCATATTTAAGCCTGTTTTGCTTGAAATATTGCTGGAATATGAAAGTATATGCATAGTAGAATCGAATCTAGGTATTATACATGATATATTAGTGATTTTTGCCTTAGAAATGAAGGATTTAAGTTGAAATGATGAACAGACTCGAATGGGTCAAGAACAGAGTTGAAATGCAAGAACAAACTCGAGTTTGGTGCTAGATTCGAAGGTGTACTATTAGATTCTAAGGGGGGCTTCGAATCTAACCATAGAATCGAAGGTGAGTTCGAATCTAAGCCTAGATTCGAAGCTTAGTTCGAATCTGATGCTTGGAATTCGATTCTGATGCTTGGAATTCGAATCTAACCCATTAAATTCGAGTTTAATGCCTAAAATTGAGAAATATACTCTCTAAACTTGAGTATTTTGAATGGAACTTATAAACAACACATAAAATGGCAAGAATTATTCAAAGGACAAGTTGTGAACTTGAAATGGGTTTCAAACTTAGTTATGGTGTAAAATATGAATATAGACCCGAAATGGGGGAAAACGTTGCAAAACTTACGAGACTTGATTTTTATGAGTTAAACGGATAATGATATGAGGAATTTGTTGTAATTGATATAACAGGTCCCTTGTGGTGTTGTTTAACCCACAGTGGGGTACTTGGAGGATCCGGTTGAAAGCCCGAAGAGAAATAATATCGGTTAAAAGATAAATTACGCACCCACTGTGAGTACAGTAGATTTCGCATGTTTATATTTGTTTTATGTAAGCTTTGCCTGCTGAGACTTGTTGTTTCATTGATTGTTTGGAATTCTACTAACTTGCGTAGATTTAGATGCACATTCTTACTAGTTGCATGTCCTTTCGGTTGTTGTGCATCTAGTGATGGACCGGTGGGTCGCATCGATTACTCTGATGTTACTGTGCTATATGACCTGGAGCTGATCCCTCCTAGGCCCGGTAGGCAGTATGTCATCCCCGATCGTACGTTTGTCTCAGATGGTATGTTTAAATGCCGAGCTTTGAGCTCGAAGGGGCTGCAGCTCTGGTCCGTACTTTGTGTACGAAGAGGATATCCGATGTTGGTCATCTGTGTTATCCTTGGGCTTCATAAAAAATTTATAAAATGCATAATCTCTGTATTCACTAAGCATCCGCTTATTCCCCAGTTGTTGATTTTTATTTTTACAGGAAAAGGGAAGTCTACTGCTGGACCTTCTAGTTAGGTCGTTTGGAAGATTTGGGAGACTCGGCACTATTTGATCGGTAATTGTGATTTGGACAATGTTGTAATATATTCTGGATGATTGTAATAAATGTATGAGTGTGTAGACTTAGACTTGGTACCTTATAGCACCGTAGGGTGTTTAACACTTTTTGCACTACTTTATTTATGTTTTAATGCTTCCGCACTTAATTTAGGTTATCAGATCATTATGTTATTGCATGTTGATGATTAATCCTGGGTGTATTGTAATTGGTGGTTGTTGTGGCAAGGGTGCCACACGAGATGGTATCAGAGCAGTTGTTTGAGATTCAAGAGTCCGTGAGATCTTGATCTCAAACATTAGGTAATGATATGTAGTGGTTTAAGTAATGATCTGAACTAAGATAGGTTACGATCTAGTAATTATAAGAGATTGACTATCATACGGGACAAATGAATGGTGTCTTTAAGTTTATGACATGTTGCTAAACAAATTATATGTTTATATTACAGAACATGTCTGGAGGAGGAATGACACCTGAAGAAGCCAGAGAGAAAAGCAATGACGAACAAGATGACAATACTGGGTCATCTAATAAGCCCAGGGGCTGTCGGTTTAAGGATTTTAAGGGAAATGGAGCAGTCGAGTTTAATGGACTCGGTGATGCTGTTGCTGCTCTGGAATGGATAACAACCACAGAACGGACATTCCGAATCAGTGATTGTGCTGAGAAGGACATGGTCCGGTTCGCTACTGCTATGTTCACCAAAGACGCAGTAATGTGGTGGAATTCAATGGTGAATGCCTTAACAATGGAGAAGGTTTTTAGAATGACATGGGCTGAGTTTACTGAAATTTTCACTCAGCAATACTGCCCGGCCGATGAACGCCGAAGACTAGAAGCTAAGTTCATGACACTAATTCAGGGGACTAAGTCTGTGTCCCAATATGCGGTAGAGTTCACAAGGCTAAGTTTATTTGCGCCTCAACAGGTTGATACAGAAGAAAGAAAAGTTACTCGATTTGAGGTTGGTCTTGATTTGGAAATCCGAAGGGTGATGAGCAACGTACGTTACCCCACGTTTGCTAGTCTGCTGGAAGCTGCCAGAAATGTAGAACAGATCCTGATTATGTCAGGATATGTGATGGGGTCTGCTGATGCTGCTTCAACTAACCCAACTCAAACTTCACCGCCGAAACGTCAACGTGAAGGAGGCTACTCTGGTTCTGCACGATCATCACAGTACTCGCCACCACAGTCTTATCGTCGGCAGTCTAGTTCTCCTGGTCATGCTCGTGCATGTTTCTGCTGTGGAGAATTGGGCCACTACCAAAGTGAATGCCCACGAAGATCGGATGCCTGCCATAAGTGTGGTGTATGGGGACACTACAGTAGGAATTGCAGAAGGAACGATCCAGCTGCTGCTGCACCATCGTCGACTCGATCATTTGGAGGATCAAGTGGTGGTTCAGTCAACCGCCGGAACCAGCCAAAAAGGGGACAGACTAGTGCATTTCAGATTACCGTGGAGGAAGCTAGGGAAAACTCGGAGGTGGATGCGGGTACGTTTATAAGTTAAATTTATGCTTGCAATAATGATGTTTAATTCTGATATCAACAAGCCTTTTGTGTCTACTGTTTTGAACAAACGACCAGTCATGACGCTGTTTAAGTTACTGGCTAGATTTGACATAGAAGTTACTAGTAACACATTAGTTAACGTAGATCATGTGTATCATGATTGTACTTTAGTGATTGAGGAGGTAGTACTCAATCCTGACTTGATTTCAATAGAGATCGGTGACTTGATACGATAATTAGAAAGAATTTATTAAATATATGTGACAAGATGCATATAGTTTGCAATGAAGGAATAATAAAGATAACTTCGCCGAAAGGAGGCGAGAAAAATTGTATATATGAGTATTGGAGAAGTGGGGATCAATGTCTAATGATGATTGTTAGGTCCCGAAAGCTGATTGCTTAGGGTCGTGAGTCTTGTATGGTATATGCTATTGATACCAAGATTGAAGAGAGAACTGTGGCCGATGCGCCTGTTGTCCCAAATGTTTCCATAAATGTGTATGGAAGACTTGTCTGGTGTGGCACCTGAAAGACAAGTGAAAAGTTGGTATTGACTTGATTCCTGAAGCTTCTCCAAAAGTTTGTTATTCGTACTGTTTTGTATCTACTGAATGTGCATAGATTAAAGTGGTTTGAACAAATTGACTATCATAAATAAATATCCGCTGCCGAGAAATGATGATTATTCAATTAGCTGCATGAGAGCTGATTATTTTTCTAAGATTAATCTACGAATGGGATATGATTAGTTGAGGTCTGAAAAAGGGAATGTACTGAAATTGGCTTTCAGGAATATTTATGAACACTACGAGTCTCTGGTCACGATATTTTGATTAAGTAACACCCCAACCGTTTTATGGACATCATGAATAGAGATTTGTATATCAATGATGGGGGAATCGGTAATTGTAATTATCGATGACATTCGGGTATAAGTTTTAAGTTGAATATGTCAAAACGTGAATTTTGATTACAATAGATTATAATTTGTGGTATGTGATTTCTGGAATTGGATCTCGGAGGATTCTGTTAAAGAGGAATGATTGAGAATTTGGAATCTGTCTCGCAGTAATTACAGATTTAAGAAGTTTTCTACGATTGGTAGATTGTAGACAACTTGATTATTCAGTATATTTTATATACAGACTCAAGAAGTTTATTATTGGAAAGATTTTGCACAGATGTACGTGGGAAAGGTTATTAATATTGTTTTAGTATTCTAGACTCGATTATGTCAGAATAGAAGAGTTGTTTCATTTTCAACTCTTGGTTTGTGGGATTAAACACACATATAGCTATGAGTACAGCTTACTGACAACTGATAGAAGATCAGAATGAATGGACTATTTCCACATCGGAATATATGATGAGACACCTAAACCAATCAGTTTTGAGGGAAACGATGTAGTATATTTGTTAGTATCACCGATGAGGTGTACTATTTGTTTTGAAAAAGGGATAAAATTTGCACTGAGGTGAGTTGGTTCATTGAGAATAACAGAAAAGATTAGGAATCTGTTATCTCATTTAGAATTATTTAAGGAAATGTCGAAATAGCACTTGGTATTTCATGAAGAAATCTTTATTAAATCTTCACAACTGGTAATGAAGATTAGGCTGATTATAATGAATTAGAAATCATAAAGGGTTAGTATATGTTGAAAAGTCGGAATATATTATGAATACTGTGGTAATGAAGAATAAGGAACAAAGAGATTAAAATAGTATTGATACGTTGGAAGCATCACAAAGGAGTAGACCATACGTGGGAGACAAAGGCGGAAATGTTAAGAAAATATTCACAACTGTTTGAATCCGAGTAACTTCGAGGACGAAGTTGAGCGTGGTGGAGCCCATGCTGTAACATCCTCGGATTTATTTTAATGTATTTTGGTTAATTAAGTGGAAAATATATATATTTAAGTTGAATTTGGGCGATTATTATGTATTTTGGATATTTAGCAAGTTTGTTGCTACTTTTAAGAAAATTAAACTCAGGATCAATTTTATGGAGTATTATGAATTTAAAAGTTATTTATGATAATTCTAAGATTAAATCAGTATTTTTATGGAACCGGTTAGGTCGAGTGGTGAAATGTGCAAAAATGACGAAAGTTGTATAAAAAGGGTAAAAGGCTTCATTTTCCATTTTACACACTCTCTCTCTACACTATCTCTCTAAGATTTTTCTCTCTACATCTCTCTAAGTTATCTCACAAACCGACCGTCAGATTTTCGAGAATTATACGTCATCGGAAAGGTATCGAGGAGTACAACAGCAATCTACAAACGGATTTCAGATTTCATACAAATTGAGGTAAGAATCGACCTTTCTAAGATTATGGTTTCGGTTTTGAAGAACAAAAATTTCGAATCTATCATTTTATGCATATTTAAGCCTGTTTTGCTTGAAATATTGCTGGAATATGAAAGTATATGCATAGTAGAATCGAATCTAGGTATTATACATGATATATTAGTGATTTTTGCCTTAGAAATGAAGGATTTAAGTTGAAATGATGAACAGACTCGAATGGGTCAAGAACAGAGTCGAAATGCAAGAACAAACTCGAGTTTGGTGCTAGATTCGAAGGTGTACTATTAGATTCTAAGGGGGGGCTTCGAATCTAACCATAGAATCGAAGGTGAGTTCGAATCTAAGCCTAGATTCGAAGCTTAGTTCGAATCTGATGCTTGGAATTCGATTCTGATGCTTGGAATTCGAATCTAACCCATTAAATTCGAGTTTAATGCCTAAAATTGAGAAATATACTCTCTAAACTTGTATATTTTGAATGAAACTTATAAACAACACATAGAATGGCAAGAATTATTAAAAAGGGGCAATATAGGAACTTGAAATGGGTTTCAAACTTAATTATAGTTCAAATTTGGATGTAGACCCGAAATGGGGGAAAACGTTGCAAAACTTACGAGACTTGATTTTTATGAGTTAAACGGTTAATGATATGAGGAAATTGTTGTAATTGATATAACAGGTCCCTTGTGGTGTTGTTTAACCCACAGTGGGGTACTTGGAGGATCCGGTTGAAAGCCCGAAGAGAAATAATATCGGTTAAAAGATAAATTACGCACCCACTGTGAGTACAGTAGATTTCGCATGTTTATATTTGTTTTATGTAAGCTTTGCCTGCTGAGACTTGTTGTTTCATTGATTGTTTGGAATTCTACTAACTTGCGTAGATTTAGATGCACATTCTTACTTGTTGCATGTCCTTTCGGTTGTTGTGCATCTAGTGATGGACCGGTGGGTCGCATCGATTACTCTGATGTTACTGTGCTATATGACCTGGAGCTGATCCCTCCTAGGCCCGGTAGGCAGTATGTCATCCCCGATCGTACGTTTGTCTCAGATGGTATGTTTAAATGCCGAGCTTTGAGCTCGAAGGGGCTGCGGCTCTGGTCCGTACTTTGTGTACGAAGAGGATATCCGATGTTGGTCATCTGTGTTATCCTTGGGCTTCATAAAAATTTATAAAATGCATAATCTCTGTATTCACTAAGCATCCGCTTATTCCCCAGTTGTTGATTTTTATTTTACAGGAAAAGGGAAGTCTACTGCTGGACCTTCTAGTTAGGTCGTTTAGAAGATTTGGGAGACTCGGCACTATTTGATCGGTAATTGTGATTTGGACAATGTTGTAATATATTCTGGATGATTGTAATAAATGTATGAGTGTGTAGACTTAGACTTGGTACCTTATAGCACCGTAGGGTGTTTAACACTTTTTGCACTACTTTATTTATGTTTTAATGCTTCCGCACTTAATTTAGGTTATCAGATCATTATGTTATTGCATGTTGATGATTAATCCTGGGTGTATTGTAATTGGTGGTTGTTGTGGCAAGGGTGCCACAATATATATATATATATATATATATATATATAGATTGAGGTTCTATGGGGCACCACGATGCATTGGGAACCAAAAATGCATAACTTATTTACTTAGGATGCAATAAGGGTAATATGGAAATACTAATTATTTTAAAATTTTAATTAATCTTTTAATTAATAGATTAGCTGAAAACTAGGAAACTAAATAATATCATTAACTACTTTCCCTATTTTCATCCACATTTCCCTCCCTCACCCATCTCTCTCTCAAGATGATGATGAATATGTTGAAGACAGTGATTAACACGTTTAAATTCCAGATATGCATCACGATGAACACGATAATGCATAACCTGGAAAAGATGAATACGAAGATGCACAGTATGAACACGATGATGCATAACATGGTGCCCCATGTGAATACGATGATGCATAACCCGGAGATGCACAGTCAAAGCATCATGTTGGATTTTTGTTCAATTGAAATTTTTAATTTTAGAAGTGTATTTTATAAATTTATTAGCATTTAATACTTGATTGTTGAATTAAATATTCAATCAATATAAATTTAATTTTGAGTTGACTTGATATATTATTTTTTCCCCAAAATACCCTTATGCTGTGACACCCTTGCCACAATAACCATCATTTACATTACACCCAGGATTATACACCACATAATTGATTACATAATGATCTGAAAGCTTAATTTAAGTGCGGAAGCAATAAAAATACATAAATAAATATTACAACTGTTTCAAACACCCTATACAAGGTTCCAATTCTAAGTCTACATACTCAGTAACATTACAATCATCCCAAATACATATTATAAAAACAATCACATTATTCAATTACCACTCTGATTAGTAGACAATCTTCAATCACTTGAACAAATGACCTAGCTAGACGGTCCGACTGCAAACTTTCCTTTTCCTGTAAAAACATCAACAACTGAGGGATAAGCGAATGCTTAGTGAATACACAGATTACGCATTTTATAAATTTTTATGAAGCCCAAGGGTAAAGCCGATGACAAACATCGTATACCCTCTTCGTACACCAAATACGGACCAGAGCTGCAGCCCCTTCGAGCCCAAAGCTCGGCATTAAACATACCATCTGAGACAACGTACGATCGGGGATGACATACTGCCTACCGGGCCTAGGAGGGATCAGCTCCAGGTCATATAGCACAGTAACATCAGAGTAAATCGATGCGACCCACCGGTCCATCACTAGATGCACAACAATCGAACGGACATGTAACAAGTAAGAATGTGCATCTAAATCTACGCAAGTTAGTAGAATTCCAAACAAATCATGAAGCAACAGGTCTCAGCAGGCAAAGCTTAACATAAAACATATACAAACATGCGAAATCTACTGTACTCATAGTGAGTGCGTTATTAAACTTTAAGCAATTTATTTCTCTGCGAGCTTTCAACCGGACTCACAAAGTACCCCACTGTGGGTTAAATAACACCACAAGGGACCTGTTTCATTTCCACAAGGAAAGTATATTATAAACATGTTCATACGTGAATGAGCACCAATTTATACCAATAAAAATAATACAACATTCGGAACTGACGCCCGAAATTCATATTTAAATCCTCTTACTTGATGGTTCTATTATTTCCAATTTTATCCCTTCAATAACTTACTGATTAACAAGTCCCATCAAGTTTCTCAAATTATTGTGTAAATCCTTCGAAATTGTGATCCGAAAATTATTCTTTAATCCCAAATTTCTGGGATTGCCGAAATGTCCAAAAATTTTTATATAATATATCTGAACTAAAGAAGGTCCAACCGGTTCCATTTCATTTTCTCCAATTAAACCAAATCCAATACAATTATATATATATATATATATATATATATATATATATATATATATATATATATATATATATATATGTGTGTGTGTGTGTGTGTGTGTGTGTGTGTGAGTTAGTATTTTAATGTGTCATTAATTTGTGCATATAAGTCTACTTGGCTCATATGCATACACGTTTTCATATATATACATGTGTACATTGCTCACATAGACACATGCATACATACTTTGCATGAAATTACAAAGATGATAATATGGAAATGTTTAGGTACATGAGTTTGACCAACCTCCTGAAAGTTTCGGTATGCTTCGGATGGTTTATGATCATTACCGAAACTATCCAATGGTTTCTATACGAAGGTTTCAGTACACACTTATATATATGGTTTCGGTACCTAGTGAGTTTCGGTATTATGTACCGAAACCTTATGGTTTCGGTACCTCCATTTTTGGTCTCGGTACATTGAAAGTTTCAGTATCCTTCACACACACATATAAAGTTTCAGTATAAAGGGGGAGTTTCGGTAGTTAGTACCGAAACCTTCATGGTTTCGGTACTCCCCAACAAGTCTAGGTACATGCTAGAGTTTCAGTATAAGCTTTCACTATCAAACATAAGTTTCAGTACTTCTTCTTTTGTGGGTTTCAGTATACACATATATATTTCGGTAATGGCAATACCGAAACCTTAAGGTTTCGGTACCCATTCTATGGTTTCGGTATTCTTATACGCACACACAGTTCACATATAAATTTTCCCAAAATCATAAGATTTAACTTGAATTAGAACCCAAAATTTTGTATACAACTGCTACAACACTAGATTTACATAAACCCACAAGAATATCTAACATGCATCAACATTTTGAATCCAAAAATTTCAGATTCGGTTTTTATCCAAAACCGAACTATAAACTCTTAAATTTGTAAATTTGAGAGATATTTACCTTCAATTGATGCTTGTAATGTTTATAGCTTCTCCTAAACAACTCGAATCTGAAGTTTCAGCCTTCAATTTGATGTTTTTCTTCGTTCTTGATATGAAGAATGGAGAGAACCGTGGGTTTCTTTTTAGAGATGAGAAAAGAGCAGGGAGAAGAGAGAGAGTTGAAATGAGAAAATAAAAGACTTATGTCTTTTATTTCCCTTTCTTTTTATCTTTTACACATTCACCCCACAACTTCTAATTTTCTTAAATACCGATTTGTGTCTTGATTTCAATATCAATGACACTTTGAAATGGGATGTTTGAGAAAATGAAAAGACAAAAGTCTTTTTATTCACCATTATCAACTTTTGACAATTTAAACCCTCAACTTCCTTTATTATCATTATACTTAAATAATTAAACTAGAAATTCTATAATTTCATAATTCTTCCAAAATAGCAATCAATTTCTTAAATTCCATTAAATAAAGATTAAATCTTTATTTTATCATTTCAACCACTTATTCATAATTAAATTAACTTAATAAATTAAAATTATCAATTTCTGAAAAAGAACAACCAACTCTTAATTAATCCAAATACATAATCCAACATAATTATATTAAATTCAAAATTTATACTAATTAACCTCAATTACATCGTTTTAATTTCTTAGGATGTTACATATGCACATCTAATATGTGAACCGTGCATCATGATGCATACACAAATTTCATCTTTATTACTCTTTTGCCATTGTAATCTTAGCCATTCATTTTCTAGATCTAACGTTGTATATAGGTTCCTAAGTTGCACGATGCACACAGGTGCCCCATAGAACCTAACCCTATATATATATATATATATATATATATATATATATATATATATATATATATATATATATATATATATATATATATATATATATATATATATATATATATAGGGAGGTTCAATGGAAAACCACCATGCACCGGAAAACTTGTGAAAACCGCACTGCACCACCACAAATGCATCAAATTCCCCGCGTGATGCATCAAAATCCCACGTGATGCATCAAATTTCCCGCGTGATGCATCAAAATCCCGCGTGATGCATCACCTTATTTACGATCATGTCACCGCTTTTTTCATGAAATACACCAAATCGGATGGAATGTGTAGGTTTCCATAGTTCTCACGTGCATAGTGGTTTTCCATTCAACCCACCCCTATATATATATATATATATATATATATATATATATATATATATATATATATATATATATATATATATATATATATATATATATAGAGAGAGAGAGAGAGAGAGAGAGAGGGAGGTTCAATTGAGCACTTTTATGCATCGAGGTACAAAAGTACCTATATCATCCATTAGATCAAAAAATTGTATGGATTAGATTAATGGCAAAAGGGTAAATAGTTGGACAATTTTATGCATCTTGTGCATTATAGAAACAAAGAAAGAAGGGCATTTTGGGGAATGTGCATACCTCATTAAATTTAATATTTCAACAAATAATCAAATATTAAATGCTAAATAAATTCAATTGATACATTTCCAATTTTAAAAAAATTACACAAATTCAAAAAAGATGACGGAGATCGATGCATTTCATCGTTAATCGTGTTTATCTATACATTGTGTTAAAAAAACGCATTTAACAAAAAAATACACAAATTCATTTATGCATCGTGTTCAACTTGTTCATCATTCGTTTATGCATCGTGTTTGGCGTTCATATTCTTCATTCAGCTATGCATCATGTTCATCATTCATCTATGCATCGTCATTGTTCATCATCCATTTATGCATCATCATTTTCCGTTGTTCATCGTTCATCATCCATCTATGCATTGTCATTGTTCATCATCCATCTATGCATTATCATTATTTATCGTTCATCATCCATCTATGCATCATGTTCTTCATAATTATCATCGGTTACCTCTCTTGTTCATGTTCATCATCATCGTTGTTCATCGTTAATCTTCGTCTTCAAATCATCATCATCTAAGAAAAATCATGAAGAACACGATTAGAGAGAGAGAGAGAGAGAAAGAGAGAGAGAGAGAGAGAGAGAGAGAAATGGGGAGGAAAATGAGGAATGTAGTTAATATGATATTTTAATTCAAAATGTAACTCCTAATTATCATTTAATGATTTTTAGAAATAAATTAATTATCATGTCTTTAGTTTTCCCTAAATGCCCTTTGTGCACCCTTGGTGGATTATCCGATGCACAAAAGTGCCTCGAGGTGCCCCGATGCATAAAAGTTCTCAATTGAACCTCAATCTATATATATATATATATATATATATATATATATATATATATATATATATATATATATATATATATATATATATATATATATATATGTATATGGTGTGTGTGTGTGTGTATGTATGTATAAATTAATAATACAAGACTACTTGCAAAAAGTCACACATAAACCCATCCTATAACTATATGAAACTTAAAAGTTCACATGAACTGCACTGTTGTGAACGTATGTTCACATGAATTTTATCACGTTCACATTACTTTCAACAGGCTAGGAAGTGTGAATGTGTGTAATTATTTTACAAATAGGCTTATATTATTTGTATCTAAATGAATATGAATTTTTTTTTTAAAAAAACTTTTTTTCGGAGCATGTTCATATCTAAAACCCGTGGGTTCACAGGTACTCACCGTACTCTGCATTTTTTTAGGTACTCACACGAACCAATATGCATCGGAAAACTTTGGAAAGCCAATCGTAGCCCTTAGATTAGATGCATATGTGATATTAGATTACTGCATCACGATGCACTTAAAAAAAATATGCATAGGCGTATTTCAGGTATATTTTTTTTCAAATATTAAAATTTCATCAATTTTATATTCAAAATTTAAAATTTCATAATTAATACATGATTCAAATTTTAAAAACCATACACATCCAAAATTAAAAATTTCAAAACGATGATACATCCAAATTTAAATTTTCCAAAATTTAGATGATGTCGATGCATCGTCTTCTTCGTCATCATTCATATTCTCGTCATTCCTATTCATCCATCCTTCAAACGAGACCAGACATCCTTCACGTTCATGCATCATTCGAGCCTATTAATATTCACAAAATGACGATGTATCACAACCTTCAATAACTTCAAACTTTCAAAAGCGATTAATACTCACAAAATGACGATGCATCACGACCTTTAATACTCAAAACGAATTAATGCTCACAAACCTTCATCACAAAATGACGGTGCAGGCGGCGGCGCAAAATGACGATGCATCACAACCTTCAATTATCTCAAACCTTCAAAACTGATTGATACTCACAAAATAATGATGCATCACGACCTTTAATACTCAAAACCGATTAACATTCATCACAAATGACGATGGCGTCGGCGGTGCAGGCGGTGGTGGCGATGCAGGGGCGGCGGTGGCGCGGCCGGTGATGGCGGCGGCGCGACAAGTGATGATGGCGGTGGAGAGGATGGAGGATTCAAATTTTTAAAATGATTTGGTTCAAAATTAGTTTGCTTAATTATAGGAATAATAGATTCGTTAATTATTAAATTTCCTTATTTAAAAGAGGTTTAGTTTTAGAATAAAATAGTTTTGATTTCCCTAAATTACCCTTAATGAAAATCGTGATGCATTGAAAGGTTTCCATAGTTTTATATATATATATAGATTTGGGTTCAAATGAGTACCACTAGTTTTGCGGAGTACCGGAGGTACCTCGCTTAAAATCATTTTTTTTTGAAATTTTTTTCATAATCATGTTTAAATTAATAATATAAGACTACTTGCAAAATATCACACCTAAACACACACTAAAACTATGTGAAACGTGTGTGTTCACATGAACTGCACTGTTGTGAACGTGTGTTCACAACTAAGCAAGTTCACATGAATTTTTTCACGTTCACATGACTTTTAAGATGATACAAAGTGTAAATGTATATAATTTTTTACGAATAACCTTATATTATTTGTATCTAAATGAATATGAAAAAAATTCAAAAAAAAAAATTAAATTTTCGGAGCAAGTTCACATCTGAAATCCGTGTGTTCACAGGTACTCACGGTACTCTGCATTTTTTAGGTACTCACACGAACCATATTCTGTATATATATATATATATATATATATATATATATATATATATATATATATATATATATATATATATATAAACCAATACGCATCGGAAAACCTTGAAAAACTTCCATGCATTACCACAAATGCATCACAATTCCTACATGATGCATCAAATTCCCACGTGATGCATCGACTTTCTGTATTATGCATCATCCGTACCAATAGCTGTAAAGTTCACGGGTTTTCCGATGCATATAAATTTTCCATTGAACCATTATATTGGGAAATAGAACATCTGCATATCTACTAGTTCAAATATTGCTTTTCATTGATTCAGGCGAGTTCAGTTACCATCCAACTTAAATTTTGAAATAACTTAATTTTATATGGTTTAAACATTTGAAATATTTCCCCGGCCAGTTTTCTTCTTCAATTATATATCTACCACCCCTTGATGGATGTGAGAAAATTAAAGGTGGTCATGAATTCAACTTTAACTCGTATAATTAAGTCACCTTAGTAATTAATCAAAGATAAATGCATAGTAAATGTAAATTAACATAAAAAATTATTGAACTTCAAATAAATAAATACTCCATAACATTGTAATTTCTTCCTGAAATTGTAACAAACTGAAAGCAATTTTGAAATCATAACACCAAATAAATTAACAAAAGATAATATTAATGACTAAAGTTTGAGATTTAAATCAAGACCCACAGTGGATCCATCTTGATTGTTCTCGGGATGAATCACACCTATCTGTGCCAAAAGATTAGCACTATCTGTGCCTTGATTGTTAAGTGTAGCCATCGGATTTGCATTTCCAGAAGAAACTCCAAAAAAATCATGAGCCGCTCCTGTGCCTCTTTCGAATTTGGAAGAGGGAGAAGCTGTTGCTACCACAGAAGAACCGAAACTGGGATTACCAATATTAGGGTTGCTTCCTTGAAAAGCCTCCAACATCTTTGGACTATCAAAATATGGTAATCTATTGGTGAATTGGTCATGATGATGGCCTAGTGGGGCAAACCGATAATTCAATGCTGAGGTTGTCCAAGAAGTTGGTCTTTGGATGAATGATTCATTTCTAATCCCGAGTGATGATCTATTGGCATGACTCAGATTAGGGAAGGAAGGGTAGTAGGCATAATTACCATAATGTGGTGGTGGCACAAGGTGGCCATAAGGTGGAACCTCCATCTGGCGTCTTTTAGCAATTTGCCGCTCTTGTTTATGCGCGTTTTGGTGACCTCCCAGGGCTTGAGAGGTTGAGAACTCTCTCTTGCAGTAATTGCAAGAGAAAACCCTAGACTTCTTTCGAGTCGCCTCCTTCGAAGACTCACTTGCCTGGGATGA
Organism: Centrapalus pauciflorus; assembly: GCA_020465985.1. Taxonomy (NCBI): domain Eukaryota; kingdom Viridiplantae; phylum Streptophyta; class Magnoliopsida; order Asterales; family Asteraceae; genus Centrapalus; species Centrapalus pauciflorus. The sequence goes on along the minus strand of JAANYP010005300.1, from coordinate 585,622 downwards.
AGTTGGCCCCTCTACTGCTGTGGGGTTAAACAGATTGAGCTCTATCTTCTTGTCTTGTATATTTGAGAGTTTGAGATCAAGAAAAGCCCTAGAAGATGATTGATCGACAACTCTCCGGCTCCCTCCTTGAATATCCTCTGCTACGAGGACTTTGCTATTATTCAAAGTCGTCTTGTTCTTCAAGCTTTCTCCTTCAGCCGATATGCTTGAAGCCTCTGAGGGACATGGTTCAGATTTATGATGCTGTTCCTCCATTATTTGAAAAGAGCAACAGAGATGGAGACAAGATGGAGATCATGTTTGTTTGTTTAAATAAAGAGAGAGTTAAATGCATGAGATCTGATATAAATGGAAACAATGTCCAGTGCAATCATTGCATGGAGTAAAACTAGCACAGAATTAAGCAAATATAATGTTTGACGAATTGATTGAAGAAAACACAACATTCAATGTACGGAGTCGTAGTCGTGAAGAAAATTCAAGTCCCTTAGTTTTTATTTCCTAAGATACTTTCGTATTCAATGCAAAATATTTAGAAAGGCATTCAATTATATATTTAGGAGATATTTTCTCTGAATATCAATTAGTTAATTAAGAGGACCCAGCTATTTAATCAATTTCTACCTATATAATTTAATTTTATGCCTTATTTCCTGGAATAAATTATGCCCAACAATAAATTTAACACGTCCATAAGTTTTATATGTTATAATGGGATAATAAAAGATGTTTCTTCACGTTATAATTTGACTAATTTTATATTTTCACTAAAGATAAGAATACTAAGTAAAAAGCATAATTAGTACATCATTTCGGCCTTTCGGGATGGGAGGAGTGGGGGTACGTATTCCAATTAGACATGATTTCGTTTTAAAATTAGATGGATACTTAATAATAAAACAAAACGTAATTTGTTGAATATACCTTTTAGGTACTGTTAATTTATTGATTCATGTATTTTATGAATTAACACAATTATATACTTTATTATAATGAAAGTATATATGTTCTAATAATGTTAGGTAAAATAATTAAATAATTGTAATTATGAGATTTAGGAATAATTAATATAGCATTTTGCTATAATCAATATGTTATGTCAATCTACTAGTTTGAGTATTGTAGTTTTGGTAAAATGCTAATTATAGCAATGTATTATATCGTTATATTGAAATATGAAATATTAAATGTGTTGTAGTGGTGTATGTAGTCAAATCTTGATTGTTGAGGGATAAGATTGGCCAAAGGGGTCAATCTCTTTTTGCTTTGCTTTATTTAGAGCTCAAGAACCCAAATGGGTTTCGTCACAATAAGTTGGAAACGAATCCAATTTCAATATATGATGTTGTTGTATGTTAATTGATCAAAATGAAGCCATAATATGTATCCATATGGGTTGATTTGGTTGGACTGAGTTAAAAACTAAATTAAGGCTTAAAAAGAGCTTTGGATCGATTGGTGGTTTTTAATATTTTTTTGATGCCACAAATGAGCTTAAATGAGTATCTTTATGTTGATGATCATTTCTTGGTAAAGACATTAGTTATAATTGAGTTTGGAGAAGTTTTGTTAAAAAAATCAGACTTATTGTGCAGTTCAGCTCCCGAAATGATTGAGACTTTCAGTTTGGAACCCGAAACATTATTGGGAAAGTTTTGAAAAATGTTTGGAGCATTGAGCATCTATGTTCGAATCCGAAACTTGTTTCCCACTCCTATTGAAAGAGTCTAGTTGTCCCAAACTTGGAACATGAATCCTAGTTTGTTGGGTACCGGAATGACACAAAATTCTCACGTTGTTACCCGAACTCACGTTCGAAGAACTTTATGTACAAAATAATAATCTTTAAGGGCTTATATATTTGTTATGTAAACTTTATGTAGATGAATTGTATCGTTGAAGCCTGTTTGAAGAAGCTTTTGGCTTATTTTGGCATTTGTGAGGCGAATTGGGAAGCTGATGCTATACTTAGTCAATCATTGTGAATTCTAGGACTAAGGTAGAAGAACAAGTACATGTTAATTGTTTTAATGCTTGGGTTGTTAACATGCTATAATTTGATCTTGCATATTCATATGCTATATTGGATAGATTCATTGCAGCAATTATTGGACATGTTATCATGCATCATAAATTGAATGCGTATTGCCACGCTAGTTGACATCGTCGTGGATTGGATTGTCATGCATGTCGTTTTCAAATACCTTGTATTTGAATGAAAACATATGTCTCGAAGACCTTGTTGGTTAGTCAAATCGTTTATATGGTTATTTGGTGATTCATTGCTATGATCAATTGTTGTTAGTTTAACATAAAAATATTTATGGGCATTAAACTTTGAATAGAACCAGATGATTATTAATTAGTCGGGCAGATCTTGAGGCCATTATTTATTAATTCTTCGTGGCACATTACATAGCAACCTATTTAGTTGAAAGTTATACGTTAGGGATTGTCTGATCAGAAAGTCAAAGGTGGTAACCGAGCAATACCCATTTGGGAGGTTATAATTGGAAATTTAATAATAAAAATATAGAACTGATAGCACATGAGGCACATTGGCCACATTGGATCATTCCTGGCCTATTGGATTATTGGGTATCCAACATACTTGATTTGTGGGTAACCACTCCCGTACTTGATCGGGGTAAACTTGGTTATATGTGTGTGTATGCATGTATGTATGTGTGTGTGTGTGCGCATAAATTGTTGGAAACCACTCATGTACTTGATCGGGATAGACGTGCCCATTTATATATGTACATATAAAGGTTGAATTGCGGCGGATTCATTCATGTGAGGACAGCAACGGACCGCTTGCGGGTGAGGATGACTAAACATTGAACTGCAAGCATGATTTGATAGGATATTTAAATCGAATTATTGTAACATCTGAGGACAGCAACAGGTCGCCTACTGGTATACTGTGATGATGACTAACGTTGGGCTGCAAGCATGGTGAGACAACACTTATGTGGTGAAGTCATGAGTAGTACGTATTTGGTAATTTAACGGGCCGCCTGCGGGCGATATTGATTGAGCGTTACAACGTGCTGATATGACATTAATTGGTAACCCACATTGACTCAGCGAAGCCGAGTGGTGAAAGTGGAACGTGTGGATATTAATTATGGAAATTTAATAGTCCTCAGTGAGGTGAGGTGACTCGATCCCAAATTAGTAAATTGATCATAATAATAATTTGGAATTCTATGAAAGTAAATACGAAAAATCAATAGTCTACAATGAGGCAAGGTGAATCGTAACATAAGTTGTAAATTGGTTACCATCAAATGTTTTATAATAGTTGAACTAATTGTAATACATGATATTATTACCGTGTAATTGTTGTTTATATTAATCTTATAATTCACTAAACAACTTTTGTTGTTTACGTTTTAGTTGTTAACTTTTTTACAGGTTTGAAATAACACTCCGGAAGCATTCGAACTTCCCATTTACTAAATATAATAGATTCGAGACTAATGGTATGTTTTGGATATTGTGCTGGGTAATGAATAGTTGACTCCCTAGCCTTGACTATTTGTTTGTAGTATTATAATCTGTCTACTTGTAGACTTTAATAGTTTTTATTCGGATACATCACTTATGATGCATATTTGTAACACTTTTAATTTTATCTTAATTCCGCAAGCATACATTTAAAATTGTATATTGTTGTTTGTAAGGGTGTTTCGAAAAACATATACTTCCTTCTATATTCTTTGTCGTTTGTTATGATGTTATCATCACATTATTCCAGATCAACCGAAATCAATATTTTTTTAATAATATTTGATCTTATTAAATTTATGAATTTTAGTAAACAACTTATTTATGTTATGCATTTGAGTTGTATAAATCTTTTTAATAAATGTTTTCTTTATCGAAAATATTTAATTTAAAACAAATTTTAGTTGCTTAATTAATTGAAACTCAAGATCATAAAAGATTTAAATTTAAAAAGTGGATTAGTTAAAAAATTAATTGGAACTTTATAAAATATGTGACATTTAATTTAAATTTTTTAGAAAATAATAATGCCACGATTTAAGAATGTAAACACATTAAATTTTGAAATTTCCCATATAAGAATGAAAAATATTTTGTATCAGTGAAAATTTCATATCTAACATATATGATAACTATAGTAATAAATATTCAAGATAAAAACATATTTAAAATATTTGTTATATAATAATATGTAAAAAAGTTATAAAATGCATGTTTTTAAATTTTCTCAAGTATATTCTTATTTAATTATTAATATAATATAATACAATACTAGAACATATCTTTTATATAAGAAATATAACAACGAAAAATGGTTTGGAGTTTTAATCACAAACAACTGATAATTAAGTTGATGGTTTTTTACGCAATTATCCCTTGTTTAAAACTATGCTTCCATAGAAATTGAATTTTGTTATTTTTTTATTGAATTTTAATAAATAACGGAATATGGAACTGAAAAACACAGTTTAAATTTATACTTGTTATTAAAGAAGAACACTAAACGTCAATTGGCGCTCTCCCCTCAATCTAAAATATTATTTTCCCTTCTATTTTTCCTTAAATAACTTTAAGTTTGTAAACTAATTAATGTTTAGATAAATAAATAATTAGTTAATATATATATATATATATATATATATATATATATATATATATATATATATAGAATATGGTTCGTGTGAGTACCTAAAAAATGCAGAGTACCGTGAGTACCTGTGAACACACGGGTTTTAGATGTGAACATGCTCCGAAAAAAAGTTTTTTTTTTTAATTTTTTTTTCATATTAATTTAGATACAAATAATATAAGCCTATTCGTAAAAGAATTACACACATTCACACTTTCTAGCGTCTTAAAAGTCATGTGAACGTGAAAAAATTCATGTGAACATGCTTAGCTGTGAATATACGTTCACAACAGTGCAGTTCATGTGAACTTGCACGTTTCACATAGTTATAGTGTGTGTTTAGGTGTGATTTTTTGCAAGTAGTCTTATATTATTAATTTAAACATGATTATGAAAAAAAATTTCAAAAAAAATGGTTTTAAGCGAGGTACCTCCGGTACTCCGCAAAACTAGTGGTACTCATTTGAACCCAATTCTATATATATATATATATATATATAAAAGAATTCAATAAATATAAGAATTAATTTTTTTTATAGAACGCATTTGTTAAATACATGATTTAACAATTTTGAAGTTTTTTTAGTATTGGGTGATTTAATATACTATGTTGTAAATTGTTAGTTGTATATAGTTTATTGATCCATGTTATACATGGATACGTTAAATAAATAATTACTTTTTAATAATAGATATAAAATTAAATCATTATTATATATATAATTCAAAAAAATAAAGTTCTCATATTAAATTGATATAGATAATAGTTTAAAACCATATAAAATATAAAATAGAAACCCATGATATGAGAATATACATAATTAACCTTCAAAAATTAATAAATTTGTTCACTCCTGTCAATAACTATATTTTATTTGTTTTTTCTATTATCATCACCCATTTGAAACATAAATTCAATATTTTTGGTATGATAATCAATTTAGATTAGTTATTTACAAATTTTATAAACTTTTCATCATTATTATATAGTTTGAATCGAAGAAAATTATATTAAACAATTATAAATGAATATATATATATATATATATATATATATATATATATATATATATATATATATATATATGTTTATTATTTAAAAAAATAGTTTTAAAATAAAAAATGTTTATTGTATAGTCAATTCAAACCCAATGTAATTGAGTTTACAAGTTAATATTACAAAAGAAATAGATTGTTTCAAAACTAATTTTTAAATTAAATTTGAAGATTTTATTGTTTTATTTACTTGTAATTCTGGAAGATCAATTAGTAAAATTAATTATTTAATAAACTGGTCCGTTCAATCAAAATCGATTCATCGTGTTTATGCTTCCCCATAAAAATAAAATATTAAGTTACTTAGATGGTAATCGAACTCAAAACCTCTTTTTCAATAACACAATGTTTTATTAATTGATCTATTGAATTAGAGATTTTGGATTCGATCATTAGTAATTAATATATTAAAGAGTTAGTTTGTTATTAAAATAAGTAAGTCAATAAACTTAATAACAAAATGACTTGTAACTTGATGGTTAAAGTGTTGTTTTATGGAATTAGAGGTTTCAGATTCGATCTTAGCTAACTAATTTACTACTTAATTTTTGTGAAGATGTATAAACATATGGCCCGACTTTGACGGGATGGACCAGTCAAAAACCAGACCGATCTGAATATATGTATGTAACAAATAAATCAAGTCATAATATGCAACCTCAAAGTTGATATTCTCTTGATGAGGTATACTCCAATTTTTTTGAATTCCCGTCGTATTCACGAAAGTTGTTGCAATGTTGAAATAAAAGAAACAATTGTGTGTAAAATCATTAATTGTTAGTGTATTTATGTCAAAATGACATCACTACTTATCATGACTGACGTCACAAAATTCTTGAGGATCAAATCGATGAGCACAACTGAACAGATGTAAGTGAATGAACTAAGACATTATTTATGACATAAGGATATTAGATATCATTATTGAGATTAAATTATCTATTGAATAATAAATCATCAATATCTCAAAGTATGTGTGAATAAAGTGTAAATAATATAATATATTGTAGTGATTTAATTGTCATTAAATGATAATTAAATAATTATCAGTCATTTAAGCATAATCAGATATTAATTAAAATGATACATTTATTTGAGGTGAGATTATGCTTTAATTAATAGATAATTGAAAGAATAATTATATTACATAAATAACGATCATATATTATATAAATAATTGAAAGGATAATTATATTACGTAAATAATTATCCATTCTTTTATATCATTATTATTGGATCATGATTAAATAAAAGATGCATCTTTTATTTATTAAATACTTATTTAATTATAGAGATAAAAAAATGCATAATTCAATACATAAATAATTAAGGATAATTGTATGAATTTTTTGGATAATCGTTAAGAGGTTGATTAGCTCTCAATCACTTAGGGGGCGTTTGGTTCGCAAATTTTTTTTCTCTGTGATTTGCATTTTGTCAAAGGATTTACAGTATGCAGCATTTGCATTTCTCAGGATTTTGTCAAATAATCTGTATTATCTTTTAGGAAAGAATTGCTAATCTGAAAAATGCAACGTAACTGAGATTTAAAATCCTATGGGGTAGGTTTTTTTTAAATAACAAAGAAGTAATAGATTTAAAAAATCATTGGATTTTAAATCCTTACTGAAATTTGCGAACCAAACACACGATTTTAAATGCAGATCCCAATGAATTCCAGGAAATCCGCGAACCAAACGTCCCCTTATTTATTTAATAAAAAAGTAATATATGTAACAATCTCACACTTTATTAACTAAGTCTATTTCTTTTTAAAATAAGTTTATTTCGCATGAACAGTATTCCCATTTAATTAGAAATGCTTATCGGGCTTTCTTAATTAACGTTTAAACTTTTCGACTTAACTAACTGTGATTCTTTTTTTCAGGACTTCCAGTTAATTCTTCTCTGTTAATGTTTGCATTCTTAACATGTACCTTTACAGCGGTTTAAGGTAATTGCATTTAAATATTTTAAATATTTGTCAATCGACATTACTTTCAAAAAATATCTACACATCTTAGTAGTGGTTTATGGCAAGTGCGTTTAAAACCAATACAAATTTGATTAACCTATATAGGATCAAGTTCCATTAATACCGGTAATTGATAGAACATGAAACCCTAATCAAAGTAAGAAAATAAGATCAATCAAATTAATTGTATTTACATAACAACATTACATAAAATATTATATATGCATAATCATGTCAGATTTATGATCATTTAAGTAATAATATCAATAATAATGAAATGATAAATAGATATTATATATATATTTATACATACATACATACATACATACATACATACATACATACATACATACATACATACATACATACATACATACATACATACATACATACATACATACATACATACATACATACATACATATATATATATATATATATATATATATATATATATATGAATTTGAATTTGAATTTGAATTTGATTTCATAATCATTAAATATCTGTCTCCTTATGTTTTAATGTTATTTAAGAAAATAATATATATTATCAGTGTCATCATTTACATTATAATAAAACGTCATTAGCAATGTATCAATATTCAATACTTAGTATTCAATGATGAATATTAAGAATTTAATGATAATTAAACATTTAATATATCATATAAATATTAAAGATTGAAAAACTAATTTAATAAGGATTGTTAAATACTGATCAATATGATACAAGGTCACATCGAAATTGTATAAGATTGATTTGTAAAAATATAAAAATATAGTTTCGTTACAATAAATATAAAATTTTTATTTTTATATAATACTAGGTTATATACCCATATACTACATGAGTTGAATTTTAAAAAATTAAGAATAAATATTTATAAAAACATATGGAATGATTATAAAAAATTTAGTTTATTAGATTTTAATTAATTACAGGATAAATTACAAAATTTCGTCGTTTACTATAAATTATGGACTGGATCATTAACCTTAAAAATTACAATGACAGTCCTTGTGGTTAAAGTTTTGTTACTAATTTCGTCAATTGACCATTTAAAATAATCATTTTACTCTTAGTTAGCGTTTAATAATTATTACTAAAGTTGTTTTTATTATTATTTCTATTATTATTAAATAATAATAAAATCTAAAAACTAAAAATATTAGTAAAATTAATTTAATATAAAATATAAAATTAAATATTAAAATATTAATAAAAGCAAATGAATTATTATTATTAATTAAAAAGTAAAAGGTTACATTTTGAATTTAGATTTTTGAAGTTTAAAAAAAGATAATTTTTTTTTAAAATCAGAAAATAAATGTAATCATTTTCATAAAGTACTAAAATTTTTTATGTTTTTAAAAATTTTACATAAAAAATTTTTAGTAAACATATAATTTGTTTACAGTTTAAACGTTTATGAAACATTTTTTAATAACTTAAAATATTTTATAGACCTTAATTGTTTTAGAAAGTCCAAAATTTTAAGATACTTTAAAAAGGTTTTAAGTAAAATATTTAGACGTTTTTGAAACTTTTAAGAAAATATTTTAAAGACTTTATATGTTTTTATAGATGTTTTAATCTTCATTAAAAATCATTTAATTTCAAAAAGTACTTAATAGACTTAATTTATATGATGATTTAAAAAAACATTAGATAATAATTATATTTTTTTAATTATAATATTATTTATTTTTATGTCTTTCACATTAAGTTAATTTTACTATATTTTTAATTTTTTTTCAATTATTTTATGATAATAGAAATAATAATAAAAACAATATTAATAATAATTATAAAATAAGTAAGGGTAAAATGGTCATTTTAAATGGCCAAAGGATGAAATGGGTAACAAATTTTCAACCATAAAAACTTGCAGTGTAATTTATAATGTTAAATGACCTGATCCATAATTTTTAGTAAAACGCAAGGACGAAATTTATAATTTACACTTAATTATAAGTTTAGTTAGATTATATTATAATGGATTGAATTGGATTTTATTTTAATTCAAACTTAATATTAGTAATGACATGTGGCAGATTGAAGTTTTGACACATGACAAATTGAATGAGGTGTCGACACGTGACAAATTAGTTACTTATTTAAAAATAATAGATAATTATTTTAAAACAGTGTAAATTATTACACAAATAGTCTATGTGCTTTATACGAAATTACGTTTTAGTCTCTAAAAGAATTTATTATACAACTAGTCCATAAGTTAGCTGATGTATCGGGCTTAGTTGTGTCTTGTGTTCTTGCCTTGGTTTATTGTCCCTCTTGCCCCTTTTTTTAGGCTTTCCGGATAGTTTTACGTCTTCATTCAGTTTTTAATGTCATTGTAAATGTCTGTTTACATCTATAAAATTTACCACGATATATCCTCTTTACCCACAAAAAAAAGGAGTAATTTCTAGCGATACAAATGATGAAAGCAAATGAAAATATAAACTGCACATTATTTTATTGTAAAATATCATTTCAATAAAATTCTCACGGATTCAATAAGAGCAAAGCCAAATACTGCTAGCAAAACTCTACGACAGAGCATTGAAGCCGTTTTAAATATATCTTTAGAAATGTATTCCTTACGATTTTGAATTGACATATAATTAACTTTGCATAGATATTAGCTAGACTCTTTAGGATCATCTATAATTTATCTTGGAAGCTAAAAGCCTAAAATTGTTGCTGTGTTTCCTAAATAAGTATTTTTGGTGAATGTTGTCTAAGACTGAATTCAAATGAATGTTGTCTAACAGCTTTGTGCCAAAGATTGAATTCGTGTGTGCTAATTCACTACCTAGTGATCAATAACTCTACATTTCTTTATGCCTCTTCAACATTTACTCAAGCCTAGATCTTTGGACATCAAACTTAATAATTAGTAGAAGTAAACGACTTAGAAGAAGTAAAAAGTGGACATATATACTAAGAGTAAATTCCATGCACTCTAACAATGGTAAAATTCAGATTACATTAACCCCAAAGCTTAAAACAATAGACTAACAAGATTTAGATAAAAATCAAAGAAACAAATAACATCACTAGCTAAAAAAATATATTCAAGATTCAATCCAAAAAGAAGGATAATCCAGTACTTTGCCAACATGCAGTTTTCTCCATGGACTCAATTTGAAAACCCAGCCTATAACAAAATATTGCATATATGCACCAGATATCAGTTTTCTTCATTCCCTCGATCACCATTGGTTATTTGCATCTTCGATCTCCACCGCACTTCCCAAACAGTGACAAGAGATCAATAGTACAATCACCTACATCATTATGAAACTCACAAGGCATATTAATTTCTCCTTGAGAAAGCCTAGAGAAGTTTGTTGCCACACTGCTACTGGGACCTCCTGTTTCAATGCCAGAAGATGGAAAACTTGTATTTTCATTTACCATATGGGAACCTTGACTAGTCATCCTGCCACCTAATTCCCCGCGACCATCCATTCCCGAAGGGTTGATCATATCACTCCCACTGTAACTTGTATTACCATTTAATGATTGGAAGCCTTCTCCACCACCCACTATTCCTGCAGAGTTCAAATTACCAATGGTATGAGTGTTATTACTATTGTTCCCTGAGTAGGGCTCAGTCATCCTAAGCCTGTCATAAGCTGACAATAGACAATTGTTAGACCAAATATTGAAGGGATGGTCAAACTGCCCTAAACTCAACCCTGTGGTTGGTCTTGGATATTGGGTGTGTTGAGAAAAAGGCATGGATGAGTAAGGGTATCCAAGTAATGGCAATTCGAGGGTAATCTTGTTGGCATTACCCAAAGGGATCTGAGGAATCCCAAGGGATGCGCTATTACAAAAAGGGTTGTAATCAGGGTAAACATGAGTGTCTACAAGGCTTGAACAATTGTACCGCATGTGCCCACTCATTTTTTGTCTCTTGGCATGCTCGCGCTCCAGCCTATGGCAGTTCTGGTGACCACCCAATGCCTGGGCAGTAGAGAACTGCTTTGGGCAGAAACGACATGGGTAGGATCTACGCATGCTTGGCCTCTCATCCTGACTCCGATCATCTACTTGGGGCACCAAAGGATCTTGAACTGCTACCCTTGGTGGATCTTGTGCTTCCCTTGGTGGTGGGCTGGAAACATTTGCAAGTTTAGTCACATGGCCTAAGGCAGGATCCGGGGCAGCCACAAAAGAAGGTTGGTCCTTTCGAATGTTTTCTTGATCAAGATCAACTGTAGATGGGCTCAAAAAGTTCGCAGCGACAGGAGGTGGAGTCACATGGTCGACAAGAGAAGGTTGGCCCTGTGGTATCTTTTTTTTAGCATCAAAGGATGCAATCTCTATACCTTTTCCATCATTGTTATCTGATCCCTTTCCTTCTTCAAAGACAACACTACTCTCATTATGATCTTCAAAAGAAGCAGCTTTGCCCTTCCCTTCCCAATCCCCAATGTTTAAGCAAAATCCTTCCATTTCAAGAAAACAAATTAACACACACACACACACAGATATATATGAAGCTAGCTATAACTTCAAAAAAGTGAAAGAACTGTTTCAGCGGCATGAACTAAAGCCAGTTGAATATATAAGCATTACAGTAAGCTCATGAATTACATGTCAAGCTTGGAAAACAAAATGCTTCAACGTTCATATTGCCCGGCCAAGTTCATTTTCTCATTTAATCATAGCAATTCATGATATATATGCATTAATTATATATTATATAATATCGTATCATCCAAATATTTTTCCCATTCAGAATATATATATATATATATATATATATATATATATATATATATATATATATATATATATATATATATATATATATATACGATTTTTAGGAGGGATATATATGATATTAAATTTTTATGTTGGGTATATATGATATTTTAAAGTTTAGGAGGGGAATATATGAATTTCTCACTTGAAAAATTTATTGAATAACAATATTACCCTTATTTTAAGAAATCAAAAGTGCATATGATGCATTGTTCTTGGTTTTTATTATCTTCATTTTAAGGAAAGTTCTCAATGATCCATCCAATCTATATATATATATATATATATATATATATATATATATATATATATATATATATATGTGTGTATATATATATATATATATATATATATATATATATATATATATATATATATATATATATGTGTGTGTGTGTGTGTGTGTGTGTGTTTGTTTGTGTGTGTGTGTTGATTCATAAAACACATATAATACTTTTTCATAAACTTTGTATTTACGCATAAATTTTCGTATATAAAAACAAAAGTTATGCACAAATAAACATATTTTATGCATCAAAAAAATATTTTTTTAAATAAGAATTAAAGGTTAAATTAATTAAAAAATTAGAATGAAAAAAATAAAGATTTTAAAATAATTCACGGATTCTCTATTTAAGAAAGTTTTTCATGAATACATGTGTGTATTTAAATGAGTACCAGAAATAACAAATTTGACCGTAAGATCGATAAAATAATGTGACACTTTTTAAAATTAATTTTTTTTAAATCATTTGAATTTTAAATCATTAACTTAAATTACAAAAAATTGTTAAATGGAACATAAAAAATTAACTTATACTTAAGGACTTTTACAACTTATTAATATTAATTAATAAACTTAAATTATTTTACACACTTATAGTAGTGGAATTAATATGAATTATTTTTATACGCTTTCACTTACCATATACGTTTAAACTTTTTTTTTTTTTTTGTAGTGTATGTATGTTTGTGTGTTTGTGTTGGGAGAGAGGGTTGGGTTTAAGTAAATTAAATTAATTAGACTGGTTGTATTTGTATCAAGTTTAATAATAATCCTTTTATATATATGGAATTTCATTAATGATAAAATGTTATGTTTTTTACTTTAATTGGTGTTCATGTATTCTATCAAAAAAATTTATTTTTAATCAATTTAAATTTTGGACTTTGGTTTGGACGATGGATTTTCTAAAACCGAAAATTTTGGTTCGGTTTCATCATACACAAAAACCGAAAAACTCCAAACCGAACCGAAGGTTATATAAATATTAAAACTTTGTTAATTTGTATATTTTGTTACTTTATTGAGAAATTTTTTAGTAATTCCTCTTTAGATTATTGGCTTTTATTATTTTTTTTTATTTTAATAACGATTTCATATGTCTTGTGTTGTTTTTTTAAGCCTAGATTTTATTTTTCATTGAATTTAAGCAATAATTAAATGTATCATTGTTAAAGTTACTAACATACAATAGGTTTTATCAATGAAGGATTTTTTTTTAAGAAATATAAAAGATTAAATTTAAAAACCGAAATCCAAACCGAAAAAGCAAAGTCCAAACCGAAAATCCGAAAACCGAAATCGAAAAAAAACCAAATGGTTTGGTTTCTAAAATCGAAAAACCGAATGTTCTGGTTTGGATTTTGATTTTTAAGGAAAACCGATCCAAACCGCCTTTTGCTCACCCTTAGTTGTAGACAATTCTATGAACCCTTTGAATCATATGAATCATGTTACAAACACTTGTTGATATGTCTTTTTTATTTGTTCACAATGTTCACAACGATAACTTATATATATTATATAGGGTTGAGATTATTACAGAATTAAAATATGGCGAAGAACTGTAGAACCATATATTGGATGTTGAATGTTTAACTTTATAACGTTTATTCGATGTTGAATATATAAAATTCAAATGATTCAATTGAATATCAATGTTGAAAATTCAGTGGTGAATATTCAATGTAGAATATTCAAAAAAAATTGAAAAAAAAATATAATATCATCAATCACTTTTTCAGATGATAAAATTCTTGTTTTTATTGTATAATTTTTTTTGTTTTAAAAATTCTTATGTTATTTAGTTTTAAAGTTTGTTCAGTTTTTATGTACCATATCTAGGTTCTTCCATCAAAATCTTCGCCAACTGCTCTTGATCCACATGAAAGATGTTACGCCATTTCCAAATTGCCCACAATGGTTTGTGATAATTAGGGGTGTTCATGGATGGTTAACCGAAACCGAAATCGCATTTCGGATGGTTAACCGGAGATACCGGTTCAATGATTCGTGAACCTAAACCTAAACCTAAAAAACTGGTTAACCGGCAATCGGTTAACCGGTTTTTTCGGTTCGGTTATTCGGTTAACCAATTAATCATTTTTTATTTAATTAATTAATTTTTAAATTATAAAAACTTCAAAAAGTAGTTGCTAAAAACTAAAAATGCCTAAGATAATAAAAGTGATGAATAAAACTATAAATAATCTCTATAGTATCTTTAAAAGATTGACATTATCTTTAAATTTATAATAAAAACAAGGGTAAATTACAAATTTCGTCCCTGTGGTTTATAGCAAATTACGGATCCCGTCCCTCTATAGAAGAAATTACAAATTCGATGTCTGTGGTTAACATTTTGTTACGGATTTAGTCCTTTGACCAGTTATTTTTTTAAATATGACAATTTTACCCTTCATTAAATAATAAAAATAAGTAATGAACTTTTATTTATTTTACAAAATTAAAAAACAAAAATAAAAAAATGATTAAAGCTCCATCTCTCTCTCTCTCTCTCTCTCTCTCTCTCTCTCTCTCTCTCTCTCTCTCTCTTCTTCTTCTTCTTCTTCTTCTTCTTCTTCTTCACCACACCCAATTACAGAATCCCTAACCACCATTTTTCAATATCTCACCATCACCATCGCCATTACCTTCTCCGGCTCCAGCTCCGGCTCCGGCTCCGGCTCCACGTCATCATGTCCGTCTAAATTCCCATGGCCAGAACCAACCGATTCCGATTCCGGTGTCTAACAGCCGAACTAAAACAAGAGTTTTAGGAACTGTTTTAGACCCACCTCCGGTCTGTACATCAAAACAAGATTCTGATGAAAATGATGATAATTTTACGACACGAGTTCCGGAAGTGGAAGAGGAGGAAAAGGAAGAAAATTTGGGTTCTTATGGTGGTAATGTAGCTTCATTTGAGTCGTTGAAGTTTGATGAAGAAGATGAACGAGTGTTTTTCGGTTCTCCGATTAGTGGTGGTGATGAAACGATCGTACCGATTGAAGATCATTCATCGGAATTAGATGAGGAATCGTTTCATTCATTTTGCGATTCACAACATTCTACGAATCCAAGAAATTTGAATGCGTCAATCGGTTCCGACACATTAGAACCACCACCAAAAACCGTTCCACCGCCACCCCCACCACCACTGCCCCCACGTCGGTTGCCGATCTCTACCGTGAAAGAGACGTTGAAAACCTTCAATTCTGCACGGAAATCGGATTCTTCCACTGGATCAAATCAAACCCTTGTTCCTCCACCACCATTGTCACCGCCACCACCACTGCCGCCGTCAATTTCAAAAGGAAGTGGCAAACAGAGCCATTAACAGGAACAATTGCCACATTGTAGAAGAAGCCATCTGAGAGAGAGAGAGAGAGAGAGAGAGAGAGAGAGAGAGAGAGAGAGAGAGAGAGAGAGAGAGAGAGAGAGAGAGAGAGAGATGGAGCTTTAATCATTTTTTTATTTTTTTTTAATTTTGTAAAATAAATAAAAGTTCATTACTCATTTTTATCATTTAATGAAGGGTAAAATTGTCATATTTAAAAAAATAACTGGTCAAAGGACTAAATCCGTAACAAAATGTTAACCACAGACATCGAATTTGTAATTTCTTCTATAGAGGCACGGGATCCGTAATTTGCTATAAACCACAGGGACGAAATTTGTAATTTACCCTAAAAACAATTTTATAATTTTCTAAATTAATTTGTTCAAGTGTAAATTTTGTTGTTTTGAATTTAAAAATTAATGTATACTAATGGATAAGTTATAATTTTAAATTATTGTTGGGATAAATGTTAATATTTATAAGAATAAAAGTTAAAATATATAAAATTAAATTTATTTCGGTTTTTCGGTTAACCGTCCGTCACCGAAATCGTGAACCTAAACCGAAACATAAACCGAAGTTTTTTTTTTCCGGTTCGGTTAACCAAACCGAAAATAATAGAAAAATCGGTTCGGTTAACCTCAAAATCGGAAACGGTTTTTCGGTTTTTCGTATCGGTTTTTTGGTTTCGGAAGTTTTTGAACACCCCTGGTGATAATAGTTACCCTCAGAAAAATATCTCACTTGCAACCAAGAAAGGAAAGTAACACCTTTTCAATGTAGTCGCTCACTGAATGTAGCCACGGGACCGATCAATTCCACCATCCAAACACTTTACGCCAAATAGTAGAAACCTTGGAACATTCAAAGAAGATGTGTTCTGAATCTTCATGATCGAAACCACAAAGAACTATTAGGTTCCCTTTTAAAGTTTGAATATGATCAGCCAGAGCAGTGAGGTTTGCTAGAGGGTAAATGTTTCATCGGGGAACAGATTTTTTGTTTAATATATAAAATTTTAATGAATTTTCATGTCAACAAATACAGTCGGTGAAGAAACTCAATTTTAATTATTTTTATTAATTGAAAGTTGTTTGTGCATTGAAAAATAATTTTTGGTTTTAATTGAAAAAAACTAAGCAAGTTGGGGTTTTTTTTCACGTAAAAATCTATTTAAAAAAAAGTTATACGTCATCAAGTTGCAATCGGCTAAACCGGTTGCAAGTCATATTTTTTGAAAAACCCAAATTTAAGAAGTTGTATTCGGTTGGAGTTTTTTGTGCAATGAAAAATGGTTGGAGGTTTTAATGGTAAAGTTGATCCAACTGATTAAGGGGTTTTTTTTTTTTTTCGTAAATCCCCTATTAAAAATAGAAGTTAGAAAATTAAAAAAAAAATTATGTTTGGTTGTTACAATAAATGTGATTCACTTTTAAAAACACACGCACACCCAAAAGAAAAACCAAATGAATCAAGTTTTAATTTGTTACTAGTTTATTACCCGCGTATTACGTGGATATTTTTAATATATATTAAATATAATAAATTAAAAGGTAAAGATATAAATATTAATTTTTTAAACAAAACTATATAAATAGTAATTATTTTCTTATATTTTTTTAAACTTTTATTATATTATATTATAACAATTAGTAAGTTAGTAGAGTATTAGATTTTGTTTGATTTAATTTGAATTTAAAAGTAGATTATGTTAGATTTGGATAGAATTAAATTAAAATTATTTATTATTTTAAAACCCATAAATGACACGTGTCGATTCATGGTGATGACACGTGGCTTCACAAGAGAAGAGTATAGTTACTCTTTTAATAGTATAGATAGAGATAGATTTTCATTTCCATGCTTAAGTTAATTAACATTATATATAACTCGGTATATCAAGATTCATATATTGCGAAGTCACTTTAAGTACATGAAAGCATGCATTCACATATATACACACACACTAGTCTATAAACTCATGTATAACATGGGTAATTGGGTATAAATTTAAAAAACTAATTTTATGCATTTAATAGGATAAATTTTAAGAATATTTTGTCAAATTTATAGCATCTATCTACTCATATAATATAATAATCATTTATTATACGAGACTTCACAAGAATTTGATTTTATTATATTTTATGAAATCATTATCTTAAAGTGGTTGTTAATAAATAATAATCATATTATTTAAAACTAAATCACTTTTAATTTTTTTTTTAGTGCAATAGATTGTATATTGGTTTTAGATTAATCAATTTAATAACTATTTCAATCACAAACTATCATCACACGTATTATGTGGATGAGTAATTTTAATAAAAGAGATTTGTATAAAATGGATATAAGTGAAAATAAATACACATAACTATAAATTATTTAAAATGATATAGGAAAACTATTATTATTATTCATGACTATTATTTTCTAACTTTATAAATTGATATAATTAGTAGTTGATACTTGTGAGTTTTTTAAAATTTTTTATTTTTAGTTTTATATATTATAATTTATATAATTGACGTATTAGTTTATACATAATATAATATTTACATATGTGATTACAACTTAATATTTATAAATAATAGATATAAATTGTATTTATATTTTATTTTATATTAAAAGTAATAATGTTGTCTTTATTTATTTATGTTTATAGAGTTATAAAAATTTAACTGTATTTATCTTTTATTTTATTTTATATTAAAAGATAATGTTGTATTTAACTTTTTTGGTAAAATGTGATAACGTCATGTGGAAAATTGTGTTCTCTTTTATTATATTTATGAACCCACGCATTACGTGGATAAATGTTAATAAATAATTGGTTATAATATATTTATGTAAAATTAAAATTAAAACATATAAATATTAAATATATATAAAAATACTATAATAGTATGGTTATTTGCTATAGTCATTATTTAATAGTATTTACTATTTTAATAATTTTAAATTATTTTATTTCAAAATTATATGTATTTAATAGATATAATTTAAAACTTCAATTTTATATAAAACATAATTTATACATATATTTTATTAGAATAAACAAAATGTAATGAAATATGATTTTATCAATATTGTATTATATTTACTTTTTACTTGTTTAATATTGTTTGTATATATGTATTTATCTTTTCATATTTGTATTATTTTATATTTGTATTTATCTTTTAATATTTCGTATTTACCTTTTATTTATATTTGTAGTTATATTTTATTTTTGTATTTATCTTTTCAGATGAAACGTGGAGGCGACACGTGGAAAATTATGTTCTCATTTATTATATATATATAAATATAAATTTAGGTTCAAGTGAGTACCACTTATAATATGGAATCAGGTTAATCAGCGTACCATGTTGTTAATGATCATTCACATATATTTTTTTACAATGACATGTATAAGACACGTGGTCAGTCCGATTCGATTCGGTTTGGCGGTCCAAACCGGTCCGTTTTTTTATAGGTCTGTAATGTCGAATTCAATCCATCGTTTTTTATGTTTCTTAAAAGAATAAAATATTAAATTATTTAGGGGGGGGGGGGGGAATGAACCAAAAAACTCTAATTACATAGAGCAAAACCTAGTCCGTTGAGCTATAAGTCACTTTGTTGTCAAATTTATTAACTTCTTTCGATCACCTTGTTTCATGAATCCCCCAATTTATTCACCACTATTATGTACTATGTTTTTCTTTACGATGCATGATGATTTTTCAAGGTTTACACATGCATTCGATAGTGCATCACAAAGAAAAAAATAATGCATCATAATGGTCAATATAATTCCTTGTTGATCTATAAAACTAGAGAGTTTGGGTTCGATCTATAGTAAAGTTTAATATTTTATTAAGTTACTATTTTAAATATTGGATTTGTTATTAAAATAAATAAGATAATCAATTGGGTTTATTATGAAAAAAACCAACATGTTTTCACGTTTTTTTTGTGTTTTCGTCCCTCCATGTTTATTTTTTTTCATAAAAAACCTCAAGTTATTCTTTTCTTTTTGGTTTAGTAAAATTTGGACATTAGAACCCGGTTTTCAGGTTTTTAAAACCCGGTTCACAAATTATAACCGGGGTCTAATGTCCAAATTTCACTAAACAAAAAAATAATAATAATAACTTGAGGTTTTTTATGGAAAAAAATAACATGGAGGGACGAAAACGCAAAAAACGTGAAAACATTTTGGTTTTTTCATAATAAACCCTAATAAATTTGACAACAATGTGACTTATAGCTCAATAGTAAGGTATTATTCTATGAAATTAGAGGTTTTTGGTTCTGTCTCCAGCTAAATATTTTAATATTTTATTCTTTTAAGAATAGAAAAAACCATGGATCGACTTTGAGACCAAACCGGTTCGGACCGCCAAACGGACTCGATTGGAACTGAGCATGTAATGCATCAAGTGATCCTGATGCACGATACTACTCGTGTGATGCATAATCCCTTTTGGTTGATGCACACTATGTTTTTATTGTGATGCATTGTAGTTCGACTCGAACCGACCGCATGATGCATCATGCAATCGTGATGCACAATCCTTCCTTACGATGCATTATGGTTCCAAGGTTCTCTGATGCACAAATGTTGTCCGCTAAACATTCTTCTGTCTCCCCCTCTATATACACACAATCACACATGGAGAGAGAGAGAGAGAGAGAGAGAGAGAGAGAGAGAGAGAGAGAGAGAGAGAGAGAGAGAGAGAGTGAGTGAGTGAGTGAGTGAGTGAGTGAGTGAGTGTGTGTGTAAAAAGGACTCGATGGATAATCAATAAACATCAAGGAGAATATTATCAGGAACTAATAATACAAGATTAAATTAATAAAGGATCATTGTTCCTTAAAAGTAAGACAATCACTTCCATTTTTTAAAATTATTTTCACAAGATTATATCTGGTATTTGATGTTCAATCATATGTGCATTTACATCTTTCATTTTTTTTTATAAATGATGTTTATCGTATCTCCATGGTTATGATAAATTAATAACGCAGATGCATATTTTGAAATTTAACTTGTAACCGTTTTGATTCATTAACTTTTTCAACTTTTATTAAAATCTATCTTTGATTGAATCGGATATTTAGATTTAACAGTATTTAATAACAAGAAAAAGGTTCAATCGACTATATGCATGGTCTATGTGTAGTGCTTGTGCTTCCATGGTCTTTGTACATAGTGATTCGGAAATAAAGTGGTATTCGAACAGGTTATGGCCAGAAGGTTTGTTTTTCAAGCCCTTTCGTATGGCAGCGGCCAATAGATTAAGCGTCAATGCAAGAAGCTTCCGCCATCCTGGTGGCCGGGAATGGAATAGCATTTAGTTTATAACACGGTGTTATTGAGTTTTTGTGTGGCTAGCTAGCTTTTTGCTAGTTTTCTGTGCATTTAATAAATCTTTTGTTGTTCAGATTTAAAAAAAAAAAAAAAAAACTTCTTTCTACTTGTAGTGTTTTTAATTAAACTTCCAGTTCAAAAAATATATAACATATGTGAAACATAAGAACAGTTCATTCAATCCATGCATAACACAAACATTTTAGGAAATGAAAATAAAAACAGAACAATATGAAATGAACTGAAAACAACAGCGCTAACTTCTTCTTGATGATTAAAGTTTAAGCTCCAAATCAACGTCCAAAGCGTCTTCATTCTCTCCATCATTATCAGGTTGCTGCCTAACGGGACCTAAAGACGAATGATTGATGTTACGGTAGTTGTGCCTCTCTTGTGCTGGAGTTGGAGCAAAAGAGCCCTGAAAAGAGGAGGCGAAAATGCCAGGAGCCTCACTGCTTCCTCCACCTTCAGACCTAGAAAAGGAAAAACCTGCAGCCATCGATAAAGATCTTAAATGAACATTGTTATTGTTAGTACCAAAACCCCTTGTGTAACTCCCCATCATTGGTTGCCTGCCAAACAACGGTGACCCACCCCTTAACCACATATCAGTCTGTCCCAACTGTCTCAACTGACAAGATTTGTGGATCATCGACTCGGGTCTCACCCCAATTGCTGACTTACCATGAGGTTTCTGTTGATTGTCCACAGGGAGGTTCAGATCCGGAATTGAAGGCCTGATTAGTTTGCTTGTTGATCGAAGTAAAGATGGGTGAGGATCACCAAGTGATGGCCCAGTGAACATTGTTGTGGGGTTTGACAAAGGATACATAGGTGATGATCCTATAAAGCCATTTGTGTGGTTAGACAGAAGATGCCTGGGTGATGGCTGTCTGAGGAGAGTTGTGGGGTTACCCAAAGGTAATGTCCCTTTGAGGGCATTTGAGGGGCTAACAAAAGGGTGCGCCCTGTTGAGGGTAAGGACAGAAGATGAGAGTTGTCTGAGGGTATTTGCAGGATTAGCCAAAGGATGGCGAGGGAGCATCATCCCAGCAGATGGCCCTTTGATGATAGGCGAAGGGTGCTTATGAATGGTATTACCGAGGGTTGAGTGAGATGAGCTCCCAAAAGATTGTTGTTTGAGGGCAAATGTGCGATAAGGGGAAGGATGGGTATGGGTCTCAGGGCCATGGGCAGGTGGTTCATCCTCAGGTAGTTTCGTCTCCCACTCACTCCTGTGAGTATTGCGATGACCAGCCATGGCATGTTGGCTCGTAAACTTGCGTGGACAAGAGGAGCAATAGTAAGTTCTAGTTTGTTCATCAGACGACGATGAACTTGATTTAGAAGTGGCCACCGCCTGGATGATCTTGTTCTTGTCGTCATTGACAGAGACATGAGCAGAAGATGCATCATCTTCCACAGACTTTTCTTCCTTGATCACCTTATCCACCATAACTTCTTCTGAAAAATCTTGTGTTGGATTTAAATTTGGTTCAATTCTTGCATCAACCAACACTACACACAAGGTTTATAAAGGTGTGATTGTGACGATGGTCATGAATTAGAGCAAGCTGATCTAGTCGGATAAATCTTGTTTTTTTTTTTTTTTTTAAAAAAAAAAAAATTCTAAATTAAGAGAGACCATGCAACTCCTGTAGTAGTATGATTCCAGCTACACGTTGGTCACGCATACAGCAACCAACTCCATGGATATGTCATTTATATATAGCAATATAAGTGCAAAACTTACCTATGAACCAGCTAATACTGATGGTCAAATTCAAAGGTGATAAACCTCACCTTTCACAATTTGTAACGGATAAAACTTCCAGGAATTTGTTTGACCGTTTGACTTTTATTTCAAGGAAAACGTAGATATGTAATGATGAAATCTTAGGCTGTCTTTACATAAATACAAATTTTAAATACAAAGGTAGTCTTAATTTCCGGAAAATAATACTTTCAAGACTACCATACCCATGGTACGTGTGATCGTTTATATATGGAAATATATTAAGTTCATGGTTGTTCGAGTTAAACGGAGATTAATTGATCGAACCAAAATAAACTGGAGAACCGATCAACAAAGAGAAATTGTATTTTATGTACATGTACATAACATATAATTCAATTAGCATTTGTTCACCGGTTCTCCAATCTAATTTGGTTATCTACAGAACTTGAGTCTAAACTCTTTTGTACTTCTTTTGTTGATATTTGAATAAAAATTGTCTATTGTAAAAAAAAAAATTATAGCTAACGGTATTCTATTTTCTTTAATTATCCTCCACCACAAGCACCACCATTGTTACGCACATCGATCAACAACGGATCGAAACAAAACTACGTAAAGACAAATTAAATGAGATTTTCGTGAAGTCTTTATAATTACTAAACCGGAATCATAGTTGACACTTTTAGAACGAGATTGTATTATACTAGCAAGAAGCTAGAAATTAATATACTTTTGTATGAAATATAACATTTATCGTAATAAACGTATACATTTAATATCGAACTCCAAGATTCCACTTTAATATGAAACTCCATTAAACTCATATGTGTGTGTGGTTGACTTCCATGGAGTTACATATTAGAGTGGGATCCTGGAATCCAATATTAAATATATATGTACGTTACAATAATATGTTTACCTCCTCCACGTTGGTAATAGGACCGGTCGGTGGGAGTCCCCAGAGGGTGGGTTACCCTTTTTACAATAATATGTATTATTTAATTGTTAATATTGAAAAAAACATAATCAACTTTTGGTATTTTCTCAATTAAGTCCTTAAATCTTTTTTGTAATTGTTTAAGTCCCTAAATTATGTTTGTCTTATTCAAAAGTATATATTTTTTACTGGTTACCGCATTTGCCGGTAAAATACAACTGATAAAACAAAATGTTTAAGGACTTAATCGCTATAATATGGAAAGATTGTGGGGTTTTTCCAACATTAATCAATTAAATGTTTGTGTTTAGTTTTAACCTCGAATTATACATAAAAATAAATTAATTTACTTTAATTTGGTAGATAAATACAAAAATGAATTGATGGATGGCAATGGCATGATTATATTGAGTTTGTTTCATACACTTCACGCGATTCCGATAATGCTTAAGACAAATTAATATTTTAGATGCACAATAAGTAATTAATTAAATAAATTAACAAATACATGCATCATATGCATGCCAAAAGGATTTATGTTTTGTCATGCTTTATGCGTTATGGAATATATTCACATGTTTCACAAAAGGAATCATACTCATACTAGCTATTCGTTTAAGCATGACTGGAAAACATTTTTTTTGTTTCGCAAAAACAATTATTATTTTATTAATTAATTGACAATTGCAACGTAAGTCAGTCACACTATTACTGTGAATTAATTTGATTCTATCAAGAATTTAGATTATCTGACTCAAGTGAGTCGAAGAGCAATGATCAGCTCATACTGTACGTAGATCGATGGAATCGAATGAAGAGCAATTGACTATGGAATTTAACTTTTTTTACTTGGATTAAATATGAATTATTCAACGCTAGCTATGTAAAACTATAGTTGTGTTACCATACATTCTATTAATAATTAATCATGAAATACGGTTTGTGATAAACTTTTCCATCACAAAATTAAGGTCCTTATTACCATGGTACGTAGCTGTGAAAACCACATGTTTATGATAATTGATCTGTTATAAAACCGGCCAATATCTAAATATGTGTACGTATGTGTGATCAAATGAGGATATCTTTTCTTTAAACCGCTATATATTGAAACATAATTATAGATATATAGTAACATCAATTGTTGGTTCTTGATTTATATATAATTCACATGCAAAGACGTTTTGAATCATTGTTTGTTTGAATTATCGGGAAAAAATATGAACTAAATGGTAATACATGAATTAACAATTTTGATTATTAATACTTTGGTTGTTCTTTCCGGTGCGTTATATACATTCTATTCAATCAATAATTTTGAGTCAACAATGTTTTATAACGGCTTAATTTCATTTGCAACTAGCAAGTGGCTAGAGCAAGGGAAAACATTATTACATAGATCGAGTTGGTGGTTGTGGAGGCCGCCGCTATTTAATCTCGAAGAGATCGATCCAAAAGAAATGGAACTTTTTTTATATCATGATCAAGGAGTTCTTTATATACGAGTCAGTTACATACTGTAAGTGCAATATTCGTCTGTAAATCCCATAAAAATGTTTTCATCCCAATCAACAGTGTGGAACCACTAATTAATACCTTTAAACGACCATGTATTGATATATAATTGTCGATAGAACGTTGATTCATTCACAATTCTCATGCTAATTAACAAGGATCATGTTACAGCATAAGAGAAATATGCATTTTTCAAACATCAAGAATTTTCAATTGAGATATAGTTCAACTTGCCATATATTATTGTTCTCTTCCATCTTTGAAAGCTAGGCTAGGATTTGTTAGATTAATCTTGATTATGTAAATAGTTTAGAGTCAAATATGTAATTATATAAATTATAATGACCTAGAATAGCAATTAGTAAACATGAAGAGTTGCAACTATTAGTAAAAGTCCAAGATTATTTCAATAAAAGTATTTAATTATAAACATGTGCATTTTAGAGAGTTTTTCCCAACAGGATTTACCTGCGAAAAGAAACAATGTATGCATTATTTCACGGAAATTAAGACTTGTTATATGATGACATGGGAACAACAGAGAGTTGATCAACTCGTACAGAAAGGGGAAAGACAGAGGGGTTTAGAGGTGGTCGAAGGACAAGCCACGAAGGTGAGAAATCATCAGACAAGTTCCATGTCGAATAAACTATATATTGCATGCAAATCTTTATGGGCTAGCCATGAATTGAAGATTTTGTATGGGATTGATGGGGCCAAAATCTCATGAACATGACGATAATCCCAACACCTGCTGGCAATGATCAAAAATCAGAATGAGAGAGTTGTGCATTGAGCATTTGGAAAATAGATGCAAGTATTTCTCAAAAGTCAGAATATAAATCTGTCCAGCTTGCATAACTTTTAAATGTCAGCACTCATGTACGTGAATCTTCTCGACAACGAAACTCATATAATTTATTATTAGAAATGAATCTATGGAATAAATCTGCACCTCGTGACATTCTACCTTTTATCTGACTTCGTTAGAGTATGTCACCCATCAGAATCCTTTCATCCTTACTGTCTTTCGAATGATGCAAAATTTTATTGATTACTAGCGAGAATCCTTTCATTCTATATATAGTATACATCTCTCACATATAAAATGTCTCAAGTTAATTCTCGCTCGTATATATTGACATATGGGATCCATACTATTAATTAAGCAACATACCATCAATTAATTAATTAATTAATTAAGCATCGTACGATCAATTAATATATTGACATATAGGATCCATATAATTAATTACCTGGTTGTCTTTGAGGCGTTTTGATCTTCTGCAGCTTGCAGAAGGTCTTAGCTTTTAGTTTTTAATATATTGGCTTTCAAAAAAAAAACTAATATATGTATTGTAGATCGACCCTTGTGAAAGACACAGTTGTTGATGGCATCTCCAAACAAATAACTATCTAGCTAGCCAGTCACTTGTATATTTGATTCTCCAAATTAATGTCAAAGACTCAAATCATGACATGCTGAAAGATCCGTCAGCATTCAACAACGATAAAGAAAAGCCTGTAGACCAGCAAGATGGCATGATGTTGGGTTTGTGATACATTTGGTCGATCATGTTCTCTCAGGTCAGTAACCATGTACTACTGCTGTCTTGATCGGGATCAAATTAAACAGAAACTTCAAAGCCACTACTCTCAATCATTTGTGACCATGGCAATGACAGACCGACAGTGGCGTTGGGGAATTGGGGAAGGTACGTGGGATTGAGGGAGATTGAGTTAATGAAGAATGTTGCATGCTTTTATGGTAATTTGATATGTTTTCTTTATCAATATTTCTTTTTATTTATTTGATTTTTACTAATGACTTGTTTTTTTGCCATATGATTTCTAGTCGATCTATCAACATGCATTTATGTTAACACGACTATGCATCACAATGTGTCCGTCGCTTGCAAGCAAGGCTCACAAGACATCACTTGGGGGCGCAACCCAAATCCGTAAGATGTGATGGGAATATAGAAAGTGAAAAGATTACATTCAGATTTAAATCGAATTAGATTCACCAGCGGACAGTCAAGGTACACTAATACTTGCAAAAATATAGAGTTTTATTCAAGTATATACGAGCAATGTTTGTTGCGAATGGCCTCATGCAACTCAAGGCAAGCGGCAAGGACCTAGAGGTGGATCTGCTCTTTATGTTTGGTTTGAGAAGAATCCCGATGGAAGTCTTTTCCTCTCCACTACCTCTATGTTTCTCAGTTCCCGCCCCTCTCCTCCTCTATTCCGCTTCCGGTCGCGTGCTGCTCCTCCGACGATCTCCTCCTCGATCTCCGGTGACTCTCCGACGATTTCCAATAAATTATAAAATAATTTAAAAAGCCCAATGTTATTAAAAATAAAAGCTCAAATGAAAGATTTATCAAATAGATGATTAAAAAAGGTCAAACCCAAATTGAAAACCTAAAATAATAAAAAAAGATTAAAAAATTTGTTTAAAAAATGATAATTTTGCTTAAAAAACCGGTTTTTTTAATATCCGAAACTGATTGCTTATTGGGTCCAAAACCATTTAAGATCTTAACCGGGTTTTTTTTTCTTTAGGTGGCTGGATAGGATAAAAACAGATGAATGTGCATAATAAGGTCTAGAGTCGGAGTCATTGCCCCAGTGCCCCACATTGTTATTTTAAATCGGGGATATCCGTGAGCATTCCCGATCAAGTCGTAGATTTCCCGATTAAATCGGAGACGGTTCCGTCGGAGAGTTCTTTTTCCCAAGCCTACATGGATATTATGTCTCTACGCATACATACATGTGTTGTTTTTGAGTTAAGTCTTGGATTAAGTTAGGGTTTGTGTT
Organism: Centrapalus pauciflorus; assembly: GCA_020465985.1. Classification (NCBI taxonomy): domain Eukaryota; kingdom Viridiplantae; phylum Streptophyta; class Magnoliopsida; order Asterales; family Asteraceae; genus Centrapalus; species Centrapalus pauciflorus. Next base: position 557,165 of record JAANYP010005300.1, on the reverse strand, counting down.
TGCGGGAATTTTTTAGGTTTTCTTGTTAGTTGGGTTTGAGCGATGGCTTCGAAGAGGATCTTGAAAGAACTCAAGGATCTTCAAAAAGATCCTCCTACCTCTCGCAGCGCAGGTATGTTATCCACGTCCATCGTTTAGATCCTGTTTTTCGTGGTGGTATATTTTTGATTTATTGTATTTATGATTAAATTGTTTTGTTGTGTGTTAAAGCATATTTTTAGATGTAAATTGGTTTTGATTTGTGTTAATTGTTGGGAACATTGTTTGATCTCTAGATGTTAAAGACTTTCTAGTTTAGATGTTGATGAAATGGACCATCTTTTGGAGTATATAAGGTTCCGCGAACGTTCTGGCCTACACCCTAATGAGGAGTTTATGATTGATTACCACAAAGGTTCAAACTATAAATTCTCATATCTGCGAGACTAAATAATTATATGTTTAGACTTGTAGTTTGAAGATTTCTACTACTGGAATTAAAAGTACTCCTTATAGTTTTAGGTGTCAAAAGCAAAAAAGATTTTGTATAAAAAATTTGAAGATAGGAACATAAATAAGTTTACAATGTTCAATATAGTTATGGTTAGCTTTTCTTAACAAGTATACTAGCCAAATGAGGCTTTATATATTGGAATAATGAGTGTAAAACTTTGAAAATCATATATCTGAAATGAATGCCTGAAATCCTCGGCCATTGGCTTTATTTGAAGTGACTTTTGGGCCGTTGGATTCAATTTTCAAAATGAAGCCTTGGCCATTCTGTTCAGACATGTTTTGGAGTGCTATCGATCAGAAGCTGTTGAAAACTTTAAAAAACCTCACTATGTTGGTAGCATGTGTTTAGATAGAGAAATCAAATATAAAGAAAAATGTGTGCAGGATATTCATTCCATCAAATTGCAAATCAAGGTAAATAGCTATTAACTCTTATGAGTTGAATTGGGAGTAAGCCTTTTTTATATAACAGATTATCAACTTTTTAAGTCAACATTGGTCTAGTTCCATAATTGCTCATGTTGGGTTTGGGGATACTTGTTTTTGTCAAATCAAATAGTAATCTTTATTCTACTATGATTACTTGAATCATCCCATGCCTCAGTTTATCTAGTAACTTAATACGTGTGTTTGTAGATGATTATAATATATGTCCTTGTTAAAACAAAAACAAATATCATATGTCCTTCCTAACTTCTAAAATATCATATCTACCCAAATAGCAGTTTTTATCAATTTTAAGCAGTTTAAATCATTTATAATTTTGATTTTAATTAAATGAACATATTTACCCCTCAAATAATAAAATCTGATTTTGATTTTGCTGGTACTGACACAATCGTTGCAAGTCCGATTACAACCGGTGGCGATAACTATAGTAAAGAGGAAGATCGTAGATACTGCTAAAACCATTGGCCGTATAACCACTTCTAAAAAACCACCGCATCTTCTTCCTTCACAAAATCTCTATAAAAAATGATTCTCAGTGTGTTTACGAAGAATTTTGTTGTTCTATTAATATTGGTGGTTTTGGTACAGATTTTTGTAGATTGTTACTCAACCAGTTTGACGGAAATGATGTCGTTCTATCTTCTGATTACAAAAGAAGAATTGTTGAAGCAGAGGAGTTCTTGAAGACTAATGTTTCTGGTTTGGTAAGTTTGGTTTACTGTTTTTGGTTTGAACTGTTGTTAAGACTTTGATTCTTTGATAATGTTGCAGTAATATTGATGTTTCCGATTTTGTTTAGGTCATAATATTATGTCAACTCCAGAATGTATGTTTTTGGTAATCTGGTATATTAATGTTATGTACATATGTTTCTGTTTTTGTTAGCCGGTACACCGTACCAAAACGTAAGGTACATCGTACCGGTAGCATACCGAAATGAACCTACCCCCGTTCGTATCGGATACGCTTAACCTAGCGAACCGCGTTCCCGGTCCTTGATCCCGTACCTAAGCGATCCGCAAACTATGTGACCATGGGTGAAGCGTTCTGATCCTGTTTCAGGGAAGGTTCGTTGGTATAATTGGAATAGGGTTAGTAGAGAGGCTGTGAAGATGGTGGTTTCCCCACCACATATAAAAACAAATTAACGATATTATTTGAGGGGTAAATATGTCCATTTGATTAAAATCAGAAATTTATAAATGATTTAAAATTGGTAAAAACTCTTATTTGGGTAAATATGATATTTTGATAGGTTAGGAAGGAGAGATCATATACGATATTTGTAACTTAGGCTGGGTAAATATGATATGTTGTGTTTTAAAAAGTACGCATGAAATCAACCCATTATATTATGTGTGTGTTTGTGTTTCTACATTATATGTGTCTATGCCTAACCTTGTGGCGTGTGCATATGTGATATGTATGTGAAGGGCTGATCATGCATCTTTTACATTTATTTAACTCAATTGACAGAAATTTATAGTTTATCGTTAATGTAGGTTGCACATATGCCCTTGGCATTTGTTATGATGAAATAATAGCCATAAAGGTCTGACATCACATCCAAACCTGTTTGTTGGACTATTTTATATGGACTACATAAGAGATGCCTACTATGGGCCTAAATCTAATTGAACACATGGATTTCTATTTAATTGTAGGTGTGCATAGTAAGCTAATGTGAAAAGATTTGATTTCTCATGTGGTTTACCCTTTTTGTTCTGTTAGTGTGATTTTAGGCCCGGTGGCAGAAGACATGTTTCACTGGCAAGCTACGATTATGGGGCCTCCTGACAGCCCTTGTTCCGGTGGAGTGTTTTTAGTTACTATTCGTTTTCCCGGATTATCCCTTTAAGTTACCTAAGGTACTTTATCAACGACAATTGCTAATTGATGGGTTTGTCATTCTTTCATAAATTGTGTTGCATGCTCAAATTTTAACCTCACAATGGGTGTCTACTTTTCTCCAAATAAGTATCAAGTTGGCAGTGAACTGTTTGGATCTAGAAACTTTTAGTACTAAACTATAGTGCCTTTAAAAAAAATACTAGAGTACTATACAGATTTGTATAAAGAACAATTTTGTTTTGTATATTAAGAATAACTACAATTAGGAATTTTATATCTGTAATTTGAAGATATTACTTGATTACATGATCAAAATCAGATAAAATTCAAATCTAATTAACAGAAAATGTACACGATATACAAGTTTCCATCATTTTTCTCTGGAATATCGAGGTTAACCCAATTTTCAAATGTGTAAGTAGTTTGTATGATTGTCATATTATTCTGTATAGGAATCACCAGTTCACAGCTTTGGTTGTCATATTGATTAGCTGCAATTCAAGGGTCTTGACTTATTTGCATGCCTCTTTCTATTTCTTAACAGTATTTCTACCTCTTCTTGTGGTAGGTGGCTTTTAGGACATTGGTTTTTCACCCAAATATCAACAACAGCAACGGTATCATTTGTCTTGATATAAAATTCCATGACTAGTAACGATATCCAAGGTTAATGTTTTTACGTATAATTGAAGCAACCATATTAAATTCCATGGCTAGTAAGTCCTTGAAAGGATCGTGATTGGGGGTTTTGAAGGTGATTTTTTATATTAGATAATCGGAATCAAATAGTTGCCATAATAACACGGCCTCAAGAGATGGTATTTGGATGTGCTTTTGACTTTTGAAGTTGCAATAATCAACCGATGAACTTTTTAAATTCTTGAGAAATTTGGATTTTATAAAGAACTGAATATAATAGGTAAATTGATATAAAATCAGATCAATAGTGTTTTTACAGCTCTTTCTAAACTGATTGTAAGGCCCCAAATAATGAGTATCATCTTTGCTAAACACTAAAAACTGACTATGCTACTTGAAAATTGAACATGCCGACGTAATGATCCAAAAACCTCATTGGGCTTCTTGATTGGAGTTGAGCGCTATTTCGGAGCATGTGGTCAACTAGTAGTCTAGATGATTTATGTATGTCTGAAGATGTGTGTCTTATATATAGAGGGAAATTAATTACTCGGGAGTGGCATCTTTGTTTAAGATTCATTTTCTGATTTAAGTAATGATGGTTTGTTCTAAATAGGTTTTGTTGTCGATTTGCTCACTGTTGATGGACCCCAACCCAGATGACCCGCTTGTACCTGAGATTGCTCATATGTACAAGACACAGACAGGAGCAAGTATGAGACAACTGCACGAAGCTGGACTCAAAAGTATGCCATGGGATAGCTCGCTGTTGATCCTTTTCCTTTGGTTTTCTGAAGAACAAAAAATGCAATGAAAAGTTATGAATTTGTAATACAAGGGTCTAGAAGGAAAAGGTAGCAATGACCCTCAGGGATCTTTTCATTTTCTTCCTTATGCCTTCCCAAACAATGTATTAACCTAGTTTGATTTGTTTTGTGCTTGCAGTTTGCATGAGATATAAAGGTGTTGAAGCAGTTTATTGATCGAAAGAATGACTGAACCGAGTGTTCTTTGAAAGCCATAATGATCAGTACTTATCATCGGTGGTCCTTATTTTCTATCTCGGTGAACAAAGTTTCACATATCTTCTCCAAGAAAAAACAGATTAGTCAATTGTATTACAATATAATTATGATTATATTGAACTCTAAATTTTGGTTAATTCAAATTTAATATTATAATTATAAAGAAGATAGATAATGTGTTTGTTTTTCAAGAGATTAAATGTTTGAAATCTGAAAACCACTTTTGAAATTAGGAGTTCCTTTTTAGTTTGGAAAATTTATAACTTTTTTTCTTAATATGAAAATCTGAATAGTATTACTCGGAATGGTTTTTACTTGTGCTGACTAAATTGTTAATTGACGATGAAACTGGACTAGTATGGGCCTTATTTGTGAAACTTGATGTGGGCTCACAAACATTGACAGTTTATAGATTATCTCTACAAATGAATGGGGGAATAATAGTATGAAAAATAAGGCTAAGGTTTTTGTGAAAGGCAGACAAAGAAGTTGCTATGAAGCCATGTTGTGCTGTTGAGAGTGTGGGTCGCTGCTATTAGGATCGCCCATTATTTCTCCGATAGGAAAGATGAGCTTGTTATTGATTTTAAGTTCTGTACATCCAACTCCATCTTGATAACTAACATTGAAGTTGTTTGGTTATATGTTAATTTAAGATGATTTCTAGAATGGAAGGAATGTGTGTTTTTTGGGCTTTCCAAAAAGGTAGTAAACAATGTGAAAGCGTAGTCGATGGGGTTTAGGGACCGTTGCAGTTGGCTGGTTGTATCCTAGAGAAGAGAAAAAATGTTGGAAAGCTAAGTTGAGGAGTTAGGGAATTCATAAGGAGATTTTAAAGAGGGAGGCCACCTCCAAAAAATAGAGGGATTTTAAGAGATATCCTCTGGAAGTCTGGAACATATTTATCATCATCTACATATTGAAGAAGAAATTCTTTTGATTATCAAAGATTCTGTTACATGTTTCCAAAGCCATGACTTGCGGCGCCTCAACTACAATCGAGAAAAGCACAGGCACGAGTAGGTCCCCTTGTCTTAAACCGTGCCGTGCCGTATACAGAATTTTGTTGTTGGTGTACCATTCAATAAGAGAAACAGATGCAACCCTGAATCCACACACACCATTTTACTATCCTTCTCGAATTGCTTGATTAAATTTCACATGTCCACTTTAATGACTCCCCAAATTTTATTGTTACCGGATCACCAATTGTTGCTTCTAAAATTATTTCAAACTCTCAATGTTTTATTTCTTCATTAATTTATATTACTTAGAAGTTTTTATTTTATATGTTACTTCAATATTTTATTTCATTAAGTGATAACATATTCTTTTATTTGTTCTATTTGAGTCATTAAGTCTTTTTTCATACATCTTAAATCATTATACTTGAAAAGTCATATATGTATATATATATATATATATATATATAAAGTATATATATATATATATATATATAATCGTGACACTTTTATAAACACTTCACCATGAAATAATGACTTATGTGGAACCTTTTTCTAAATTACAATAACTTCAATTATAGGTGGAATATCCGAAATATATACATTTACTTGTATGATTGGTCTATTCAACATCTAAACACAATTCGTAAAAGAAGGAAAACTTACTTTTAAACAATATTATCATTGTCGCAAAAACTAAATAATAATAACTTTTGTTTTCGAAAAGTTTAACCGTAATTTGAATCAATTTTCGTTTTTTTATAACTATTATATAAAAAATAAAATAATACGGGGAGTTGAGTTGTGATGAGTTACATAAGAGAAAACATGCAGACGTAAGAAGGCACTAATATGAAAACAAGGAGTGTGGGCTACAATTTGACCAACACTACTTTCATCTCTAGGTTTTGTCTCCTCCTTTTCACTTGCTAAATACCATCGTAAAGTTGACATAATTCCAATATATTAAATAGGGTAAATGATTAATAAAAAAAAAGTAATAATTTTTATTATTAGTAGTAATATTATTTATTATTTTAACATTAGTAGTAACAGTATTGTTTTTTTATCATTAATAACATTGACTTTTATATTTTTTATCGTTTATGGTAACAATCTTTTATTTTTCTATTAATAATAGTAATTGGTGATCTGCAAACCTGTTTAGCAGGTCACCAATAACTTTTCAGTTATAAAAATAGTAATATTTTTTGTATATTTTATCAATAACAATAACATATCAATTAAAACCCAATTTTTTTTATTTTATGTTTTAAATTTTGTCGTGAAATTTTATAATAAATTTTTAGTTTTTATTTTTCTATTTATTCTTTATTTATTTAAAGTTTATTTAATTATATTATTACTATTTTAGTGACTATTTATTTAATTAAATAAATTTATTTATTTATATAATTTATTCTTTGGCAATCTTATACAATTTCTTTTATTTATATTCTGAATATTTACGGTTACATAATATTCAATTATTTATTCATGGTTATATATAATATGAATGAAAAAATACTACGAATCATTTTAATTTTTCCTTTTCCAAACGAAAAACTACGAACCATCATTTTCTTAATTTTTCCGAACAAAAATCTAAATGAGTCATGGTTTTTTTAATATCAAAATAAGTCTTAGTATTTTTCATTCAGAAAAACTATAATCCACAATTATTCATAGTTCATTCCTAGAAAAACTAAAAAAAATGATTGGATCGCAATATTTTTTCACTCATAGTACTTTTCATTTAGAATTTAAAAAAAACTACAAATTTTAAATTTTTTTAATAATTCGGCTCATTTGACGTTGCAAACCGTTGGTCAGCCGGTAAACTTGGTTTCAAAATTTTCAAAACGACCGGCCGAAGAATGCTTTTCCAACTCGACTAAACCGGTCGAATTACTTCGGTTTGATCGATTTCGACCTAACTTTAATGACTTTTAAACCATTAGTTTATAGCCCTTTTCAGTTTTTCTCATCTTTTAGTTACTTTGAAAAGCTACCAATTGTATTGTAGCAAATCAGAGTTATAAGAACACACATAAAGAAGATAAGAATTTACGGAATCAATCTTTATTCCTCAAAGGTTTTCTTTGATTACACTCATGGTTTACAAGATCACTCCATGTCTACATTAGACTCTCACCAGCCTAACATCTTGATCTCACCATGAACAACCGTTGCCACCTGCCTCAGTGGCAGTGCCACCACCAGCCACTGCTGGTGGTGCAGACCTCTATCTCACTGCTCTCGTGTATCTCTCCTCTGTATCTCTCTGTGTATCTCTGAGGCTCATTCTCCTTCTCTTATGACCCCCATACATCAGCCTTTTATAGGCAATTAATAGTTACAACAAGAAGCTAACTATAGATGCTAACCACCTAACAAACTAACTTCTCTAACTAACTATTGTAAGGATAATACAAGTTCACTATAATCCTCACATTCTCCACCTTAGTGTACTTGTATTACACTAAGTAATTAACCTTGAATATTAGCCACTGCTGATGCATCTGTATCACAGCTTCAACCATCTTCGACTATGAGCAGCTTCTAACATTCTCAAGCTGTTAGACCATTTGCTCATACTGCTATTACTGCTGATCGTTCACTTCATTCCAATCTGATCTACCTTAGCCATTACCAGAACACAGAGCTAATGATGCTAAACGTGCCAGAAGATCCTCATCCCAGCTTCTGCTAATCACACAAAAAACAATTTCAGCTTGACTCCTTCTCTGATGCGTCCACCAAAGAAGTTAAACTCAACTTGTACAAGTGATTTGAGAAGTAACTTGATCAACACATGTCACAGTTGCTCTTAAACCTGGAACGCCTCTGTTTCCATCAGCTTAGGCTTACTCACATACACATCTTAGCATGTTCAGCTTTCAAAACAGCTCTGACTCCAACAGCTTGGGCTCTAGCCTGCTCCAGAAATTCCTTGTTCTAAACAGCTTCTACAACAGCCTTAAAACCTGGACAGCTTCTTCCCTACTTTGACAGCTCAAAGTATCCAAATTGTTATGTCTAAGATCATAAGATAACTCCACCTTAAACATAAACTCACCACAGATACACTTAGGAGAAATATCACCAAAAATGAACTGAAGTTGTGAGATACTATTCAGGAACTTTAACCCATCTCACAATTTTTGTTTCTTTTTGTTTCAATTCATATTTGATACACAATAAACACCACTAGAGATTATCATCAAGAAAGACCTTTAATCTCTTACCATGTAAAAGACACCACTGGCCCTTTAACATCCTGGTTCAGCCTGAGATTAATTCCCAATCTGTTCCACCAACAGATTCAACACTGATCCCTTGATTACCCATTGATGTTCTATTTACCATACTAGTTTCCCTTTAATCCAAGACACCACTACCAGGCCTTGATTTTCATAACTAATATCTCCAACATCATCCATGTGTAATCTGATCCAGCATCAACAGATCCAAACCTGACCTGTTCAACTCAATTGCTCCATGAAGACTTGCTTTTGGACTTCTGTTAGTTGATCCCCAACACAGTTTGTGCACCACCATGTTCATCAACCATTCACAACTTGTCCCCTCTACTTCATGAATCAGCAATTCACACTCACAAATCCAATGAGTGCACCTTCACTACTGTTAACCTCATCACTAAACACCCTGGTCTTCTCAAGTAACTCCCTGCTACTAACCACTAGAACACCTCTAGTACCAGGCCTGTTTTACAATTTATCTCCAATTAACATTGTAGCTACTTCCAACCCAACTCACCTATGAGTTCCTTTATTACCCTTAATGACCTGCATTCCATTGGTTCTTCACTTCATTAAAGTGCATTTACCATCACTCTAATTCACCAACCAATCATGCTCCTCATTTTCTTGTAATAAAGCTACTATGCTCCACCTTGAGTTTACTCCTAATTGAGCCTAACTCAATTGAGCATTAAGACCTTGACCCTTCTAGTCAAGCCACTGATCTATATTATTAGTTTTAAGGTGTTTAACTCCATCTTGTTCTTGCAAACTAACATCTCTCTAATCCTTGAATCAACATTTCTTAATTACCCACTGCATGCCTGATCAAGCACTGATCAGTGACCAAGTGACCAGCATGAGCATCCCCTCACTGTGCCTAAATCAGTAGCCTTTTAATTCTATAACAGCAGCCCATTTTGCCTTTAACAAGAAGCTCTACCTTGAACAAAATCAGCAGATCAGTCGGTCCCTTTTGACTCTAAGAGGTACAAACCTGATTAATCACACTAGATTAATCCTCATGAGTCCATCCATCCCTGAGTATTCTTGAACATATGAAGCATATCAAGCTTCCACATTCGCATACTCATAGGACAGACTCATTTTTACACATTTTCTATGAGTCAACTCCTTCTATTCTTGATCTTAATCAGCCTTCAATTCAAGAATTCAGATCTGATAAATGTCTCTGTTACAGTCTGACCAGCTGCCTACACACCTGCCCCTATGTGAAACCAATCTGATAAATGTTCAGCAGCCTACACCACTGTTGGCGATCTGTTCAAAAGCCTACCCCACTTCCTGTGCTATATTACCTTACAAGCTGTCCAGCCTTGCATTTCAGTCTAATTACTTGAACTATCTCCACCTTAATCTTGGTATTATGACCAATACCGAGATTAACACAAGAATTAGATCCAATGCAATGCATTCAATATGACAGCCAAACCTTTTATTCTTCTGCCTTCATGAATTTCATGGTGCCCAATCTTGACATTAGAGGTTTTGATCTACACTACTTTTCACCAGACCAGCCTGCTCATTGCTGATTTATTCACTTAGATCAGCCTTTTAATGAAGAATAATTGAGCTTTGGTTGTAGAAATCGTTAGGTAATCTTTACATGGCATCCTTTGATCAGCCCATTCGAATCCATATCCATCCCTGAGCATTCTTGAGCACTGAAGCAACTGATGCTTCTGCACTCGCACACTCATCAGGACAAGACTCGAGTTACCATACTTGATTTCTTATTCAACCCATGTTTTCTGTGTTCTTGACTTTCCAATCTTAATCTTCATACCAAGATTAATATCAAGAACTAATGATTATTGATTTTCAGCACTATTGGGAACCATTAACACCAATCTTGACTATGACACTAATCAAGAATTAACCAGAGTGTGTGTTACCTTCAATCTTGAAGTCTGCAAACTCCAAGAGCCATGACTGCTGAATGTGACCTTCTGTCCACTTCGTCAACAGATTGAATTCAAGAACCGATCAAAACCATTTCAGCCTCCTTTACTCAGCAGTCTTCTTCTTTAATTACCAATCAGGTACACTAACTCTTCTGACCTTCTTGATTTATTCCTAGAAGACGAACTTGATTCTACCATCGTTCATGACCTCCAATCTTGAATTGAATTACTTGCCAATCGAACCAATCATTGATCGGACCAGCACTAAGAAGCCATTGATGATCTCCAATCTCATCCCAAAATCAGAATCACTCGAATTACTTGTGATGTAATTCCAGGAGACAGAGCAACTTCCTTCTTCGATCTTGATTTTGTTCTTGAAATTCTGTCTTCACTTCCAGGGGCTATCCATTGAGCACACCAAACACATAACTGAGACTACTAATAGTACCAGATTGCAACAATGTGCAACCTGGCTCTGATACCACTTGTAGCAAATCAGAGTTGCAATAATAAGAACACACATAAAGAAGATAAGAATTTACGGAATCAATCTTTATTCCTCAAAGGTTTTCTTTGATTACACTCATGGTTTACAAGATCACTCCATGTCTACATTAGACTCTCACCAGCCTAACATCTTGATCTCACCATGAACAACCGTTGCCACCTGCCTCAGTGGCAGTGCCACCACCAGCCACTGCTGGTGGTGCAGACCTCTATCTCACTGCTCTCGTGTATCTCTCCTCTGTATCTCTCTGTGTATATCTGAGGCTCATTCTCCTTCTCTTATGACCCCCATACATCAGCCTTTTATAGGCAATTAATAGTTACAACAAGAAGCTAACTATAGATGCTAACCACCTAACAAACTAACTTCTCTAACTAACTATTGTAAGGATAATACAAGTTCACTATAATCCTCACATGTATCATACATTTTTTTTATCAAGGTCAAATATGCTTGGTAAAATGTAAAATTATCGTTTTGAAATTTCATGATTTTAAAGTGGAGAAAAAAGAGTACGAATAATAATAGATAACATAAACTTTTATCTTTTTATACATTACTCTTTTTAATTCAATTTATAATGATATTAAAATAAATTAATTTGAGAATGGGGAATGTATCATGTCTAGAGTCAAGTCAAGATCTAGGGACAAAGGTGGCATGAACGTTGGCTTTTTCCTATGCAAACTACTTATTTAATTTCATTGATATAACTTTATGTTACATTTTATAATTTACTTTTTAATATTTTAATAAATAACTTTCTGCAAATATTTTAAAAATAATTAAACTACATTAATGCCTCGTGTAAGCCTGATTAAAAATAATTCCAACAGAGGGATCGTGCACACGAGTTGGGGCAAAAATTGGACCCCATAAAATCAGGATGCCCTTTTATTTTATTTTTTACTTTTTTGCATGCATTCATATGTCTATATTTTAATATTCAATTCTATTTTACTAGTTTCTTTATTGCAAAATAAAACTAAGAAGGTTATATGTAATATACATATGTATATATATAATGAATCGGGGAACCAAGAAAGAATCACAAATCGGATTCCTATGTGATAAACCATGATTTTCGCATGATACATCACTTGTCCAATTGATATAAAGTGGTTCCTCGATATATTATGGTTTTCCTGTACATACATACATACTTACACACACACATATATATATTTATGATCAAATGAGAAGCTAAATATATTTTGAGAAATGTATGAAACACTGTGATTCGTTAATTTTTAATATTAATTCATCACTAACCTTGAGAAATGTGAGAAAGACTTTGATTCATAAATTTTTAATATTGATTCATCATTTTTTGAATATATAAATAATGAATCCTAAACTCTGAAATAAATAAATCAACAATTCATTACTATTCTACATTGATTCATTAATAGATGAACCAATATACAAAATTAGTGAAAAATACATAAAATTAGTGAATTATGATGATTCTTGCGGTTCTCACAATGGTATTTCATGTATCCTATAAGTCCCCAAACAAACTAAAACTCATAGAATGGATCCAAAATTAACTTGTAACCTGTTAAGAACACATGTATGAATATCTTTGTGAATGATCGATCATTCACACGAATTTAAAGTAATTGGTTAACCATTCACTTAAATTTTCACATAGTTATAATGTTTGTTTGTGTTTGATTTTTGTAACTGGTTTTGTATTGTTAATTTCAATATGATTACGAAAAAATTAAAAGAAAAATTAAATGAGATACCTTTGATACACGAGTTCTAAATGCGCTCTTTTAAACTTATATATATATATATATATATATATATATATATATATATATATATATATATATATATATATATATATATATATATATATATATATATATATATATAGAGAGAGAGAGAGAGAGGGAGAGAGAGAGGATATGATTTAAGATAGTTCATAGAACCACATCTATCGGTAGAACTGGTAGAGTAAAACCTACAATTTTTTTAGCTCAAAATTTTTTATCATAGATTTGTTTACACTAACATTAAACGTCAATATTTGAAAATTTTACATGGTTTCGAGTTGTGAATGTACATTACAACTCACTAATTGGTACATTTATATGTCATTTCAGAGGTCCTAATTAGAAAACTAGAAACCATGTGACTGCTTTTTAAACAGTATTATAATATTTATTAAACATGAAAATAAATAAAAAATATTGAAAGAAATTTTAATTTTGGTTCTACAAATAGATAATAGTTCTACCTTGAACCCATATATACATTATATGTGTGTCTATATATATATATATATATATATATATATATATATATATATATATATATATATATATATATATAAATAAAGATCATATAGCAAGTTAAATTTTATAGAATTCTAGTAATATATTTTAATGGGTCAATGTTTTTCTGTTATAATTTTAGTGGGATCAAGAAATGTTTAATTATATATTATATGATCAATATTTCTTCTCATATTTATTACATTTATTTAATTTCGTATACGCTAATAATGTTATGTGTGTGTGAAGTAAGAAATTAATTAACTTAGAGATAAATTGAGTATATTAATTGAAAACAAAAAAAAAAACTACAAATTTATTTATTTTTGGGCTACATTCCAAGCGTATGTAAGTACATTTGTGTTCCCTACCTAAAGTGCCAATTATGATTCAACTAATACGGTACTTAAAACTACTACAACATGAGTCAAACCATTTCAAATATATATGTATATAGATGATGTGTTTCTTAAGCAACAATTTATCAAAATAATAATAATATACATAGTAAAAATACGTCAAAATGATGTGACATCAGCATGGAAAGTCCATATTTTTGTTTTATGGGTTTTAAAATAGTTAGAGGTTTTATTTAGTTAAAACTTTTTACTATGAAAGTCTAATCAAATAAGTAAACTACATGTTAGATAATATCAAGAAGTATAACTATTAAAATAAGTAGTCGTTTGGGTATATACAGTGTGTGTTTGACAATGAATTTCTGGGAGTTTTTAAAAGCTTCAACTTTTGATTTTTAGAATTTAAAGTTAAAAAATTTATTTTGATTGATAGGAGCTTAAACTTTTGAAGAAAAAAACCAACATGTTTTCACTATTTGTCTCCGAAAAATCCACAAATTTGAATTTTTTTTTTTGAAAAAACAAAGAAAAATACCAAAAATATATATTACTTAAGGATTTTATTGATAAGAAATAACAGAATAGACTAAACCGCAAAAACGTAAAAACATGTTGGTTTTTTCATATTAAACCCATTAAATTATTCCAAATCTGAATTTAAATTTAAATTTAAATAAAATAAAGTTAATTCCATTTTACTTGACTATTCTAATCAATAATTAATTAAAATAGAGTAACTTTTAATTTCTTATAATTATTTATATATTTCACCCGTCCCAAATTAAGTATCCATATGTTCTTTTTAGTCTGTTCCAAAATAAATGTCCACATCTATAACCGGAAAAAGATAACTTATGTGATTCCTACTATGCCCTTAATTTTATGGTCTAAAAAATTGTCTTTTTAAAGTAATTAATTGATAAAGATAAAATGGTTTATTATGGAAAAAACCAACATGTTTTCACGTTTTTTACGTTTTCGTCCCTCCATGTTATTTTTTTCCATAAAAAATCTCAAGTTATTCTTTTTTTATTGGTTTGGTGAAATTTTGGACATTAGACCCCGGTTATAATTTGTGAACCGGGTTTTAAAAACTTGAAAAACCGGGTTCTAATGTCCAAATTTCACCAAACAAATAAGAAAAGAATAACTTGAGATTTTTTATGGAAAAAAATAACATGAAGGGACGAAAAGGCAAAACACGTGAAAACATATTGATTTTTTTTCATAATAAACCCAAGATAAAACTATCATTTTGTTGATTAAATGTTATAATCATTATGTTTTTTTTAGAACCGTGTATTTTTTGTCTGTAATATTTTAATTTTTTTTAAATCAACTCATGTAATAAATGAGTTTCTAAACTTGTTTTTAATGTAGTTAGTCCTTATGTACTAAAATTTATAATCATACTAAATTTCTATAACAATCAAAATATCCATAATAATAATAATGTAAACAAAATCAGTTATAAAAATAAATTAATTATCTTTTTAACTAATCAAAATTTAAAACATAAATTTATTATTAATTAATATCAGTTAAGTAAAATATTTTTTAATCATATAATTAATTAATCTTATGAAATATCAATGTTAAACTCAACCAATAAGTTACGAAATATTAAATAAATTCAACCAATGAGTCAATATCTGAAATCAATTTTTTTAACAGAACACAACTCCTAATCCTATTTTTAAATCTATATTTTTATTCATGGAGCATGTTTGACTAGATATTTTTAATAGTTGGTTATATAAAAGACCATAAAGATCAATTATAATGATACAATTTTTTAGATAATCATATACGTGAAATGTCTTAGATTATATGTTATCTTTAATGGGTCAAATATTGCATTAATAAAAGGCGCTAGCTAAAAAATAAAATTAAGTCCTATTTAGTTATATAATATTTCATAAATCCAATTTATTCAAACGTACTGCATAATGTTTATTAAAAAGCTTTTGTTTATCAAAAAATAAAATCAAGAAGAACCTACCTGAATATTTCATAAATCCAATTAATAAAACATATAAATCTATTATTATGAAAATGAGGTTTTTTTAATAATCAAATAACAAATTTAGTTTTGCTTCTCTTTTACAAGTGGTACAGATCGAACTGTTGTGAGTCGTGACCCGATTTGTTTATGTTTTTTCCGGTGACTCTTCCTTTTTTTAAATATTGTATAAGGCGGGGATTGTGTAATTTGATAAAGAAAATAAGAAACATTTACCGGTCAACACAATCCTATTATAATCCATACTAAAAATAATATATATAAAGTCCCGTCAAGACTATATGTTTTTCTAACAATACTTGGGGTTGTTTTTTTTAATCTCTTAACAAACTCATTTGTTATTTGTTTTATTTTTAGGTGAAAAAAATGTTTTAATGGTTTTTTTTATAAAACAACTGCTTAAAGTTAAACCGAAAGAAAATTAATAAATTAGTTATGCAAAAGGTGAGAAAAGGTGTTGCACGTAAATCAATGTTTTAATAAATAAAAATGAATCAAGTGAAAAAAGTAATAATAATATTTTGATAAATGTAGTTCACTAAAGGTGGGGATGACACGTCAGTATCACGTGATTCGACACACGTGACAGTCACGAGGTGGGTGACCGGCGCCGGTAACGGATTGGCACAGAGAAATCAGGTTGACTCCCCCACCGTTGTTGCTGACTCCGTTTTCCTCGTCCGCCTTCACCCTCCCCCTTCCCCTCCGCCACCTAATCATTTTACTATTATTTCCTTTCAATTTTAACAAGTTGTGGCACTAAATTTCCTTATTTACCCTTCACTTTTTTTTATGTTTTAATCTTTTTTCGAGTCTTTTTAGTCTTAATCATCTATCACCGTACATATAAGTACAGGATTAATTGTCATTTTGATCATCCAACTTTTAGATTTGTCTCACTTAGCCATAACCACTAAACATTGTTTAATGTTCTATTTTGGGAAAAATGAATAAACCATGTTATCTAAACCTTAATTAAATACCTTGGATAAAGATCTTGATAAACTTCTTATAATCCAACATTTATAGCATATCTAATACAAGGTTATCAAAGAGGTTTTGATGGTTTGGAAAATATTGGGAAATTTGCATGCATCAGGTGCAATAGGTTTCTTACAAAATATGGTATTTTATTTAGAAAAATGTTATGTATATACATACTATTTTACAGATACAAATCACAATTAAAATTAATAATATGTTAGAACCAAGCAAATTTTGATTGATAAGCATGAGAAATAACAATACTTTCTTTTGTAATATCCAATAAATAATACATATGAACTTAATTATAAATTTTAATTAAAGTTATTATTTATTATTTATATTATGTTGAGAACAACTAATCAAGAGTCTCAAGGATATCTTGAACTTCCAATTTTCAAAAAAAAATATTAAAAAAAAAAACCATTATGGGATCATAAGTTTCTAATCACAAGTCAAATGAAAATTATAAATATATGTATATTAAAAAAACAAATATCTTGAAATGCTAAAAACCTTGATGGAAGATACCTTGTGAAGCACCAAACTCCAAAAAAATTAATAATAATAAGAATGGAAGAACATATTTTCAATTAATTATAATGATTAATTTTCTCCATTTAGTGGCTCAAAGTAAGCCAGCTTGGGTTTGATGCATAATTTAACTTCTATAACTCAAAGTTATTATGCAAACTGCAATTTTTTTACAAAAAAATTAATAAAGTTAAATGATAAAAAAATATATTAGGTAAAGACAAAGCAAAGATCAATGCAATTATGTTGAATATAATTAAGGTACAAAGAGAACTTCCTTGGCATTTGTCGAATCTAGTGTACTAGTTTACTTGTCTTTTGTTTTTGTTTTCATTTTTAACTTTGATTGTTCATATATAATTGTGTCATGTTCGGGATTTTTAAGCAATTAACTCATATTTTTTAAAAATAAGGATTAAAAAAAAGTCATTTTTCACACATAATTTTACGCAAAGAAAATATATACACATAATCACATACTACCAAAATATTCAAAACGTTACATTAAAATAGCCCAAAAATAGCTTTAAGACATAAGAATCATTTTGGTTTATATCAATCAATTCAGGGTAAAGACTTATCTAAAAACTATAAAATGATAGGTGCCTAACTTCAAATAACAAATAATATTATAATATAAATCATACTCTAAATTTATAACACCCCCAACCTACAAGACTGTATATATGTTGTTTTTAATACATGTATATATGTGTGTATATATATTAAAAATGAAAACAATTTTGAAAAGGGTTTATTAAGAAAAATAAATTAATATGTTTTCATATTTTTTGTGTTTTCGTCCATCCATATAGGGATGTCCAAAACCGGATATCCGAAATTTCGGATAGTGATTTTTGCTATCTGAATCCGAATCCGAATCCGAAATTTCGGATTCGGATATCGGATTATCCAAATATCCGAAAATTTATATTTTTTTATTTTCTTAAAAATTAAAACAAATATTTAAATATCTAAAATACAAATTCATATATCCAAATACATATTATCCGAATATCCGGAAATTTATATTTTTCTATTTTCTTAAAAATTAAAACAAATATTTAAATATCTAAAATACAAATTCATATATCCAAATACATATTAAAAATAAATATATCACAAACTAAATATATCCGGAATTATTTTACTCAAAACGACTAAAAGACTATTAGAAAAAACTAAAATATATAAAATATTAGTTAATAAATCTTTAGTATCATGATAAAACTAAAAAACATATATGAAATATATTATAATAATAATAAACACTCAATATTATCTAAGTAATCAATACTATATATATATATATATACATATATATATATAAATTTTTAAAAAAATATTTTTTTTATTTTTGGATATTTCGGATATATGAAAAATTAGAATTTTACTATCTAAATCCGAAATTTCGGATAGTTTAGGATCGGATTTTCGGATATATATTTCGGATGCTCGGATTCTGATTTTTTTGAACACCCCTACCTCCATATTATTTATTGCCAGAAAAGTTCTCAAGTTAATTTGTTTCTTTTTAGTTTGGTGAAATTAGACGATTAGAGCCCGGTTTTTCAGTTTTTAAAATAGTTTAATATATAAAAAAAAAACTAACATAATTTCATATTTTTGCAGTTTAGTACTTTCGTGTTATTTTTTACCAACTAAATCTTCAAGTTATTTATTTGTTTGTGATTTTTAGAATTTTCTTTTCTCTCAAAATAGTCTTCAGTTACAAGATTTTTCGGGACAAAAAAATAAAAACATGTTGGCATTTTGTGAAAAAACATATGTTTGATTATGAAAAAAGAACAAAACTTTTTTGAAAATTAGAACGGAAACATTAACCTGAGAAATTTTTTATGAAAAAGTAACATGAAAGTAGGGGTGAGCTACGGAGCCGATTTCCTAAACCGGGACCGGTACCGACCGATACCGAATTAATATGTTCGGTCCGGTACTCGGGTTTTAAATTACTTAAAATTCGGTATTCGGTACTCACGGTTTCGGTACCATATTTATCCTGAATATCCCAATCCCGAACCGAATATATATGTTCAATTGGATATTTGGTACCGCTTGGGATTTGGGTGAATATGGGTACCGCCTTAGCCCTTATTAGGTATTCGCCTATTCGGTATTCGGTCTCGGATAATCTATCAATTTGTTCCTCATCATAATGACTTATAAAAGTTGTTCTCCTAATAAAGCAAACTCCATATTCGGTATTCGGTATTCAGTTGCAATATTTGGGGATGTCCTCATCATAATGACTTATAAAAGTTGTTCCCAACACGTGATTGGCACCGAAAACTTGGTCCCGGAACCGGAACCGAACCGGTACCATATAATATTAATTGGTTCGGTATTCAGTTTTTTCACAACTCTTAATTTGGTTTCAGGATTTTCGGTACCGGTTCGGTACGGTCCAATACCGAGCTCACCCCTACATGAAAGGATGAAACCGCAAAAAAGTATGAAAACATGTTGGTAAACCGAGTTTTTAACATGAATGGACGAAAACGCAAAAAACTTAAAAACATGTTGGCTTTTTCTATAGTAAACCCAATATTTTATCAACATAATTGTTTTTTTTATAGACAGTTTATTGATTCAAAACCAATAAAACAAAATTACAAATCATCATTACCTATTTTTTTTTATTCACAAGATGCAGATAAAAAATAAAAGGTAACAATATATGTGATTATCATCGATACACATATTCAATTGTTAGCCTAAATAACCAACAAACTAGGGGAGGTCCAATAGAAAATATTTATGCATTGGAATAACTTGGAAAATCATTATGCACCACAATAAAACTTAGGCGCATCACAAAAAGAACCGTTGGTCGATGCACAACCGTTGATGCACGGTGCATCAGATTTCAATATGAAAATAGATATGGAAGGTTATTACAATAAAACAATAAATCCAGTAAATTAAATTCTTATTTTATATTAATGAAACATTAATCCATTAATTACACATTAAATAGTAAATAGATTTATATAAAGTACATTTTTAAAATTAAATAAACTTTAAACAAGTACATATGAATCTTCATCACATTCACCAACAAAAATTATTGAGGCATCAGTAGTTCATCTTTCTGCATTAATTTCGAGATTATTTTCAACCCATAAACTGCATGGTACAACATTGATCAATAATGCAAAAAGAACAATGCATCAGGAACTGTCTTCAACTCATAAGCAGCACATCTGTTACACATAACATAAATAGATACATAAAAAAAACGTCTTCGTTTTATCTTAAATTGATGTATCAGAAACGTCTTTGAAGAGAGAGAGAGAGAGAGAGAGAGAGAGAGAGAGAGAGAGAGAGAGAGAGAGAGAGAGAGAGAGAGAGAGAGAGAGAGAGATGACGATGGCATTAGATTTAAAGTTAAGAGAGAGTGGGAGTGTGTGAAATGAGTGGAGATGACGAAAGCAGTTGGTGTTTTGATTTTGCACTCGTAAATTACTCCTAAAAAAATAATTTCCATATATTTAGTTTTCATAACTACCCCTTATAAAAATTTTGATGCATGAAGAATGAAGATCCCCTTGTAGTGTATATTGGTTTTTCAATTGTGAATACATACTCTCACACTTTAAAATTATTAGAAGCCTAGCCTAGGACATTTCAGGTGCAAGAAATAGTACGTAGTCGAATTCCACTTTACATCCTCTAATCCACGTACTTGGTCAATTTGGTCGTTGGAGACGTCTTCAAAATTAATCAGACTAATTATAATTAACCCCGCCACAGGCCACTAATCACAAATGTGTGTGTATATATATGTATATATATTCTCCTCGGAATATAAATAAAACAAAAACTAAACCCGTCTTACAACATATAATACGACATTACTATAAGTTTAAACACAAAGTGATATTATATAATCCAATTTCATTAGGAAACAAAACGGCATGTGGTTGGACATTTCCAATATTATAATAACAATTAAAACACATCCATCATGCATCATTCTTTTTTCTTAAAGACAAATTTTCTTAATTATCGATCATTAATTCCCTTTGATTAAGAGACCTTAACCACTAACCTATCATTAATGGACACATATGCATCACTTAATTTTTCCCTTTTTCATAACCTACCTTCTTTTGCCTAATGATTCCAAGATTTATTAAACTAATTAATTTTATCTTCCATTTACGTATTTAATTAATTTAAGAAAAAAAAAATAATGCTTAGAAAGTCGACAATCCCATAATTTTAATTGTACGTCTTCTATTAAGATTTGAAGACCAAACAAATATTAATTTAAATCTGTTTATCTTCCCCTAAAATCAATATATTTTGGACGAACAAAAAAAGACGTTGCCTTCAATTTTAAACATATTAATAATGTATACCCTTCCAAATTAATTAAGTGTATTTTAACTTTCTTGATATATATATATATATATATATATATATATATATATATATATATATATATATATATATATATATATATATATATATATATATATATATATATATATATATATTATTTATTTATTTATTTATTTATAACATATATATATAAGTGTATATCCTTGTTAGAAACTTAAAACATGATGCTAGAACGTAGAAACATTATGCACAAAAGCGCGCACACACGCATGTACGAAAGAATTGGATGTGTTCTGATTTAGTTAGATTATAGTTGATTTTGATTTTGACATAACAAAGCAAGATTTGTAATATGAAAGAGTCAACAAGCAAATTAATCTTGTCACGAGTAATGTATATTATAGCATCTGGCACGGCTTAGAAATAACTACTTCAATTCAATTTGTTATAAAACATCATACATGCAACAATTGGGATGGTTATGGGTGGACTTTATATATATTGCTCATCTTATTTCACATCATTTGGGACAAAGTTTGTTAGTTCTCGAACTTAGTGTTTGTACCTTGACCTTGGTGATCGATGTGACTAGATGATGAAGGTATATGTTGGTCTGCAAAATAAAGCAAAATCTTGGGTTAGTGGCGTAATAGGGGTGACATGCGTAGCCACTTTAATACTCAAGTTAGAAAACTAAGGATCTATGGGTATTAATTGCAGTAAATTAGTGTGAAAAATTAGAATGATGTTTGTGTGTACCTTTAAGGAGAAGAAGAATCTCCTATTTATACATTAACCCTTGATTCGATGCGCATTCTTTATCTCCAAATTATGACAGTTGTTCAATCAGTTATAACAAAGTAGAGCATTTTAGCGTCCAATTTAGTCCATTCTTCAGTTGATGTTCCCACGTGATAGAATGGTTCAACATGCTTACTCGGATTTCCCCAATTGGCCAGTGAATCCACGCCAGGTCTTTGTATTAGCTGACTCATTACATACGTTATCAATTTGCAACCCTAAAACAATTTGAATTAATTTTGATCGATCATCAAAGAGATTGATCCTTTTGAACTCTATTACCTTAGCACTTTATTTGCGTCCAAGGCACAACTTAACAAAACTTGGCATGCATGCATTCAACATAGATGAAACGGGTTTTCGGTTCAATTTTGAAAGTTTATTCCGGTTTTTTGGATTTCTAGTATTTCGGGTTTTTGCTCACCCATAATAAAAACATCAATCTAATTGTCACCTGTTTCACGATCACGATACATGACGAAATAAAACAACATATATTAAAATTTAATGTAATATTCAGGGGCGGACCTACGCTTTAGGCGTGGGGGTCAACCGACCCCGATAAATTTTTCAAATTACGGGATATTATATAGCTAAAATTTTTTTGACCCCCATGATTTTTAAAGTTCGACCCCTCAGCTCTCACTCGGAGTAAAAAGGCTGCCTCGGAGCTGCATTCGTGTCCGCAGGTGCTGGCGCACACGAGTTCAGTGGATTTTAGCCTTCGGTGTCCAGGATTTGCACCCCCCCCCCTGCGCGTGGGTAGACATTGGAGTAAAACCACAAACAATCTTGTTATGACTTTAAACACTCCTCCTTATAAACCCACATTGGTTTCCATCTTCCTTCCTATGTGGGACTCAAGTTCTCTCACTATAAAGAGTTTCATTCATTCCAAACACCAATCTTTGAGCATCGATATCTCATTCATCTTAGCTTCGTTTTGGACGTTCTTTATATCGTTGGAATCATCTCTTCAAGGAGAATACAAAGTCACAAAATATTAATTATATATTTCACAATTATATATAATTATACTTGGTCCAAGAACATGGAAAATACATTTTTTCTTTGAAAATTTTACATTTTTTTTCCAACACTTACACTATCGTAGCTATTAAATTCCGACCCCCATAAAAAAAATTTCTGGGTCCGCCACTGGTCATATTAATTTGCTGACTAAGGGCCTAATTTAAGGCATAAACACCTTTTAATGGAATCGATCATCATTTAAAAAAAAAATTGCATGGGAAAAGTGGTCCTAATAATTATTGAACTATGATAACTATTATTGAAAGTGTCATTATTCACTTAAAGATAATACACCTAATTTTGCTGTGAAAAATAATTGAAAACACCAATTAAATTGCATTAAACATAACAAAATAATTAAAAAGGTTAAATAATTAATAATTGTTATTGAGGCAGCCCTTTTAGTCATCATGCATTGAGCATATTAATGTGGTTAACCACGTGTTGGATATCATGTTTTCATGAGGTAAATTGTTTGTATCCCGTACGGTCTTTTTTTTCTAAATCTTGATAAATCTTGTCTAAACTATTACTATATAAAATTCCTATTTTATATTCTAAGATAAATGATATCTAACCCCATGTGGTTAACCTAACAGTTGAAAATTTTAAAATTCTACAAAAAAAAAATGCGATGTTAGTGTTTGATCTTTGAGTTTGACTGTTTACCTATCAACTCACTAGTGATTGCTACGTTGGCTTTCTCTTGTATTGTATGGGTTAATCATATGGCAATGACAGAAATCAATCGTACATGCAATTAGACGATTTGATTGTGTTGCTTAAATCACTCAAATTTAATATTGATTGGAAGGCTCGGAAAGAAAGTGTAAGCTTTAAAGATGTTATCTTTGCCTGAAACTTAAAGGCTTGATTATACTTATTACTTCCCCTTAATTTTGTATGGTTGAACTTTTTTAAAAAAGAGATACCTTTGTTAAGATCAGGACGAATTTAAGACCAAATAATAGGGGTCAAACGAACCCGATAATTTTTTGATATCTTGAGTAATATACTTATATATTTTCATAAACTTTCAATCCGGGTTTTTTTTTTTATTTAAACCGGGTTTTTTTAAGCATCTTGAATTAATGTGTATGACTATTTTATATAGTATGATAATTTTTAAATCAATGCTTATAAAAAATTATATAAAACTCTTCCGTTAAATAAAAAAAAAAAAGAATTTTCGATCCACAACCGGGTATGATATTTAGCATGTAAATGGTGTAATGACACTGACTTTTTATTGACAATCAGTTAAATGGTGTGGTTTTCAAAATGAAATGATATATAGATAACAAGTTTTTACCGTACATAACAATATATAATTAAAGGTTACATGGTATAAAGCTATAAAATATATAGTAATAGTGTAAAAAAATGAGAGAGGGGTAGGAAAATGCATAGAAGAACGTAACGGCCATTTATAAAAAGGCGCCAAAATCAATGTTGCCTCCCACCAGTTACCACGTTGTTCCTTCCTGGCTATAAATACTCCCCACGTTATGTTTTTATGTGAATATCAAATATGAATAAGTCGGATTTAGGGGTGTTATTCGGACGGGTTAAACGGGTTTCGAGTTATTCGGGTATGATGGTATATGTTAACTACCCGAATCCGAATCAAATAAGAGAACAAGTTAATCGGTTTTGGGTTAAATGGGTATCGGGTTATTCGGTTTGGGTTAAATGGGTTAATCGTTTTTAGTATAAAAATAGAACCTCTATAAAATGGTTTAAATGAGTTAAATGGGTTGGGTAAAATGGGTAGAACGGGTTAAGTGGGTTAAAAAGTTCAAAATTAAGTATTTAAATATTTATATTCAATATATGGGGAACCGTGGAAGAGTTGAAAAGAGACATGTTTTTTATTTGTAAAAAATAAAAACCTACATTTACTAAAGTAGACGCAAGATGTCAAGTTAGGATGATATATTATTATTATTAATTTTTTTAATTATCGATATATAGATTATTCGGGTAACCCGAATTTTTTCTTCCCACCCGATACCCGAACCGAAAATCTTATTCGGTTACCATTTAACCCGATTAACAAACCCGAAAATCGAATAACCAGACTCATTTAACCCAAATAAGGTTCGGTTGGGGTGGGTTATTCGGGTTCGGTTATTTTGCACACACCTAGTCGGATTAATTTTTGAAACAATTCCATATGTATTACCCTTCAATCATTATTATTTTTATTATATCATATCTATTTCCTTTTAATATTATAATATTATATAGAGGTGTTCAATGGAAAAACCACCATGCATTTAAAAACCTTTGAAAACCTCCATGCACCACCACAAATGCATCACAATTTTCGCGTGATGCGTCAAATTCCCCGCGTGATGCATCAAATTCTCGCATGATGCATCGACTTTCTGCGTAATGCATCACCTGATTCAATGACTATAAAGTGGTTACCGGGTTTTCCGAACTATTAATTAATTTATATTAAAATCTCATAATAAATATAAATTGTTATTCATGGAATGTATTAGGGTTTAACTCACACAAATAAAAAGTAATTTCCTAAAAGTTTTTTATTTGAAATAAAAATCACGGAAATAGGTTGACCAAGTTAGAAACATAATTAGGTAATATTATTTGTAAGATTTTATTTTTCAAAAACTCAAACAACTTGCAAAAGCTCCCGAGCTATTTTATGATTTTAATAAGATTTAAAAAAGGGTCAATTGCGCAAAAAAACCACCAACTTGTCAGCTTTTTGTAATTAAAACCTCAAATCATTTTTCGTTGCATTGGAAAACCCCGAACTAACTAAAACTCAGTAAATCAAGATTTTATCAATGAATAACCCGTTGAAACCTCGGTTTCAACGGGTTACTCATTGATAAAACCTTGATTTACTGATTTGTAGTTAGTTCGGGGTCTTCTATGAAACGAAAAATGGGTTGGGGTTTTAATCACAAAAAGCTGACAAGCTGGTGGTTTTTTGCGCAATTATCCCTTTAAAAATGTAATCCAAACACAACTTATGGATAAAAAGGAGATTAACTTTTTAAAGAATAATAATGATAGGCTCCTATAAACTTGCTTTTATATGAACTTTCGACATACAATCCATTCCAAAAGTATAAGCAACACTTAGGTCCTGTTTGTCTTGTGGAATAAATTTGAATGAATTAGAATTTAAATTATAGTGTATATTACGTTTATAGGGTGAGGTATGAAATGATGTTTAAAATTGATAAAATGTATGGGTTGTGCAATGTTACGACTTAAGAATCTTAAATTCATTATAAATGATTAGGAATGATGAGTAATTCATAGAATTTGATGAAATGTAAACAAGATATTATTTATTATTTTTGTAATCGAAAAGTTCAAACACACTATAAATAAATTCTAATTCCTTCAAATTTCATTTCGTGCACCAAACGAGACATTAAATTTATATAAACATAAATACATACATACATATATATATATATATATATATATATATATATATATATATATATATATATATATATATATATATATATGTAGGGATTTTTTTTTTGAAGAGGAAGGGTGATGATCATAAAAATTAACGAATGATAATCTTCAGATGCTGAAAATAAATGATTCTAATTGTAAGTAGTTTGAGACATGTCCATAATACATAGAAAGTTATAATGGTAAATTTTGTCTAAGATACATGCAATTACATATTTCTTTAATCAACACACATACATTCTTCTAACTTTACTTGATAAAAAAAGACTATTCCCCTTTTTAATAAAATAAAATAGTTTTGAATACTTACTTTTTAAGGATATGATAGCTACTATCCTATTATAACTATCTTAGTTATATTCATTTTATTTTTATCTTCTTTTATATTTATACACTTGTTTATAACTCTTGTATTACACTGATATAACTTTAGTAAAATACTACACGAATTTGAAAGCAAAATACTAAGTTCATTAACCTCCGTCTGAGACCTCTTTCAACAGACCCATCCAACTCCAATTCCTAGCCCAAGCCGCATCCAACCTCTGCATTCTATCTTTCATACACACTTGGATGTTCTTTTCGAAACTATAAATCCTTGGAAACTTGTCCATTAACTAGAAATCACCAAACCACTTGTCTTTCTAAAACATCGTGTCTCTACCATCAACAATCT
Source organism: Centrapalus pauciflorus (assembly GCA_020465985.1). NCBI lineage: Eukaryota > Viridiplantae > Streptophyta > Magnoliopsida > Asterales > Asteraceae > Centrapalus > Centrapalus pauciflorus. Next base: position 529,511 of record JAANYP010005300.1, on the reverse strand, counting down.
TTTTGTTCCAAAAGACCTCCCAAAATCAAATTCCAACTTTTCTATTATACTCATTATGATCCTTACTATATTTTCCCATGAACATTTACAAAGAATATCTTCCTTCACACGTTTAACACCACCGCACCCCTCCTCGCGCAACAAATTTGTTTCAAAGAATATCTCATTTAACTCACCGGACATCCCCACACCCCCTCCTCCCCCAAACAAAATTTCTTTGGATACCTTCGAGAGTCATACATTGATAAATCCAATCGATTACTTTAAAAAAAATAGAAATAAAATTCATTATTTTTAAAATAATTCAAAGATAGATGCAATTTATTGCTTTTAAAATTTTTAAATAAAATTTTAATAGAAACCAAATATTATCAATCAAATATAAATCAAATCAAATTTATTAATCGATTTAAGAAGCCATTTTTATTATTATTAAATTATTATCATTTAAAAAATACGAAGCCATTTTTATTAAAATTAAAATATATCATTTAAAAAATACGAAGCCATTTTTTATTAAAATTAAAATATATCATCTAAAAGAAAAAGTTTTTATAACTAATAATAAATAACTACTTTCCTCTTTCTCTCACACACACACACGATTAAATTATATCTCTCTCTCTCTCTCTCTCACACACACACACACATATACATATATATATATATATATATATATATATATATATATATATATATATATATATATATATATATATATATATATATATGGGTAAAGTGAGTATGTGGCTGTCATGTACCCAAGCTTGGGTATAGAACTTAAAAAAGCGACGTCGTTTTGTCAATTTTGAGAAAAACCTGTTGCAATCCTCTATTCCTCTTTCAGATTCTCCCTGACCATCCATCTTCCAATCCCCTCCATTTTCTTCTGCGTGACCATGCATATGACATCGTCTTGCTTCTTAATCTAGCACCGCCAAAACTGTTGTGACTCCTCGTATCTTCATTTTCCCTCTGTTCTGAATCAGGTTCCTTTTTCAGTTTTTCCATACACAACTTCAATTGCTTAATCTCTTATATTAATCGTAGGTTTATCAAAATCATTCACAATATCATTTGATTCTAATCAAAATCGATGGCTTTAGTTCTATTTCTACACATATGATTCTCTTCTACATCAGCAGTCATCAATTAATACAAACCCATAACTGATTTCTCTGCTCTTCTAATCAAGCTCAAGAGATTTAAAGTAATTTCCTCTCTAATTCACCTCATGCTTATCTCTCTGGTCCTAGTCGATCCACTTTCATCTACTGTGCAAGGTATGTAATTTTGATTTGAGCTCCAATTAGCATCACGCACAACACATTGCTTCACACCCGATTAGTATCACGATTAGCCCTTGATTTCAGCTCTGATTAGCATCTGATTTCAACTATGTCGTTTTGGCTCCCGTATGAGACTATACTGAAAGTCATTTTTTTAATGTTTATACCATCATCTTTTGATAAAATTCTAACATTTTGTGGTATATGATGTTTATCAAGTATGCTATTTTAAATGCATACAAGGTGTTCAATGAAATGTGGCAATGATGATAAAGTTTACTATGAAAAAGATGTAAGTAATTCTGTTAATAATGGAGGACACAATCTAAACCCTTAATCTTGTGGGGGGTGGGGGGAGGCATATGAATATGACTTAAGGTTATGACTTTGAAGACTATATATATGGTAATCTCTGGATGTGCGCAACAGGGTGTGCCTGTGGTTTGGGCAACCTCTTTTGCATTATAATAATCTCCTCTATCCATACCTCCTGACGGTACTTTTTGGATTCAGTGCACAACATAACTAATTAAAAAGTTTTAATGTAACCTTAATAATAAGACGCATACTAACAAATCTTGTATCTCTTCATATCTTTCATAATACAAACCACAAACCAACTCCAATCATAATGTACTTAAGTTTGGAGTGATTATTAAGCAAATAGATCCATAAGCTCAAGAGGTAAGAGTGCCCACTTATGGGAGGACAGTGGTTCGATTCCACCTGGATCTCAATACAGATTATTTTTACTTAAAGGAAACTGTTTTGTTTTTTCATTTGAAATACCAAGTAAAACATGTTTATTAGAAAATTTTTAGATGACATACGTATTTCAGCATGTTATATAACCTTTAAGTCACTTAAATGTCCACTAACCTCCTGTTTATATCCAAACTTTGCAGTTAAATTAAATGTGATCCATGATTTATTTACATATTGCCATATCTTGTTGGATTGACACCTTGGGCATATACAAATTAGAATGGATTGACTCTATAAAATGAAACATGATGTGATCCATGATTTACATATTGCATGTCAGGTTCACTTAACAATTTCACATTCATACATTTTCTATAATTCCTAGTTGGGCTTTAACTATGATTGGATATATTCCACCCAAATCACATCAACTTGCTACATGATCTACCCCTGTAAATCTGCGTTCTAAAGTCGATTGATCCATTACTCAATAACATATTCAAAGGGAATATCCAAGTAGAATCGAATCACTATATGGTAGTGTATTTACATTGTGAGGTTGATACATAGACTAACAAACTATAAGAAAGAGATCCAGGTGGAATCGAACCACCAACCTCCCATAAATGTATTAACATATATGAGTGCTCTTACCATTTGAGCTATGGATCTATACATAATGGTAAATCATGAGCTAATATATAATGCATGACTATAGTGCCACTCCATTGTTTTCCGAAATCTACGTATTATTTGAATATAAATTGGGACAAATTATTTGAATAAATGCATGGATTATTTGATATTTGTGTTGATTTTTTGCATCTGCATTGTTTTGTGAAAAGGTATCATTTATATCTACCAATAGCATCTTGATTTTTGCATCTGCGTTAATTTCCCTGTTATTGTCAGAAGTACTTGGGAATATATATATATATATATATATATATATATATATATATATATATATATATATACACACACACACACACACACACACAAAGGCAAACGTCCTTATTAGAGAATTGGGGCTGCACATACAATAGTCCTTTCAAATGGTGAACAAATGGACACCTAAATAATAACTATCTATAAATTATTAGTCCTTTCAATTGCTGCAATATAATCTTTGAAACAGAACATGCATATGTGTGTGTTTGTGAGTCTGTAACTCAGCTTTAAGTTGAGTCTCAGAATGGACATTTGATCTTTCTTTCTGTTTTATGATGCAAACATCAGTAGCAGCACCAATAAACTAGTAAATATAAATTAAGTAATTAGTGTGTTGTCTGATCGAGATACACTCCAAGACGTACAACTCAGTAGCAACACCAATAAACTAGTAAATTCAATGGAGCCAAAACAGCAGCACCTCAACATAGCAGTAGAAACAAATGTGTGTGTGTGAGTCAAGAAAGATCAGCACAACGGTTGCAACACTCCAACCTTAAACTGCATATAAACTAAGTGTTGTGTAGTGTGTGTTTGTATGAAACACTCCGAGACTTACAAGGTCTCGGAGTGGTGTGTGTGTGCAGGTTGTTCATAAATATAACCAAAAGGCAACAACCCTTAATGTTATATATATTAAATTTAATAATTCATTAGAAATTAACTACAAATTTAAACTTGTGATCATAGGCATTTCAATAGCAATTCATAGGCATTTCAAAAGCAATTCACTACAAATTCACTACAAATTTAATAATTGAAAACAGAGGAAACATTTGGCTCTAACATGTAATTTTAGTTTTACTTCGAGTATAAGGTTGTGTGCAAAATTGAAACTAATCTTGAATTCCTAATTTCCTATTAAATAAAACACAATGCTTCATTCTTGACATTCTAAGTTTTCATTTAGGCATTTCATCGAACAACTCATGGGCGTTTTTATTCAATATATATCAAGAAAAGTTACACTTAACTATTGCCCACACATAATCAACTTATACTACCTCTTATAGAATCGAGCATTAAAGCAAATTTGTTGACGGAAAAACCAAACAAATTTGAGATAGTAGTGTGTATGAAATAGATGTGAGTTAAGAGAGGAAAGTCTAATAATATTACCTTTATCGGATTGATCGGTTTTGAGAGGGAAAAAAAAAGTCAAAGCGTAGGAGCTGGTAATATTGTATATTGATCGATCAAGGAGAGGGAGTTGCTTTAATTGCAATTGATGACAAACCAATGACGATTTTATCCAAACTAGAAGGGAATTTTAGTTCAAATTAGAACAGATACATGATGAATTGATGTTAGTGAGATGAGAAGCAAAGAAGAAGGGACCGACCAGTTGGGACGAAACCAATTGCATGGTCGAACAACGAAGGAAGCAGGTTTGGTTCAATTTTGTTCGAAGAAGAGAAGCGGGGGGGATGGTCACGTAGAAGAAAATGGAAGAGATTGGAAGATGGATGGTCAGGGAGAGTCTGAAAGAGGATTGCAACGGGTTTTTCTCAAATTTGACAAAATGACGTCGCTTTTTTAAGTTCTATACCCAAGCTTGGGTACATGACAGCCACATGCTCACTTTACCCTATATATATATATATATATATATATATATATATATATATATATATATATATATATATATATATATATATATATATATATATATATAGATCCACCAATGGGGTTTAGCCCATTTGGTAAGAGGGTAGATATGTAAGTGAGATTTCACGGGTTAGACTCCCGTCGGAGACAAGTTGAAATTTAGGTGGAGAAAGTAAGTCTTGGCGTAAAGATTATGCGTTAACGGGGTTAGAGGATTATGTATTTTAAAAAGATTACAATGTATCATCCGTTAAATAAGTTGGAGTTTAATGACACAAATATTAATACATATATAATTAATAAAAATTGTAATGGTTTTTTCTCAAGTAAATTATTTTTCAAAAAGAGTAATAAGATTTTGGTATTTTTTGGGGATGTCCACATCATCGGCCCTGTGTGTAAAGTCTAACCTACACTGTTAATCACGTGACCCAAGCCTCGTGTCTCTTTCGGATGCGGCATTTCGTTGAGAAAAATCGCTAACCAGTCGCATGATGATTATTTTCCGGTGACATTTCATTTTTCTTATATTAAAGTTGAGAGATTATCACTTGATTATAATTATAATTTTCTTTATTAAAAATTCAATTTTAATTATCTTTTTTCAGTTTCATTTATTAAATTTCATTTGTTTAATGTACACTTAAATTAACACCAACACGAAAACCACTTATGCTTCAATAAAATTATCAATTTATCCATAAGTATCGGTAAATATTAAGAAAAATATTCAGTCTATTTGGGATGGTATAATAGTAGTTTCAAGCAATGTAATAATTTCAAATATTCTTTTTTGTTTATCATTATTCATTATTGGCATTAAGATTGTCAAGATCGAAATCTTATTTTAAAAATTATTTTGTTTGTGTAACATAGAATCGTAAGATCGAGATCAAATATCCTAAGGATCGTACGCAAGTAATGTCATTTGCTAGCGCAACTGTAAAAGGCGTGTAAAGCACTTGTTATAGATTTGTAGCGAGTTTTAGTGATTTCACAAATGTCTCTTCCTCAATAACCGTCAAACCATTTGCGTTGGGGAAATATGCCTCTAGATGAAAGGGTGGTTGCCTGGTTGGCATAAAATATTTGATAATTAGTTATTTTCATTTTTAAGAAAAAGATTAAAAAATTGTTAAAGTAATTTCATTTTTAATTGTTTGAAAGTTCCATTTAAACATCATTTTCATTCATAACAATTTTACTCTACCAACATTGTATTCTTATAGAAAAGTTAAATAAGGGAAGAGAAAAATGAAAGAATGAGATGGTGAAGCCGAGAATGTATGGAAGGAAGGAAGAATGGATGCCTGGAGCCTTTTTTTTTTCCCTTTCTTTTTAGCCTTGCATTTAGGATTGAAAGAGTATTTCTATTTTTATATTTCATTTTAAAATATTTACATAACATGCTTATTTATAATTTCTTTCCTATCCTTTTCGAGAACTCGTAAAGGCATCATAAAAAGGCAACGAAGGAAAATAATAGTAAAATGGATTGAAATAGCAGATTTACTTTACTCGTTTTTTTAATTTAATTGACAAGAAGCAATGCTTTCTATTTTCAATCCTAAAGAATTGAGATTTAATTGAACAAACAATTTGAGATTGACTCGTTAAAAGGTCAAGCTAAATGCGCTTGAATTGAACTCGAACTTTATCTAAACGTTAATTTTAAATGACATATTTGTGTCATAAATGAGTCAAAGTGAATTGCATTGGAGCCCTACAAAACCAATTAGAATTATAGTCCTTTAAGCTCAAACCTCATCACCTCAAACTTATGTACATGACAGCTAACGAATAGTAAAAACAACATTAGTTCCATCAATCCAATCTTTATTCATCAACGGATATGTTTGGCACGACTAGCTGTACCTTCAAGTTGTAGTATTTAGGAGTTGGAGCTTTTGGGAGCTGAAGCTTTTTAAAAGAACTTAAGCTTTTTGTTTTTATAAACGTGTTTGACAAAAGTAATTGTAGTTGTAGTTTTTAGTATTAAATTACGTAAAAAGACATTGATATTAATTAAATTGTAGTTTATAATTATTTGAATGGTAAAAATGTAATTTTGTTTGACAAAAAACTCAAGCTCGTTTTGAAAGCTAATTTAAGTAGCTTCTCGTGGATGAGATTTTGAGAGCTTTCAAATCCAAATCAAAAGCTTAAGTTCCAATCAACTAAACAAAGTTTTTAAGCTTGAGCTTCCAAAATCAAAATCTAAAGCTAAAGCTAAAGCTGTTACAAACTTCCAAAAGCGCATTGCCAAACACAGTTTATATAAGAAAACTCTCATAGCATGTTCGGTAGATTATCAAAGTAAGTAATGTAAATGAATAAAAAACAGGGTTTTGGATACATGTGTTGTTTACTTTTGGTATTTATCAACTTGATTATAGAATGGATAACAAAAAATATCAAATATATTTAGAAACACTATATTTTTGTTTCTTTATCAAATATAAAAGTTTATAAGTTGAAAAAGAATAAAATTCAATTAAATCGCTTGGTTAGTATATTTTCATTTGTCGTTGTTAAAGAAATAATTATAATCTTGAGATTTTGTTCATAGTTTTTCCACTCAAGTTCGTTTTAAGAAAGTAAGAAAGGCTCGAGAATACTAGGCCCTTAATTTTTAGGATTCACAACTGCAAATAATATCGTGTTCATACCTTCAAACCAAATAACTACTTTAAGTACTAATATGCATTAATCATTAATTTATTTTAAACTCATTTTATGGCATTTTAAAAGTTAAAGAATACAATACAAATAGATAAGACATGTTATTAAAATTTAGTCTTAAGATATTCATATTTAAAAACCTATCTGGTAATTATATATATAATATTAATGTAAAAAAAGTCCACAAGATGATTTTGATTCAATTAAATGAAACTCGTTCGTAAAGTTTCGAAGATTTAAATAATATTCAAATTGTAAATTATGAGAAATGTTCTCTATGAAAAGCCATATTTACTTTGACTTAGGAAAACCATTGAAGTTGACTTCTTTTGTTACACAAATTAATGAAAATAATCTTTAACAAGATAAAAAAACAAAAACAGTAGATAAGAGTAGATAATATTTATTTTGGGCGAAAGGTGGTTAGTAAAATTGAAGATATTTTACAAATTAAGTAAAATAAAAATAAAGTAGAAATTCCGGGTGGCAGGATCCTATAAAAAAGCTAACCGGGGATACCATTTCCGTCTTCACGGCACTTTTCAAACCTTTCATCCTCTTCCTCATAAACCCTCACCACTTCATCTCTCTAAAACCCACCGGAAAATCATTTCACACACCCTGCTCCGCCGTAGTCCGTAGACCTGCTGTACCTTTTTTTTCCTTACCGGAAATAGCACAGTCAAACATACTACTACTCACAGACTCAATCACTGCCTCTGCTCTTATTACGATTTATTCTTTGATTCTTCAACCCCCTTTTTTTTCAGGCAAAAAAGGAGATTTTCTCCTTTCTTCTCTCTCTCTCTCTCTCTCTCCCTCTCTAAAACTCCTTTATCTCTGTCTCTCTCTACCATGTGTTCTTCTCGGCAACTTCTTCGGTCTTACCATTGATAGCTTTTACAAGCTTTCTCTCTCTTCTTTTTTTGCAACTTTATTTCCCTTTGAGATTTTATCGATGACCCTTTAATTTTCTCTCTCGCACGAGTATTCCTGCCTCTTTATTCTTCTATCCTGAACGAATCTACGCTTTTTCAACTCTTCAATTCCCCATATAAATTCATCTTCGTTTTTACCTTCAATGGCAATCTGATCAATATCTGTTGTTCATAATGGAGAACCCCGGTGTTTTTTCGTCAGTTAAGTTCACTGAGCACAAAACCCACATTACAATGCTCAGCAAATCGTTATCGTTGTTACCCACGGGAGAAAAGGCTTCTGGTAGACGGGAGTCGTCGGACAATAGCTGTCCCAGAGTTGTGAGGATATCAGTGACTGACGCGTATGCCACTGACTCTTCCGGTGATGAAGAGGAATTGTTTGCCACCAGGAGGAGAGTGAAGAAGTTTGTTAACGAGGTTACGATCAAAGCTCGCTCCAGTGACGATGTTAACGTTCACTTTAATGGGATTGGGAACGGAAATAGGAGCCTGGGGAAGTCGGCAGCCACTCGAAGGAAGAACAAAGGTGATGTTGCCGCTAAGAAACGGTTGAAGGTTAGCTCCGGTAGGAAGTTTCGCGGTGTGCGACAGCGCCCGTGGGGAAAATGGGCGGCCGAGATTAGAGACCCGACCCGGCGGGTCCGGCTGTGGCTTGGAACATATGATACTGCCGAAGAAGCTGCAATGGTATATGATCACGCGGCTATCCAGTTGCGTGGACCCCACGCGCTAACAAACTTCACGGTTCCTTCGACGGAAAATATACAGTTACCGGAGAAGAAACTTTCCTCGGTTGACTCCGGTTACAACTCCGGCGAAGAGTCACAAACTAACAACAAAGCATCGTCGCCGAAATCAGTCCTTCGTTTCTCCTCATCTTCTACCGACGAATGCGTCGCAGAGTCCGCTCAACACAGCCCGTTAAACGATGCCGAAAATGAGCCTTCAGAAGCTACAGAAACCAACGGTTCCGTCTCTGAGAACTTCTCCGATTTCCGGCCGTTCGACGACCCATTCTCCACCTCCGATCTATTTGGCTTCCCGGATTTTGTGCCCGACATTTTCGAACCGACAGGCTTTTCGGGTACAATACTCCAAGGATTCGACCCGTCTGACATTGTCATCGGATGCGCTAATGACTTCGGGTTCGGGTCCTCGTCTTGGTCCGCAGACGATTACCTTACGGATTTTGGTGACATATTCGGTTCGGATCCTCTCGTTGCCCTTTAGAACCAGATTCGCAGTCGGGTCAATTGCTGATTAATAAAGTTATTCAGCAATTTTTTTGTTCGAAAATTATTTTATTTCAGTTATAATTCGTTTCTATGTATAAAATATTAGGTGGAAAGAACTCCGTTGACGCTAAATGTAACGGACGAGTTAGAGTAAGTAATAGTATGAGGATAATATAGGTAACGGCGTTAAGCCAAATGTAATGCAACGCACGTGTTAGAACACGTGACTGGGAAATGCTAACTACTATGAATTAGGTGAAGAAATGAAATGGAATGAATGCTACATGTTTTATCATGCATCCTTTTAGCTACGAGTATTCAATGCTTAGAATTTTGTACCACATTTATTGCATATAGTACTACACTACTACTACACTTTTTTATTTCAATGTCACTTAAATTTTCTTAGTAATAGATATTATTAATCTAAAACAGTTGAAAACAATATGTCAGTAAAATATCGCTGTTATCACATCTTATGTACCTGTTATCACATCTTATGTACTAAAATATAAGAGTTAATTACAAAAATGGTCAATGTGGTTTGTATCAAACTTTGGATTTGGTCCCTGAACTTTCAATTTTGCAAAATCGGTCATTATCATCAAGGTTTACTTTCAAATTAGTCCATTATTCACCAACTTTTATTGAAATGCCCATTTTGCCCTTGATTATATTTACACTTTTGACTCTTTTAATTACAAATCATTACCAACTCTTTATTTTAATAAAACAAATAGATGTAAAAATAATAATAATATTATTAACATTATTAATTAATTGGAAACAAATACAACAATTTCTTTTTATTTTTTCCAAGTTTTTTTTTTATTTTTAGTTTTAATTTTTTATGTTATATATATATATATATATATATATATATATATATATATATATATATATATATATATATATATATATATATATATATAGGGGTGGGTTCAATGGAAAACCACTATGCACCTGAAAACTATGGAAACCTACGCATACCGTCCGATTTGGTGCATTTCATGAAAAACGTGGTGGCATGATCGTAAATAAGGTGATGCATCACGCAGGATTTTGATGCATCACGTGGAAAATTTGATGCATCGCGCGGGATTTTTATGCATTGCGCGGGGAATTTGATGCATTTGTGGTGGTGCAGTGCGGTTTTCACAAGTTTTCAGGTGCATGTTGGTTTTCCATTGAACTCCCCTCTATATATATACATATATATATATATATATATATATATATATATATATATATATATATATATATATATATATATATATATATATATATATCTTTTAATCGGTCTGCGTCATTTTGTTTATATTATATATAGTTTTAATAAATTTTCAAATTTTAATCAATTTATAACTTTAAAAAGCTTTTGAAATTTTATTGTTTGTTTTTTGTTTCGAAAAATAAGTTTTTATTTGGTTCGTGTAATTATAAATGTATATATTCGGTTAAATTTAAAATCTATTGATTTGTTGTTCTATTCGTTCAAAAAATTAAAAAGTGAAATAATTTGTCATTTTTTGAATTGGAATAGATTAATTGATTAATTGATTAATAACATTAATACTTTTATTATATTTTTATTATATTTTTGTTTTATTAAAAAAAAGAGTTGTTAATAATTTGTAACTAAAAGGCTCAAATGTATAAATATAAACAAGGGCAAAATGGGTATTTTAATTAAAGTTAATGGATAAGGGACCAATCTTGAAAGTAAACTTTGATGCTAATGACCAATTTTGCAAAATTAAAAGTTCATGGACCAAATCCAAAATTTGATGGGACCATTTCTGTAATTAACTCAAAATATAATTTGATAAGTTTATAATTTATTAACCAATTTGGGGTGATGACAACACCGTAACTTCTAGTTTGTTTTACCTTTTGTTGTTAAAAATCAAGTATCCAATTTGAAAAACATTTAACATATAGATTAATTAACATTATAAATTTATTTACATTCTAGCTGGGATCAATAAGAGAGAAAATATAAACAAAGATCATATTATTTTACCTAAAATTTTACAATTTATAGGTTAAATTATAATATAAACTAGTTATTAACCCACGTATTACGTGGTTATCAAGGGTGGCTTTTAGGGTGTGCAAAAAGCTCGATCGCACAGGGCCCCTAATTTCATAGGGCCTCACGGTTATAATTAATATCTAAATTTAGACCAATAAAAATTTTCTGTATTTAACATGTATACATTGTGCATCGGTGCGTTAAAACGGAATTCATGTCAAATACAATTTGATTCGTATTATTTATTTTAATTTCTCACTAATCAGTTTTTTTGTTATTCACGAACTCGAATTTACCTATCAATATTGAGTCTCAAAACGACCAATTTACTATTCAAAATCCTTTAGGGACTATGTTGTATTCACAAGCACAGGGCCTCTAAAATCAATGAGACGGCCCTGGTGGTTATAAAGATGTTATTAAAAATCTACACAAACGTAAATCACATACAAAAACATTTATTTTTATCTAAAATAATACAAAAAAAATAGTATTATCTTTTGCTATTAGGGATAATTAAAATTTTCTTATTTTTAAATAGGGTTGTAATTCATTTTTTAGAACCTTTTATTTTTATATTTCTATGTATAAGTAAAATTTTAAAAATTTATGAACACAATTTAAAATTTCTATATTTAAAAATGAAAATTTATAAAGCGGTGTATTAAACAAATTATTTGAAAAAAAATCAAAATTATGTAAAATTTATGACTTTTGTCGTCAACCGGTTTAAGCTGTTTGCATTGTTTTTACTTTTTAAAAATATAGAAAATAATGCATCGTTTGCTAAAATTAGAAGTTAAAACTGAAAGTTATTTAAATCAAAGAAAAATATTGTTTTTTTATTTATAGAAGTTGAATTAGGTAGTAATTAATTATATTTATACTTAAAATAATGAGATAACTAATTAAGAAGATTTATATATGGAAAATTAGGCGGGAAAATTATTTTATGGTTAAATGAGAAAATGACACGTGGCAGTCTTCATTTTCTTTTATTAATATATATAGATAGATAGATAGATAGATAGATAGATAGATTAGTAGTGTGAACTATTGATACCAATTATGGCTAAAATGATGAATATATTATACAAAACAGTTAAATAAGCGCATGTTTGATAAAAGAGATTTAAAAAATAAAATTGTTGGGGATTACAAAGTTTCTTTAATAAATGATAATAATATATACATACATATTGACATGGAAATAATATATATACACACATACATATATATTTAGGTTCAAGTGAATACCACCTATGCAGCGCACCAGGAGATACCATTCTTAAAATTATTTTTTTTAAATTTTTTTATAAACATGTTCTAAATAACATTACACAGATGATATATAATTCACGCACATTCACACATTCTAACTGTATTAAATCATGCATCACATAAATGCACGTTCACATATATGCAAATTTATGTTAGTGTAAGTTCACATCATTTTTTTGGAGCTAAGAGATGTGAATGTATGTGAAATTTACATATGATCTTCATAATGTTAAGTAACACATGTTTATGAAAAAAAAATTTTAATTTTTTAAAGATGATACCTTCTGGTGCGCTGCATAATAGGTGGTGCGCTCTCTCTCGAACCATATTCTACACACACACACACACACACACACACACACACACACACACACACACACACACACACACACACACACACATATATATATATATATATATATATATATATATATATATAATGAAAATTCATAATGTTTCATGTTTTTTAATGAAGCAAGATAAATGAAAGATGCATTAAAATTAGTTTCCATTCTATTTCATTGATTTGAAATTCTTCAGCACACAGTTAAAAGAACTAGTAAACTCATAAATTTTAATGCTCTAGATTCCATTGAACCAAACGTCAAACATTCCTTAAGAGTTAGATGAGTGAAACTAATACACGACATTGAATATATATTTTTTACAAAAATGCAATCCCATTTTTAAGATATATTTTATTTTCTTCTATCAATGCTTTAGTATTTTATAGAATTGAATGATACAATATACATTCTATTATTCTAACCGGCTCACGGAAGACAGTAGAGATATAGAAATGAAACATATAATAATATCATTCCATACAATTTAAAAAATTCAAGTTTTGTCATCGGATGAGTTGACCTAATTCAAAGCCAAGTACATTCATGTCGACTAAATATAATTCAAATTACATGTGTTTTAGGCTTGTGTCATCTTTTAATCATATCATGTTAAGAATTGTCATTATTAATTACTTGTAATGTAATATATACATGAATGATTATGTATACGTTGGTATTTTTCTAACAAAGAAAAAGAAATAAAAATAAAAATCAAAGGGCCCAAATATCAAGAGAATTCATAAGAGAACCGTACAGACGGGTGGTCCTGTTTGTGGTGTTGTTTGTTTGGTTCATTTGATGATCAAGGTTCAGTCAGGGCAGCAGCACACAGCACCACCACCCGACAAACCCCAAATCTTTTTCCTCCTCTGTTTATCAGCTTTAGCCCCTACACTATCCTTTAATTTTGTTTCCACCCCCATTAATGGCTCATGGCCGTATTCCAAGGATTATAGGTATGTAAAATTTGTTTAAAACTTATTTTTTTTTTTAAATTATTTTTTACTCAAAAAATACCATACAAGGTGGGTGGTGGTAAGCACTAAGCAAGCGCCTAAAATTGGATCAGACCAAATTGAAGAATTAGAATCGATAACTAGACTAGAGTGAATCGAATGTTTTTTTTTTTTAATTAAAAAGATAAAATCAAAAAATTGAATCGAGAATTAACTTTTATGAATATCATAGAGCAATAACAAAACCATATCAAGCAGTTCAATTTGGTTTGGGTAGATTCCAAATGGATTTAATTGGTTTGGACTATTAAATAGAGACTTGTAGTGATAAGGATAAGAGCATGGTTTTGGGTCCCCAGTAATCATAAGAAATATATTTGAGTATCTATCTATCTAAATATATATATATATATATATATATATATATATATATATATATATATATATATATATATATATATATATATATATATATATATGTAGAAGCAAAAACGGAAAGGAAGGGCTAGGGTTGTTTCAAGGATGTAATTGAATTTGGATCCAACATTTTGATTTGACTACACATGAATATGTGGATGTGTAATCCAGTTTACATTTCTTGCCCCATATAGAATATATATATATTTGTAAATTAGAATAAATAAAAATATAAAATATAAGTGCATGTCCAACTAACTCATACACACAATTCAAATATAATTACATAACAAATTATAATCATCAAAAGGGACTATTTGTATCACTAATAAATGCAACCATCGATGTCTTCCAATAAATTACTATTATTCTCTAATTAACATCTTTAGATTAAGACCAGGATTGATATTAAATAGAACATATTTATATATAGTATTATAAAATAATATATATATATATATATATATATATATATATATATATATATATATATAGAATATGGTTCGTGTGAGTACCTAAAAAATGCAGAGTACCGTGAGTACCTGTGAACACACGGGTTTAAAATGTGAATATGCTCCGAAAAAAAGTTTTTTTTTAAAAAAAATTTTTCATATTCATTTAGATACAAATAATATAAGCATATTTGTAAAAGAAATACACGCATTCACACTTCGTAGCCTCTTAAAAGTCATGTGAACGTGCAAAAATTCATGTGAACGTGTTTAGCTGTGAACATACGTTCACAACAGTGCAGTTCATGTGAACTTGCACGTTTCACATAGTTATAGTGTGTGTTTATGTGTGATTTTTTGCAAGTAGTCTTATATTATTAATTTAAACATGATTATGAAAAAAATTTCAAAAAAAATAATTTTAAGCGAGGTACCTCCGGTACTCCGCAAAACTAGTGGTACTCATTTGAACCCAAATCTATATATATATATATATATATATATATATATATATATATATATATATATTCAGGTTCAAAAAGGTACCTCTCGAAATTAAGTGCACCCGAAGGTACCAACCTTAAAAAACTTTTTTTTAATTTTTTTCTCATAACTATGTTTAATTTAATGTTATACGCATGATATATATGAATTTCACATACATTCACACTTTCTGTGTCCTTAAAAATTATGTGAATGCTCAATGCATATTTATGTGAATGGTCATCCATGTGAATGATAATTTCACACCATGTGAATGGTGTGAATGACCATTCACATGATCTTATTTTACCATTCACAAGATTTATGATATTGCTTATTTTGAAAAAAAAGTCTTATAATGTTGTCTTATACATGTCTACTCAAAAAAATATATGTGAATGATCATTCACATTAGGGTACGCTGGGTACGCTGATGAACCTGATTCTATATATATATATATATATATATATATATATATATATATATATATATATATATATATATATATATATATATATATATATATATATAGTATTATAAAATAATTATAAAAATTAAATTTGATTAAATTTTTAGTTATTTACAAATTAAATTAGCTGGATTAAATTGAATAAACCGAATTTGATATGAATTGATATATGGTTAGAATTATATATTAAGTTAAATAAAATTTTAGTTAATTAAATATAAAATAGAGATATATGTTTTCATTCCTTGGAATTAATATGTCCACTTATAATTAATACGTTCATTCAACTATTTTAAAATTATTTGTTCATGTAATTATACACGTGAACAGTAATAAAAATGAATTAATAAATATATCAATTCATTGTAACTCAATGGGTTAACTCATCGTCGTATATGAATTGGTGGTGACATGCTCATAAAGTGAACTTAGCACTTAATTGATGGTGTATGTGTGCTCTATATATGCTGGCAGTCTGCACCCACTTTCAACATCCACGAGATTACGCTAACAAAATAGATGCTTAATAAAACTGAAACAAACAAGATCAACAACCTAATTATATATAGGAGTATGTTAAATACACACTCTGTAATTATTAATTACATATCCCCATTTCAATCATTTTTAATTATAATAATGATCATGTAATTATTAATGATATGACATACCCCTTTTAGGTTACATCAAAATCTTTTAATTATAGTAATGATTAATGATTTGACTTTTATTGATATTAGGATATCACCTTACGTTTTCATGTCTTGTGGTAACATCTCGTTTTTATATTGTTTTGTATTACCATTTAAGTTACCATGCATGTGTTCATGGTAACAAAGATTTATTTTTATATATATTTTTATATTACGTTATCAGTTTTCAAAACTTTTGGTGACGAAATTTCGAATTTGTAACTTTTTGTATATTATATTAAGGGGCTGTTTGATTACATTTTCCATTAAGTGCTGTCTGGATTCAGAGAGCTGTCTGGATTAAGTAATGTTGACTAGAGAAATTTTATTGGAAAAGATAAAAGGGTTTAATAGTGGAAAATAAATGGTCTGAATGGGGAACACATAGGGTCTCTTGGCTTATTAATTGGGCTGACTGAATTTGAGTTCTGATTTTAATAAGTCATTATCAAACAAAGCTTATTTCAAATGGACTGACCATATTTTTCAGATTAAGCCTAATAAGTCATTATCAAACAGCCCCTAACACTTACACCATCAAATTTTTTGGTAATATAATTCTAGTTTTGTACTATTTTATAGACTACATTACCAAACTATTTGTTAAAATTATAAATATATATAATTACATACAAATATCTAAAATAACTGAAAATTTTAAAGAAAATAAGTAAAAAACGAGTTTATACAAATAACTTATAAATACATTAAAATATATATGACAAATCTTTATATATATTCCTAGGGTTGTATAAAATAAAGCATAAACATATATTTTGACAATCAACTATTTTTTTTTGTTTGGTCAGAAGAATCCTTGCAACATTTTGAGCTTAGAAAAGTGATTCACTTTGAGATTATGATTCATTTTGCAATATCAGTAGAGGATGGGCTCATTAGATACTAGATGAAGATGAGATTTTTATACATTTATCCAGGGGTGGCTTTTAGGGTGTGCGAAAGGCTCGACCGCACAGGGCCTCCAATTTCGTAGGGCCTCACGGTTGATAATAAAGATCTAAATTTAGACCAATAAAAATTTTCTGTATTTAACATATATACATTGTGCATTGGTGCGTTAAAATGGAATTCATGTCAAATACAATTTGATTCGTATTTGTTTATTTTAATTTCTCACTAATAAGTTTTTTTTGTTATTCACGAACTCGACTTTACCTATTAAAATTGAGTCTCAAAATGACCAATTTACTAATTAAAATACTTAAGGGACTATGTTGTAATCACAAGCACAGGGCCCCTAAAATCTATGAGACGGCCCTGCATTTATCAAGTCACTATGAAGATGAAGATGAGATTTTTATACATTTATCATGACCATGTATCTGTTTCACTATGAAGTTTAATGTTACCATCACGGTCACCTTTTGATTCACAAGACTTATCAAATGTAGGAGTTAGAAATTTGTGAGTTAGACCTCAAGCTTTTCATATTTACCTAGAAATTATACATCGATCTCTCAATGCTCTTTATACACTCTTTTCTCTCACATTATTTTTCTTGATGACACGGGTCTCACTAATTAAACTTAATCATTTCTCCCACGTTAGAGGGAGAGAGTGTGTAATAAGGAAAGAGGGATGTGTTTTTAGAATCACCGTAACAAAATTCTATTGATATGATATGAGAAATGTGTGTTGTTTTATTCATAAAAACAAAATAAACTTGAATTCTACGTTAATCGGTATTTAAATTATTTTGTGTGCCTACAAACAATATAGAAGTTTAATTGTAATGAACTTTCATTCTAATACTTTTTAATCTTTTAATAATTATTATAAAACGGTATGTTATAACTTATAACTGTATATTATTATTGTGTTTGACTTTTCCATGGTAACATTTACTTTAGAGTTTTGATACGTTGTGCCTATGATGTTAATAATTTCCAATTCTTGGCCATCCGAAATCTTTTTGGAGATTCACTTCGCATTTATTACTTTAACCACCGTAATTACTCTTTCTTATCATTGAGCATTCACGACTCAAGTCTTTTGTTTTTATTTTTTACCAATAAATAAACCTTTTAGTTAATATATTGGTACGCCTTTATTATTTCACCAATAACATCCTAACTATTTAATTATTAATTATTTAATACCATTGTTTCACGAACTTTCCTATTTTTTATTTTCTAACACATAGCATTTTTTGATTATGGGTTTATAATGAAATAAAATCATTATATTTTCATATTTTTATTAGTTTAGTGTTTCTATATTTATTTTCCAATTATAGTCATCATATTAATTTTGTTTTATTCAAATTGTGAGATTCCTATTCTGTAATCGGTTGTTCAAGTTAACAAAAATGACATGACATTCTTTTAATCTTAGATTTTTATTGATAAAACATTAACTTTGCATAATTTTATTGATTTGGTCCAATGGATGAGATTTTATACTATGTCTACATGTTTAAATAACCAGTTATGTTGAGTTTTAGTAGATCATTTTAACGCTTTCTACATAGTATGGAGAAAATACGTCTAATAAACCAAATTGATACAACAAAAAAAAATATAGTGTTTCTTTTAAACATAATCATTAAAGGAAGATGTTACGTCAATTGGTTACAGATTACTAATTGAATAAAACAAAAATAAAAAAACGACTATATTGAGAAACAATTACCGTAAGAGAGAAATCAATAATAACATGAAAACATAATGATAATTCTAAAAATATTCATTAGTAATAGAAGATATTAGAAATCGAAAACTTCCGGCATTTACAATATAAGTTAAAAAAGCGTTAAATATCATTTTTACCATTCAACTGTCAGAGTTGTCTCATTAGTCACTAAACTATTTTTTGTCCTGATTAGTCACTAAACTTTAGTTTAGTATTCTACTAGTTTGTTGACCCATGTAATACATGGGTATGTTTAATAAATAGTTATATTTTAAAATTCTTTATATTTAATACATCATTATACAGATCATAAATGTTGATGTTAAACTGACGCAAATAGTTATACAAAATATGAAATTAGTTTATTTATATTCTAATTATAAATAAATCGTCAAGATAAAAATATTTTTAATTGGGGTTAAATAACAATTAAAGAAATCATTGAATTAAGGTATACAAAATAAATCAATTCAATCATTATAGGTAAAATGAAGTGATTATGTCATTTAATTAGATTAACTTTCATTAATAGAAGTTAATTAAATTGTAATTAATTCTAGTTTTTAAATTTTATAAATAACAAGAGTAAATTAAAAGAATTAAATTCGAAAATTTAGGCGGGAAAACATAAAAATGGATAGATGAGGTTATGACACGTGACTTCATTTGCTCTCATTTATTAATATATAAAGATTTTGTGGAACACAAATAAAACCAATTGCTAAATCGATACAAAATATGATAGTTTAGTGGTTAAATCGAGACAATTTTTAATGGTTAAATTGGTAAAAAGGAAAGTTTAGTGGCTTAATATATATACAAAAATAGTTTAGTGACCAAATCGAGACAAAAATAGTTTAAAGGTTAAAAAAAAAAAAATATGAAAGTTAGATATGATCGTTAACCCAATTAAAAGTTGTTTATATTGGCATCAGTCTAGCTGGTTAACAAATGTTTTCTCCTTTTAAGTGGCACGAGTTCAATACCCTTTCCGTCTCATTTGGCCCTTTTTCCATCATCATTTTATGGTTTCTAAAATAAGTTTTGGCTTTTAATTCTCGTAGTTTTCTTTTTTATATTTTTATCCTTTTTTCTATAATAAACATTTTATTTATAGAAAAATATTTTCCTGTTCTATGTTTTAGTTATAAAGCTATATATCATTTTGATGCCAGCTAATTTTATACGTTTTCGTTTCTTATTTTATTTTTGTCCCATTCTATAAGTTCATTTAAATATTAATTTAATTTAATAGTTGATGTAATGTTTATAATTTGATATGGTTAATATTGGAAAAATCAACCGACTTTCATTTTTCATGTATCAACTTGGTGCTTTTTTTCTGAATAATAAAAACCTATTTTTTTTGTTTTGTATATAGTTAACTCTCTACATTTCAAATAATTTCTATGTTTTCAAACACATATTTTTAAATTGAAAGACGTTAATTGTGTTTATTAGGCCGACATGCACACAAGAATGTGAGTTTTTCACCGATTTAACCTCACCGACTTTCAAGATATCATCAATTAAATTATGTAATTATACTTCTAGAGATAATTGTATCCGTGGTTTTTGTTTTAAATTAAAAAACAACTAAAAATATATGATTTGAAATCTGCTACAACTATGAATATTGATTTGTTAAATATCCCCATCATGGTGTGTACTGTGAAGGAACTCAGGAGTAACACAATAATATGACAACTTTCATTTCCTAGATGTTGAGGTAAGGGATTAATATTTATTTACACATGAATATCGGAATTACGAGTATATGGATGTCTAAAATCAAATGACCTTCATTTTCTCTATGCAAAATATGCCCGTTTAATTTTTCTATAAGAATAAATGTAGTATATGTTTTATTCTCTTTCAGAACAAATATTTATTTATTAAAAGGGTGTTTAATTGTTTTTTTGAAATTGCTTATCAATCTATGAATTTTGCAAACGCAACACAATATATTTGGCACTGTCCTTTAAAGACTGATCATCCGTTTTTTCTTTTGCTTCTATAAGCCAATTTACTTCCAACATGATTTTGCAATACTCGGATTTTTAAAACCTTGATTGAATTTATTTTATACCATTAGGGTTGTGACGTAGAACAATATATACACGTTTTTTCAAAGATGCTATCACACTTTTACTGATTTACATTATCACAAAACATATCATTCATTGATGATCTTTAAATTACAAGTATGAGAATGGACAATCATACAAAGATTTAATGGGGAGGCAAACCAAATTAATTAGGAAACGAGTTAATCGGTTTCGGAGTAAATGAGTATCAGGTTAATCAGTTTGGGTTAAACGGGTTATTCTGCTTCAACTATGAATATTGATTTCTTAAATATCCCCATCATGGTGTGTAGGAAATCGATCAGGAATAACAAAATAATCTGACAACTTTCATTTCCTAGTTGTTGTGGTTAGGGTTTAATGTTTACTTACACATGAATATCAGAATTACGGGTATATGGATGTCTAAAATCAAACCACCTTCATTTCCTCTATGCAAAATATGCCCGTTTAATTTTTCTATAAGAATAAATGTAGTATATGTTTTATACCATTAGGGTTGAATATCGGAATTGCAATACTCGGATTTTAAAACCTTGATTGAATTTATTTTATACCATTAGGGTTGTGATGTAGAACAATATATACACGTTTTTTCAAAGATGTTATCACACTTTTACTAATTTACATTATCACAAAACATGTCATTCATTGATGATCTTTGAATTACAGGTATGAGAATGGACAATAATAAATAGTTTATAACCGGTAGAAAAATGTCCAATCATACTAAGATTTAATGAGCATTTATGTACTTGTTGTAAAGCTTGTTACTCTTATCTAGCTTTGTTGTGATTGTTATTAAGGTATATGATATATCATTTTGAGAACATATGGTAGGTTTCTTAATGAGTCTTGATATTGGTTGTTCCTATATCAATAAATACTTCATTAGTAAACTTAATACGTGTGGCGGGATATATGGTTAGTAAAAATTAATGAATGTTGTGTGTATATAACACAATCCTTTTTAAAAATTATGATGTGTTTTTATCAACTTGAGTAATGTTATGACTGTAGGGGTGTAAATGAGCCGAGCCGAGCCCGTTAAAGCTCGAGTTCGGCTCATTTAAAAGTATCAGACTCGAACTCGAGTACGACTCGCTTTTTAATAATATTTTCTATTTATTTAATCTATATATTATATATTTATTAATTAAAAACTATATTTATATATAGGCTCGTTTAGGCTCGCGAGCTCGATATGGGAAGCTCGGGCACGAGCTCGTTTATTAAATGAGCTCATATTTAGGCTCGATTTTGGCTCGGGTTCGTTTGATTCGAGCTTTTAACATGTCGAGCTCGAGTAGCTTGACTCATCTTGTACGGTTTTGTTTTGGTAAACTGACAAACAGAGTCATCCATCTTATTTAGTCCAAAAAAGTTTAAATATAAAGTTGTGATAGTGGGAATGTTAATAGTTAAGGGCAAGGCCAATGGTTGGATAGAAGGGTATTTTTGACATTTGGTAAATAAAATTGAATTATTTTTCCTTCATTGAAGAGATTTTGGTAGAAGAATGACGACCAAATACAAAGTGAGACAAAATATAAAGATTTGGAAACCACAAAAACGCAGAGCAGAGCAGAGCAAGTGGGTGGGTAATTTCTAATTCTTGCTTTACTTTATTTACATATAGATATATATGCTTTTGCTTCTTACTTACAAAACCAACCAATTAGATGGTTACAGGTGTCATGAGCTACACACACACACACACTGCTGTGGGCTTTGGGAAGGGTTCCTTTAGGCAGGGGGGCGTGGTCCCCTGGTTCACAGGACACACAAACCAGACCCAGACCCAGACCCAGACCCAGACCCAGCCATGGCCCATAGCCATAGGTCCTGGCGCAGCCTTTCAGTTTCAGATGTCGTCGTATACCTATTTTAGAAACAACTCTCAACTCATATTGCACCTTAGCTTACTCTTTAATAACACAAATACTTTATCAAATTTTTAATAAATAAATATTTATTTAAAATATATGTAAACTTAAAATTAAACTAATTCTTAATAATACATTACTATTACTATTTATTTACTACTAGATTTTTCATTAAAAAATACAAATCATGAACAATATAATAAAACAATTACAACTTACAATATGGATGAAAGCAAGAATAGTTACCACTTGTAACAAGGATGAAATCAACAACAATTACCATGCAATATATTTTTCATGGAAAATAAAAATCAAGAACAATTAACTTGCAACAGATAGATTCTCGTAAAAAAATTACCAAGTACACGAAATCAATTACTATTTATAGAGCAAAACGTGCTTCTTTTGCGATATCCACTTTAAAGGATCCAACATATTTTATTTCTGTATCAACAACTCAAATCCGTGTTGTTTTTTAATTTCTTAAAAAAAAAAGAAAAAAAAATGCTCATTTTGGTAAATATGTTTGAAACTATACCCAATTTTTTAAATACTTTTCTAAAACACATCATTTTAAACAAAACTCGTCATTAAAATATAATTGTCTTTAATCTAAAATAACAACACATTTTAAAATATGAATGATTTTACCATTGAAGACCAATGTTTAAGCAGTTTTTAAACAAATTTGCACATTTAGGCTTTAACATAATTGTAAATAAAAGTTCAGAAGCTATTTTCAAATTTAATTAATTAATTTAGTATCAAGCAATGTTATTTTTGATAATTTTATAAGTTTCAAACATATCTAAACACTTAAAAGTAAAAACCAATCATTTGACGATTTTAATAACAAAAATAGAAGCAAATCCTAAACACAACACATCTTTGTAACGATTATAATCCAAGTCTCATTTGTCAGAAGTCGTAACATACTTTAAAGTACAAATTCAAGTGCACTTGAATAAAATTAAATATGGTATAAGAAATGACATTTAAAACTAAACGTATTTGATTTTAAACCGTAAAAGAGATAAATATATGTTTTGTTTTGATATGATATGATATGAAAAATATATGTACAAAACTATGTTATTTCAAGTATTTTAATTTCAATGGTAAGAAGACTTGCTAAGGCTATGTTTGGTAGAGAGAGCTTTTAGAAGCTTTTATTTTGAATAAGTTCTACTAAAAAATAAAAGCTTTGTTTAGAAGAATACACAGAGCTTTCATTTTTTAAAAAATAAGCTCTTTTTTAAAAAAGCTAGTAGAAGTAGCTTTTGAAAAGCTCCGGAGCTTTTAGTCAAACATATTTACTTTTTTACCCTTCTATTAATCATAAACTACCACCTTTAGGCTATGTTTGGTAGAGAGCTTCTAAGAGCTTTTAGAAGCTTTTATTTTGAATAAGCTCTACTAAAAAATAAAAGTTTTGTTTGGAAAGATACATAGAGCTTTTATTTTATAAAAAATAAGCTCTTTTATAAAAAGCTAGTAGAAGTAGCTTTTGAAAAGCTCCGGAGCTTTTAGTCAAACATATTTACTTTTTTACCCTTCTATTAATCATAAACTATCACATTTAATTCATATTAATGTCTTTTTACGTAATTTAACATTAAAAACTACAGCTACAGCTACTTTTACCAAACACATTTATAAAACTAAAAGCTCCAGCTCTTTTAAAAAGTTTCAGCTCTCAAAAGCTTCAGCTACTAAAAGCTCTACATCTTTTAAAAACACAAAGCTACAGCTAGTTTTGCCAAACATACCCTTAATTAATATTAATGCACTTTTAAGTAATTTAATACTATAAACTACAGCTACAGTTAGTTTTACCAAACACATTTATAAAACTAAAAGCTCTAGCTCTTTTAAAAAGCTTCAGCTCTCAAAAGCTTCAGATACTAAAAGTTCTACCTCTATTAAAAACACAAAGTTACAGCTAGTTTTACCAAACATACCCTAAGTCTGTTGTTCCAATTTGCAATCGTTGAGAGTTGATTTTTAGGAAAATTTTTAATTCATAGCCATACTAAAACCAAATTAATTAATCAAACATTGTCAATGTTTTTCATTCTTAATTTGGTTTTGTTGTTCAAACTATACTTATTTATTTATCAACTAGTTTATTAATCCGTGTATTACACGGATAATTATAATAAATATTTTTTCTCTAAAGTTATATAAACTAAAAACTAAAAAGGTTAACATTAAATTTTGATATGTTGAAACTTTTTATACTTATGATACTTAACATATTTTATTATAATTAGTTTTAAGTATATTTTACCTTCCATTAAAGTTATATAAATTAAAAAGATAGTCGATAATAACATTAAAGTTTATTGTCATTATTATAATTAGTAAATAATTTTTTAAATGTTGATTGGGTAATTTAAAATTTTTAGTGGATCCTTAAGAATAGGAACATTTTTAGGGATTTAAAAAAAATGAATATTTATATTTTGAAAAAATAAAAAATGACAAATGTCAATTGGATATGAAGCCACATGACATCATTAAGGCGATGAAAAATGACAAAAATTTTACTTAAATGACAAATGACAAAAATTTTACTTAGTACAGATAGATTGAATGCCTCAATTGGGCTTCTTCTTTCATTTTTAATTTTAGTTTTTTTAAATTTCATTAACATATTATATATTAATTTCTGCACAATTAGTTTTGTATCCTTATTTTCTTTTGATCGTAACTATAAATTTTAATTACTAATTTAAATTTTTTATGTCATCAAAGTTATTAAAAGTGTTTTGACAATCTGAAAACAAAGAATTTGAAAATGTAATGCCCCTTTCAGTTGATTGCTTTCAAAATTACAAGTAAACTTGAAAACATATTTTTGAGGTAAAAGAGAGTGAAAATCTAGTCACACCAATCTATATTATAAAAGGGAGTGAAAAATGAAAGGTAAAATATATTTATGACACGTCGAAACATATTCTCAACTCTAAAATGTGATTTATTAAAAACTATCATGTTTCAGTTTTATTAAAAACTTCAACCAAAAATTTTTGTTTGCTAAACACACCTTAAACTTCATCAAATGAAGTTTTCAATCGTAATTGTATGCATTTTATTTGATTATAAATTATATAATTTGAAATGTTAAATTATGCATAAAATAGTGAAACCAAATTTTATATGATTATATCGGATTAGCAATTTTTTAAAAACATTTCAAAATGATCCGTATAATATTTGTACAAAATTTTATCAAGATCTTATATAAAGTTCGATTAAATTTAAAATCACAATTTTGTATAACATCTCAAAATGTAAGGTAATCCAATTTTGATACCATTAAAATAATAATTTGATTTGATTAAACTCTAATCTGTTTTTTTTTTTTTTTATAACTAGCCCTATATAATATTATATATTCAGTAATTAGAACACTATTTCATTAAATTGAACACATCACCAAATATCTTCTAATGTTTTTTCTTTATTTAAACACATAGAAAATATTATTTATGTACATTTGCTTCATAAATAAATAAATGAACAAGACTTGTATTCATATTAATTCATTTTTGGTTGATTTTGATTATAGATTAGAAGTTTTTTAATTTTGATTTTTTTTTCTTCTGACAATCATCGTGGTTTTGGAGGTGCTGGGATGGGTGGTTGTTTTCCAAAAGGGTTGGTGATTAAGGAAGGATTTTCATAAATATCAGAAAGTAAGGATATATGAAATTAGGAGTATTTAAAAATATTTTACACTAATCAAATGATCAAAGACTCATGAGTGTAAAAAAGTTTAGAATAGAAAGTTAGAAACCTCTAATGATACTTAATGAAATAAAAAGATGAAAATCATAATTTTTATAAGATGAAATTCGTATACTCTTAAAAATAATGGTAGCCATATTGCAGGCCCATGCATGATAAAATGGTTAATATTCATGTGAAGCGGCAATGGTTTGTGTTGGGCCTTGGGAGACAAAGGGTGGGATATTAATTGTCTTCACATATCTCATTATATGATATCACACGATAGACACAAATCAATTTTCTTTTATAAAAATAAGAGAATATATTTTATTTTGCATGCTTAATTTTAATATATTTATTAAAACTGGAGAACAAAATTTCTTTTATCATGTTTTATTTCTTTAAAACAACTCCGCAGACACAATTTATCCTCGTCTTGTGGACAAAAAGAATATCATATAATAGCATTATCTTTTTCATGATACAAATAAGCTGCTGTTTTGAGTGAGATATCACTCACGAGCTCTAAGCTCAACATAAGGTTATTTTTACATACGTACGTACGTACGACGTACGTACACAGACACAGACACAGACACAGACATACATACATACATATAGAGAGAGAGAGAGATATTTAGAAACATCCAAATTTATCATACCACGTGTATTTTTTTAAAAAATTTCAATGAATAAAATGGTTAGACAATTTTATCTCATTTTGATCCGAACTCGTCCCGTTATCATCCAGATCAACAAAAAAGACAGAAATATTTAGAGTGTATTGTAGTAAAAAAGAGGAAAAGTGTCACGAATATACGAAGGGGAGGCTTAAATGCAATATCTGCCGCTAAATCTCTGTGCCTACACTCCAAAATTAATAGCTTCTGCTCCTGTATGTCGGATGTTGCCTTATTATGCAACTTGTACGTTGTGCATCGAAAATTGTAACATAAATTATCCATGACACAAAATTTATTTGTAGCTTCAACAGCATAAGACATAAGATTCTTTATTCAAGAATAATTAGATCATGGGTATTTCTTTTAACACGAAGAAACCTACCCGACCTACGAGCAGGTGAACCGAACCAACATAAATCTTGATCCTAAAGAACACCCTACCCCTACATAAACATAGGTTCAACATGAATTAAACGATATCTTTAGATAGTGTTTCTATCGAGTTACCACTTTCGGATGAACCTATACAATACAACCATCAATGTCTAACATGGTTTTCGTAGGGTTTATGTAAAACTGAAAGCTTCGACTTGCTAATAATCACCTTAAACTATAGACCCAATCCGAAATACATTCCAACCTAATTCACACTCGTGGATCGTCATTAATAAAGTCCAACAAAGAAGAAAGCTACATTTGGTGACGAATGCATAACAATAAGCATTCGAATACAATGGACTCAGAATAAATTATTCTCCCTCACAGCAATGAAGGCATCCACTTTCACATTTCCTACCATGATTGAAGACGCAGAAAGAGCTTTGAGTTGGATGAAGAAGATACCAACCATATAATGCATTTTATGCTTACAATCTTGATTCCAATGATCCGAGACTCTTTTCATGATAATACCTGGTGTCACAGAACAAGTCTATCTATCAGCTTCCTTCCGCTTGCCTCGGTCAAATTGAAAAGGGGATCAATCCTGACAATCTGGAAAGGTTTCAAAGCACTTATGTACTCGATCAGAGCCCTTGATGCCCATGAAAGTTACACTTCAAACGATAAAAACTTGGATCCATCACATGAACGTTGGCCATCAGTAGGGCATCTAACTTTTATAGCATCTCGCGGAAAAAGGTCAGTTTCTTCTGAGATTATAAAAATATTGGCCTGTTTATGCCGTCTGCCAATTGAAGATCCATATTTTCTGAGGCTCCACAAAGCAGGGGATTCTCGATTAATCAGACTAGGAACAGTTCTGATATGCCAAAAGGAAATAAAGCAGCTTGATGGTTTGAGATGTCCCAGAGCAGAAACATTGAAAACAAGCCAATATGTAACATAATTCTACAAGCGGAGGATAACCATATATCTCCATTAAAACAATAGGGTAAATGAACCAAATGAACATGCAGTGGGTGTGTTCATGTTCGTTTAACTTTAGAACACATGAACGAACACAAGGTTTTATGTTTGTGTTCGTTCATAAAGGAACTGATAGTGTTCGTGTACGTCATGTTCGTTCTTTTAACACATAATCGAACAAAAACGGACCTGTAAATGAATATATACGCGCAAAATAAATGAACAAACACATACGAACAAACACACTTGTAGAAAAAATAACACTAACCTACAAAACACGATTCAAGGTGATCTTCAAATTACGTTGATACATTCATAAGTTTTATAAATCACTTCTGAATTTTGATATATAATTAATTAATATACTGGTTAAAAAAAATAGTAATATAATAATAATGATAATAATAGATTTATAGTAAATACAATATATTTATTAGGAAGTATTATAAACGATCAAAGAACGAATGTTCACGAACATAAATGAATGAACGAAGCCTACGTTCATGTTCATTCATTTAACTAAACACATAAAAAATGTATTCATGTTGGTTTGTTTAACATAAACGAACTTCCCATCGAACGGTTTGCAAACAGTTCACTGAACGTTCGCTAATGGAAACTCAAAGTAAGCTCAAATCCAGTTGTTCTCCAGAATCAAGTGAAGAACAAAACTTACTTTACAAGAGGAGAAGGAACCACGACTACTGGAATTTTCTGAAGCATGAAGTTCGCAGATCTTAAATGCAGTAGGCCAGTAGCTAGTACAGATTCCAAATGCAGTAGCTAGCCCGTATTGTGTGGATTCCAAATGCAGTAGCTAGCCCATATTGTGTACACTTCAAGAAACAAAATCCAACCCCATGAACAAGTGACAAAGAGTCAAACCATCTGGAGATAGAGAAGAAAGATCCTTCAGCTGCTTCAAAAATCCCAGCAGAAAAATCTGTGTTAAATAAGTAAATGAAAAAACTGGTAAGAGGTTACTTGCTATATTTCATAGTTGTTTCTTTTAATGTTCAAATTCATGACAAGTGTAAGAGTACTAAAAATAGAAAATTGCTAACCGCTGAGTCCAAAACTTCAATTACTCAATGCTTCACCAATCACCAGCTAGCGCTTTCAAAAGAAGCGACTCACCTAGTGCTACTACACCTGCCCGATATCTTCTCCACTGAGCCCGTGTGTTTGTGTACAGAGATGAATGCAAACGGGTTAGATCCATCGTCATCTGGACTGAACCTGAACTGACATTCAGTTTGGTGATGTCTGAGACAAAGATGGCATCATCTATTGCAAGGTCATTCTTGTAGCCTCCAGCTTTCACTATTTGAAATGTTTCAGCAGTAACCTGAAGGCAAGAACTACAACTTGATGTCAACTGAAAGTGCTAAAGTTCTGATTCTGCAAATATAGTTTACATATCTCAGTAAATTGCATGTAGATCAGGAAGTGCAATGTTGTCAACTAGTAATGGGAAAATGACACGTAATAGTTGTGTGCTTCCATGTTTGTTTTGATATAGGTTGTGTACTTTTAGTGCACATTTAGGTTGTGTACTTCCACAGGTGTTTCGAGTTGGTAGTTTGGCTACCTGAAACTGGTTACTACAGGTGGAAGGCTGACATGTACTTTGTCAGCTCTTCGATTTAGCATGTATATTTAATGACATGTGGCAGGGGGGAGGGGCTGTAGCAGCAACACCAAGTATACATCAACTGCTAAATTTTAACTTGAAAATAGCATGGTATGATGAGCATGTTTTTCTTAAAGGCTACCTACACTACCACCTAACTGTCCTACACTACCACCTATGTCTCAGGTGAGACTTGAACCCACAACCTTTTGGTTGTGACAACACCTCGATACCGTTGGACCAAAGGCCCTTTGATGGTATGATGAGCATGTTGGGCTCAAAAATGTGACTGTATGAATGGATATACAGCAACATCTTAAACAAATTTTAAGCTCTCTAGTTCAAACAAAAGATTGAGATGTACTAGTTACCACTAGGTCACAGAAACATAGTCCTGAAAAGAATCAAGCTTAAGTTTTGGAGATTTTAAGAACCTCTGTTAGACCATCTGCAACAATTTCAGACATCCACTGGAATTGGCAGCAACCACCATGTCTGATTTTTGTCTCCAGCAGACACTCGAAACAAACTGATTACTTTCATTCTCAGTCTCTTTACCCGAAATAGGGTCAATAGATCCAAACTTGTGGGAAGTGATAGGCATAGGCAATGATCTGTAATAAGCAAACACCTGCAGACAAGCACAATTCAGGCATAAAAATTAAAAACTAAAAAAGAGAGAGAGATGATAATGTGTACGCATGAGAAGGAAATGACCACTTATAGTTCATGTTTCTATTGGATTTATGTGTTTCCCATAAATCATCAACTATTTCAGTCATTCCACTGAAGAAAGATACTATAATTGGATCATACGAGTGTTGAATAATTCAAATAAATGTTTATGTTGTTTCCCTTTATTAGTTATTTATGTTTTCAAGAAGGTAAAGGGTTTGTAACCCATGAAAGCCAAAAGTTGTTTATGAGTTATGTTTTGACTCTTTAAATAGGATTCATGCAAAAGCCATTTTGCAGAGTGAAAAGGTGAAATAGAAAGCCTGGTTTTGATCCTTCATCTCCACACGCAGGAGAAGAAAGAAACTGTCAGTAAAAAACAAGAGGAGACACTAATTCCCTATCTCAGACCATGTTTCCTTTTTCAAAGGTGAGAAGTATCATCTTTGGAGTTTGAAGATGTCAACTCTATTCAAGTCTCAGGAGTTGTGGGGCTTGGTAGCAAATGGGTTTGATGACCAGATGCCTGCAGAGAGTAATCAAGCGGTAAGGAATGGTAGGATGGGTGAGGTAGGGTGGGGTGGGGTGAGGATACGGTGGGGTACTCGCAAAAAAAGATGCCAATGGGTTATTCTTCATTCAATCAGCACTTGATGAAACTTTTCCTCAAATTGCATCCACAAGAACTTCCAATCAAGCATGGGAAATACTAAGGCAAGAATTTATGGGTAATAAAAAGGTAATCACCATTAAACTCCAGTCCCTTCATCGTGAATTTGAAACATTAGTTATGAAAGAAAAAGAAACGGTGCAAACATTTCTTCTTGGAGTGTCTGCGCTTGTAATCCATATGAAAACATAGGGTGAAGATATTAGCAATGAAACTATTGTAAGCAAAGTTCTAAGGAGTTTAACCAAAGAATTTAATCATATTGTGGTTGCGATTGAGGAATCAAAAGACCTGTCAACTTATACTTTTGAAGAGTTAACGAGTTCTTTGATTGCGCATGAAGAAAGACTCAACAGGTCAAGTGAACAAGTTGATGAAAGAGCATTTCAAGTAAAGGATGTCAAAGTTGAAGCAGAAAGATCAGGTGGCTGTGGGTTTACCAGTGGAGGCTTTCGTGGTAGTCGTGGGAGAGGAAAATTTCGGGGTCGGGGACAAGGACGAGGAAGAATGAACTTTGGTGATCGACATCAGCAAAAAAGTACCACTGAATGTTGATATTGTAAGAAATCTGGATACGATGAAGATCATTGCTAGACGAAGCAGAACGATGAACAAAAGGTTCATTTTACCAAGAATACTACTGAAAAGGTGGAAGAGGAAGTAAGTTATTTATGGTCTGATGTATGGTATATCGATAGTGGGTGCTCAAACCATATGTCAAGTTCAAGGTCTCTGTTTCGAGTTCTTGATGAAACAAAGAAAAGTGAAGTGGAATGACAAAAAGATGGACGTTGAAGGTGAAGTTTTGTGGGTGTAGGCTTCAATATGGGCAGTAATCCCTTAGCCTGATATTGTTTCCTAAATTAGGATATTTACCCTAATTCTCTTTATCTCTATATATATATCAATGATGTACCTGTAAACATTTATATCAGCAAGAAGATAGAAAATCCTAGTTGCCCCAGTGGACGTAGCTCAAAACATCACCAAACCACATAAAATTCATGTGTTCGTTTCTCTCGTTATTGTTATCTCGTGTGCGTGTGTGTGACCTAACCCTAACAACTGGTATCAGAACTTCGGTGAAGGTACGGTTGCCATTAAAACGGTGCAAGGTAACACTAAACTACTTCTGGCCATACCATGATAATAATTCTGGCCATACCATAGCCACTGTTCACATGACTCAATTAGAATGTTCCCTCTTGATGTTTTAGAATATTAAAATAAAGTGCTAGTTGAAAGTTCCAAGAATCAGGCGAAGCTCTGGCATTAACATTATGCACACCTCAATGTAAATGAGTTAAGATAGTTGACTCAAAAAGAAATGGTTTATGGGTTGCCAAAAATTAGTGAACTTGACTTTTGTGACGGGTGTGTTTATGAGAAACAAACCAAAAAGTCAATCCCTGTTGCAACATCTTGGAGGGCTTCAAAATGTCTAGATCTTGTACATGTAGATCTATGTGGTCATATGGCAACATATTCATTTGGTGGAAGTCGTTATTTTCAGTTGTTCACTGATGATTATAGTCGTATGAGTTGGGTTTATTTCCTCAAGCTCAAGTCAGAAACTTTTGAGAACTTTAAAGAGTTTAAGGCCCGGAAAAGCAAAGTGGCAGAAGTATCAAAACACTCGGAACTAATTGTGGCGGTGAATTTTTGTCTAAATCAAATTACTGTTTTTTGTGATGAAAATGGCATTGACAGGCAATTAACGACACCAGTAACACCCGAACAAAATGGCATAGCGAAACGGAAGAATATAAGGGTGGTGGAAATGGCAAGAAGTATGCTAAAAGCAAAGGGATTGCCAAATCAATTTTGGAGAGAAGCGGTTGCCACTAATCCACTATTGTTTACCTGTTGGATATCTCTCCAACAAAAGTTGTGTTGAAATGAATGTCAATGGCATATGCTTTGGTTAATACTCGTTCGAAGCTAGATGAAAATCCGTCAAGTGTGTTTCTATTAGCGTTTATACAACCTGGTTAGTGGCAAAGTGATAATCAGCAGAAATGTTGTGTCAAATGAAAATGGCTCTTCGAATTACAGTGATGGAGCAAAGAAAATTCCTGAACCGATAGTTATAAGTATTGATGATCTTGTACCAGAAGCTCCATCACCATCAAATTTTAGTCCTTCCAGATCGGGTCCTTCACCAGGAAACAACTCATCACCACGCACTAGTAGCAGAAGCAATTCATCACAAAGTTCACCATCCAGAGATTCTTATGATGACTCTCCAAAGAATTTCCGCTCTCTAACTGACATTTACAAGTGCATGTTTGCTTTGTATGTGTCAGATCCAACAAGTTATGAGGAAGCAATTGAACAACTTGAGTGGAAAAAGGCTATGATGGAAAATTTACAAGCAATAGAAAAAAATTTCAACCCGAGAGTTGGTTGATGTTCCAGAAGGTAAGAGTGTTGTTGGGCTAAAATGGGTCTACAGAACCAAGTATAATGCAGATGGCAATGTTCAGAAACATAATGCTAGACTCATGGAAAAAGGGTATTCACAACAAGGCATTGACTTTGAAGAAACCTTCTCTCCTGTTCCTTGTTACGAAACACTGAGAATTTATATTGCATTGGCTGCCCAATTCAAACTACCAATTTTTCAACTTGATGTGAAGTCTGCATTTTTAAATGGAGATTTGAAAGAAGTGTATGTTGAACGACCTGAAGGAATTGATGTGTTGATGTTACTGGATCTGAAAACAAAGTCACAGGTTGTGAAAGGCGTTATATGGGTTAAAGCAGGCTCCGGGTGAATTGTATAGTAAGATTGATGTTTTTTTGTGTAAAAATGGACTTTAAAAAAGTGATAGTGAGCTTACTCTCTACATGAAGGAGCAAGATAACACGCGCATTTGTGTTGGTGTGTCTTTATGTTGATGATATAATTTACTTTGGGTCATCAAGATCCTTAATCGATGACTTTAAGTTCAATATGATAAAAACATTTGAGATGACAGATTTGGGTTTGTTAAAGTATTTTGTGGGGCTTGAAGTAAAACAAAGCGAAGAAGGTATATTTTGTTTGCAAAAAAAAATGCTACAGACATGTTGAAAAAATTCAATATGAAGAATTGAGGCAACGACACCAATGAATACCAACGAGGAGTTACAGTTATAAGAAAGGTTGCAAAAATTTAATCTAACAATGTTTAGAAGTTTGGTTGGTGGTCTGAATTATTTGACACACACTATGCCTGATATTTCATTTTCGATCAGTATGGTTTCTCGATTTTTTCAGTCCAACAAAGCAGCACCTTGGTGCTAGTAAAGAGAATGCTTCGATATGTGGCTGGAACTGTGAACTTTTGCATATGCTATTCAAGACTTAAGGAATTCAAGTTCGTTGGATTTAGTCATAGTGTCTGGGCAGGAAGCTTGGATGATCATAAAAGCACTTCCGCTAATGTTTTTAGCTTTGGTTCAGGAGCTATAACATGGAGTTCGAACAAGGAAGATACGATTGCATTATCCTTATGTGAAGCAGAATACATTGCAATAAATTCCGCTGCACGTCAGGTTTTATGGCTTCAAAAACTTATTGATTTTCATCTTGAGCAGAAGGAAGCCACACAAAATATTTTGTGATAACAGGTTAGCTATAGCAATGGCTAAAAACCTAGTTTTTCATAGTCGAACAAACAACATTGATTTGCAATATCACTTTATTCGCAAGCAGGTAGCTGATAGAAAGATAGCTTTGAAGTTTTGAAGATCAAATGAGCAAACCGCAGACATCTTTACGAAGTCGCTTCCCCTTGCCAAGCATCAACTTTTCAGGTCAAAGTTGGGTGTGTGTGACTTTGAATCAATGGGAGTGTTGAATTATTCAAATAAATGTTTTTGTTATTTCCCTTTATTGTAACACATGGATGTGAAAAGCCAAAAGTTGTTTAAGAGTTATGTTTTAAAGTCTTTAAATAGGTATCATGTAAAAGCCATTTTGGAGAGTGAAAAGAAAACCATCTTTTTGTTTCACATTTTACCTTCATTGATTTCAAAAACAAACAAATCTCATGTAAAGTTGATAAAGAGTAAGAAACAAAAAGATGGTGGTGGTGTGCAAATCACTTCAATCGGCTTGACATATAAAAAATAAAAATTCTCATTTGCTTGTCTAAACAACAAGAAACCAATGACGTGAAGTTGCTAACTTACCCATATGAAGACAAAATTAAAGA
The DNA here is from genome assembly GCA_020465985.1 of Centrapalus pauciflorus. Lineage (NCBI taxonomy): Eukaryota > Viridiplantae > Streptophyta > Magnoliopsida > Asterales > Asteraceae > Centrapalus > Centrapalus pauciflorus. The sequence goes on along the minus strand of JAANYP010005300.1, from coordinate 493,376 downwards.
TCAACAAAGCATACCTCGTTAGTTTCTGAACCGCATGCAATGTATCCATCAGCAACTGATAAACCAACAAAATTCTGCAATATACATTCATCAAGAAAAGAGGCAAAAGCATAGGAATATTCAGTAATAGCTAATGTAAATGGAAGAGAACGGTGATGCAGTAAAGGTAATTGTTCATGATCTTTCTGAATGACCATCGAAGAGCCACATAATTTCAATGACCTTAGAAAGATAACAAAAGCCATTTCATTACTTCTCTTGGTAGTTGATACTACTCTGTTTGTCCAATGTAAATTGCAACGTTTCCATTTTTTGGAAATATCCATGTCAATGACTACACGAAGTTAATAATAATGATTTGTATTCACATGTCTCCTCTTTTCTCGTATTATTGGAAGCTATTTCAAACATTTGTCAATAATTATTTATTCTTTTAAACTATGTGCGGTCAAACATTGCAATCTTGATGAAATAGTGGAATGTTTTATATGAATAATTTACATCGATTGCACGGAACCAAGTCTATATATGCCAATGGAACACACACACACATCCCCACATGTATAAAAGCAATACACAATCATCCCAAAAAACCCTCAACCAACAGCAAAGATTACCATCACCAATGGACTGAGCACTTATGAGCAATACTTAAAGAAACATACCTTCTCGTTAGTATGCCCTTTAAAAGTTAAGATGCAACTGCTGGTTGATACGCAACCAAAATTGACTTTATTGAGGTCCCAGAGCTTCAACGTGTTGTCTGTTGATGCAGAAATGAGGGTCCCAGAATCCAAGAATTTCACATAGCTAACGGCTCTGTCATGGCCAGCCAACGTACACAAAGGAGTGGAGACATTCCGAAGATCATAACAGTAGGTTGTATAATCAGCACACCCGAAAGACAACAAATATGTGGAGTAAGGAGAGAACTGGACGCAACATACGTTTGCGACACTTTTGATTGTGGCTAAGCTCTTCTTCTGCATATGTAATTTAAATTATTCATTAACTTGTTTGGTTAGAATAAATAGATTAGTGGAGGAATAAGGGACATAAACTAGTTACAGAATGTGCTGCATCTAAAATTAGTTCAAGTGAATATATGCCAAATTCATAAAATCCTTTAATAAGAACCTAAATTAGTACCTCTTTTTTTGTATAACTGGAGAAATCCCACCTGGGCCAACTTTGTTGATATATTAGGCAAACCAGGGGCACCATGAATACCCCACAAATCCGTGAGACCATGCAAACCACTATCAAAGGATAGGGGTGGGTGGCTGACTGGCTTCCAACTTTTCAAGAAGTTGAAGTTGGTGGATTGAACCTGGGAGGATGGGACTCCAGGCCAATCACCACTCAGTCACCTCCATGGAGAATAATTAGTACTATTTGTTTATTTGTAATTATAATAGTGGGGAAGTTGGTAATTTTAACTCAGAATCTAACAATAGAATGCTGTAATTTCATGAGACATTGCGAAAGTGTTACTATGTAGATGACTAACCTTCTAAGAGTCGATCTGAATTAGAACAAAAACAGAAGGTGACATAGAAGCCAAATATAATTAAAAGGGAAGCAGGGGCTTGCCTCATTAATGCTCCATACTTTAACAGAGCAATCGTCACTTCCGCTGGCTAACTTTATAGGATCTACTCGAGAAAAGTCAACAGACCATGCCCTTCTATCATGCTCAATATGATGAGAAACTGCTTCACCAGTTCCTGCATCCCATAACTGGAACCATCCACGAAATTACGCAAAAAAATCAGCCAAGTACTCTGGAGGTACAAAGTATATAGAAATCTGGACCCTTTGTTATAATAGTATGGAAAATAGAAGTGGTAAGTAGGTAAGCAACTAAGCACCAAATACAGGCTATTTACCTTTGATTATTTTCTTAGCAATAATGAGAGGAGCATAGGAGATGCATTTCTAGCGGGTAAGGAAGTTACAATGAAAAAAGTAACACCGTCTTTCAGCTATTACTTCTCTTTAACCAAAGAACGGTATATTGCTCAAACTAGGGAACCTTTATATACCATTTCAGGATCCATGCTTATTTTTGCCTGTTATAAGCTTCAATGGGTTTAGATTTGAAAGTTTATCTAGTTTGCATGTATGTATACCCGTGTCTATTCCTCTTATCAATATATCTAACTACTAAAGTAATATGATGACCCAAAGCAAGTCTCGAGCATACCACCCAAAATTTACTGAAAAACAAGTGTTCTACCTCTTGTGCCTTTGTGGGGACAAATACCCTATGTCCTGCAATAAATGCAACATTTGACTTGATACATAGTTTAGTGGGGCTAGTTGCATTTTTACTTTTGAAAGGTAAGTGACAAACCATCAAGTTTTCGCAACCAACTAATTTTTGGCCAAGGATAGCATTATACTTGCACTTCTTTTTATCAATCATAACATTTGAACTTTGTATTTTTTAACCAATCATGGTCATATAACAAGTTAGATGATGCCACAACACCAATTTTGTACAGTTCGTGTGACATCTCTTGTCACGTTACCAGTTATCGTTCACATGAATAGTTAGTGACATGGATTTTTTATTTCAATTTACCTTTAACTTATTTTCTTGCTAAAGACAAAGATGAGAGGGTTTGATATCAAGCGTGTTGTGGTGGTCAATATGCCTTTGGTTCCAATGAAGGCTAGTGGTGGCATGGAATCCTTAAAACATATGATTCAATCAAGACTCAAACCATAAGTTGATGGTAAAAGATGTAAGAATTTGAAGGTTTAACGTAACAATTAATAACTCCTGATAATTAATTCCTAAAAATACTCCATGATTAGGTTAAATTTACAAAATCCTAAGGCACATCAACCACCACAAACATCGTGTTCTTCCCAATCACCGGTTATTAATTTATTCTTCTAATAAAAATTAAAAACATAAAAATAAAATTTAAAAAACTCCATGTCATCATCTATGCATATGGACGATGACATGGCAACTAAACTAAAAAATAAACAAGTGGTGCCATGTCATCATCTAACATGTTATTATGGATAAAATGTGATAGTGTGATTCTATAATATGCAATTAACCCTAATTTAGTAACAGGAGTGTTTTCTATAATATGCAATTGCCCTAGTTTAGTAACAGAGTGCAACTTTTGGTCATATGATAGAGAAGTAATTGATAACACATTATGGCAAATCTCTCAGTTGTCTATTATTTATTATTATGTGCTCGGGCTCATATTTATGATGATACTATTGACATACCATTTATACAGTAATTGTATATTTATAAAGTGAACCAACCTTGACCATGCCATCATAGTCTGTTGATGCCAGATAGTTCCTGATATAGCTATTCCAACAAATGCAACTAAGTCTGGATTTATTTGACATCTCAATGGCCGGATAATGGACGTCAACGGAGTCGTTTAGTAAAGCTTGAAAATCATACACTTTTATCTTCTTTGACACTCCAGCAGTTGCAAAATAATCCTCATCACGGTCGAAACCAAGCGAACATATAACATTTCCCATGCTACTAAAATCACCATTTTGTAAAATACCCCGTACTTCAAACTTATTGTATCGGGCATATTTGCACAAACCATTAAAGAAGATCCCCAAGCGATCTAAAGGCTTGTTGTCTGCTTCCATCTTTTTTTCCCCCAGAATATTTTCCCGAGTTCTTAACACTTCGTGTTCCCCGGGTTCCTTCACATCACTGTCAGGAATCCCTATGCTGGACCTGACAGAAAAGTAAGCATGTTCTAGATGATTTATGTTGCTTATCAACTGGGATCCACCAGGACTAGAAAATGTGGATGATTTTAATTTTGCCTCCAAAGTAGGACGGTTTTCTTGAATGGAGCCATTTCTTCCAGATTCATGGGAATGTTTACGCTCACCAGGAAGAGCAAATGAATTATTTGGCCGTCTCACTTTGATCTCTGAAATGTCAGATTCCAAGCATCTGATATCTTCAACTAATTTTGTGGCATTTTTCTGCTTTTGTTCTTTTAAAGATACAAGAAAATGCAACATTAAATCCGATTCAGCATCCTCTTGATCGATAGATGATGACAAATCTTCCCCGGATGATTGTTGTATTCCGCTTACAAGCTGGGACTGTAGGATGTCCCTGTTTAAAAAAACACATGTTAGCTTAAAAGTAAAAGGAACAATGTGTCAGCAGTCATATGTAGGAGGATAAATTTAACAACCAACATCATTCGACCAATACCTGGTTGTTGGGCGTGATGATGCCTCAGGATGAAGCAACCAAAGACAAAAACCGGCTTCCTTAGCATTCTCTGACAAGAAACTAGGAGGAAGAACCCTTTGGCGTAGATCCATCATTGCAACAGCATGTGCTCTAGCAGATTCAAAAGAACCAAGTAGCTGAAAAACAAGAAAGTACCATATAAGTTGCAAGCAATTATTTATCTGTCTAAACATGGTTAAAATAGGTAACCAGGATGCATAATAGTTTGATGAGGAAAAAAAATCTTATGTGCGTTTGGTTTGCTAGAATCCATGGGGATCAAAGGGAAAACCAATTCAATTTTAATTGCTGTCATATTCTAATTCCTTGACATATTTCAGTTATTTCGGAAACATTCCAACGAACCAAACGCCACTTTAATTTTTTGGTAACGTCAAAATACAACAGCATATGCAAAACGTCCTTAGGTAATTCTTGGCACATAGGGTTTGATTAATGAAAACAAGTAGGAGATGGGTTCATTTGCTAATCCTAATCTCATGTAAGTACCAAAAGTGGTAGCTGGTAATTAACAAAAATAGTAACTCAATTACAAGGCAATCAGTCATCTCCAACTATTTTATGCCTATGTTCTTTTTTCCAGAAGTGTTGTGTTATATGATCTGGTTTCAAGATGTTAAAAGAAGCATATTTTGCTCATCCTCCTGCAAATACTTGCATGGATCCAAATTCTGATGATTTTAGTAAAGAAAAATGTGCAAGGTTTTTCATGATGATATCTATGTCTACCTGTATGGCATACAAAGCTTTTGTTTGCTTTTGATCAAATAATTTGTGAAGAATTTAGGAGGCCTAATTAATGCTTATCACCAAGCTCATAACTCATAAGGTCCTTCTAGATTGTCTACCCCAGCAGTCCAGTACAGATTTTTAAACTTAATAAATATTACATTTTTCAATAAGATGAATGACTATTGGTTCTCTACTCTCTAGTATATTGTTTCCCGTTCTGCATGTTGTATGGTTCCCTGTTGTGGAACAATGGCAGCTAACTTTGTGGATTTCTAAATAACATTTACAGGCTTTCATTCTGAGCCTTTGTAGTGAAGGAAAAAAGGGGAAAATGGCATGTGAAACTGTGAAAGAAAATGTAGGTAGATTCTTGTTTTCTGTTCATTCTGTTCATCTCCATTTCCATCACTCAGTTGATCAATCCATTGATTGATGACTATTTACTATCTGTCTGACTGGTTGTCAAATTACAACTCTGGTTTATCTTTATTTTTATCGTGCAGTCTTTTCTTTCTTTCTGGTCCGGATAAAAGTCAAGTTGTCCCTTCAGGACTCTTTTCCAAGTTGGCACCACATGCCATAACTGCTATGCCATTTCAGTAAATGCTACTTTATTAACTCCATCCCATTTATGAACATTATACATTGTGACTTCCTCAACTGACAAATTAGGGCGCAATTGACCACATTACTCACTCAAGTTTAACATTAGTTTGGCTCGACTACAGTTAGCAAGCATCACAAGAACATTGTGATTTAAGAACTGAAAGCAAAAGAGCTGCAAGGAAAATGTGCACCTCAAATAGAAGAACGCCTAGTGAGTAGATATTTGAAGATAACGTGGAGCACCTTTCTCTAGGATCCTCTGGACTGGCATACCACTGCTCTTCCAATGGATCACTGCAAAAACTAGACACCATTTGGGACGTAGCAGACACATGCAGGCTGTTGGGCATGCTTTGGATTGGATATGTACCGTCTCGGTTAGGGATACTCTTTTCGTTAAATCCGTACCCAGAATCCTGAGGATAGCCATTACCAGCGACAATATCATGTGCCGTTCCATATTTTAAACCAATTGGCCTCGAAAATTGAGGCCACCTCCTAAAAGAGCTTCGGTTGTCCTCATGCTTTCTTCTTTTTAAGCTTTGACTAGCACTAAGAAGAAGATCTTGCTCCGCTTCTCTCCTCTTATTTCCATCATTTTCCAAATGACGGAATTCTTTACCCCCTGTATTTCCATGGAGTTCTTTCTGGACAGCTGAACCAAGGTACAAAACTTGGTTTGATGGCATCAACTTGAAGCATGATGGGCGTAAGGCTTGCAAAGCCTCTCCTTGAGAATGTGACAAATCCACCAGATCCAAAATCTGCTTGAAAATATATAGGCTCTTGGATTTGTCAACCTTGTTACGACCAGCTTTCAGCCATTCTCTCAGAGTGAAAATGTCATGGTAAGTGTTTGGAGAAACACTAGGCCGAGGCCCAACCATGCTGTTGGAAGGGCCAACAGTAGTTTTATTACTCGAATCAGGGGCTATATTAAAACCTACTGAAGCAGCCTTTGGATTCTGACCACGATTATGACCAAGACCATCACGAGCTGGGCCACTGCAAATGACACCCTTTCCCTTCAGTGTATTTTTTATGAAATACTGAGAAAATCCTGATTGAGAAAGAATCTTAGTTTGAATCCCACCAGGAGAAAACAATGTATTGCATGAAGCAGGTCGCTTGTCCTCACCATGTGCATGGTCTATTTTGTCGTTTAGATTTTCACTTTGCTGTTTATCATCCACAAGCTCATTGAAGAACATGGGTCCAGAATCTTCCCAGACACCGGTTGTTGTCCCTTCTGCTCTTTGGTGAAAATGCTGCCAATTGTTCTGAGCATTATGCAATTTGTCTCTCTTGCTTGAGGTACCTCTATCCAAGTTCCGACTGTCATAATTTCTTACAGTTAACTCTTCAACCATAACACCATCATCATCCACAGAGTGTGGCCTGGCGTATGCTTGCTCTGATGTATCAACCCTAGCTACATCCTTTCCATCCAAATACAGTCCCATCGCTCTTTCTTCGACATTAACATCACCAGGTATAAGCATTTCATGCATTTCAAGCATATTTGAACTTCCATGCCTTGGCAAGAACCCACTCTCTTTGCTCAGGAACCGTTTGCTATCAATATCATTACCAGCATTCGCTTCATTTCCCACTAATTCATCCATTCCCTAAAAGGAAACTTCACTCAATGTTGATGAGCTCTACTCCTGCATAGAAATTAAATTGTAAATGTCAAGAAATCTTTGTAGATCTGCAATTCATGGCATGATGAAGAAATTTAGTCATAAATCTAGGGTTTTGTAAGAATTGTCAGTGCAGGACAATTCACAATCTAGAACCCAGTTGATGATATTATCTCCCCACCACCAAACACACACACACACACACAGAGCAAACTGTTGTAACTGTGGCATAGAAGAATCAGAGGAAGGGACCCAAAATTTAGGGCTCTAAGTTCTCCCATCAGAAACATCCACATCAAGAGATGCTTAACTTGCTATTCCGAAACATATAAGACCGAATCCAATTCCGAAAACATACAGTTGGATCACAAGACGACTAATCAACACCAACTACTAAATTTCATTTTTTTAAACTTATCTGATAAAAGTTTAAGGAATTCATGGAACAGTACAAAACTCAACTCTCAGATTGAAGTTAACAAACCGTCTGACAGATATTCATAAAACGTACGAACTCTTAAAAGTCTACGGATAATAATCAGAATCAAAATTGACCAATCAAATCAATAAGTTAAAAGGAAAAAAAATTAGAAAAGTAGGAAGGAATTTTAGTTAGTACCTTTGTCGTCCTCAGAAGAAATCGAGCAAGAGGATATGGAGAAAATAAAAACGCTGTTTCTATTTGGAGAGATCTTTAGCAAATATTCTTTTCGATATCAAATTGCAAAGAAAATTCGTCGCCACTCAATTGCTTCCGAGGGAGGTTTTTGTTTTTCTGGTTTTATTATTATTATTATATTATTATTATTATTATATTACAATTTTTATTGTTTCTCTAATAAGTATCTTTACTGTTTATGCTCGTCTATGATCCATAATTTTCATAAAAAGGTTCCACTACATACCCCGTCTCTATTTATAATTATGACTAATATATTCTTTATTTAATGAAAAAAATTAATCATACATCCAATCATAAATAACAATTTAGTTAAATTATAGGTCAAAATTATAGGGTGTGATGCATGAGAAATTAAAGTACAGTGTATAAAGAATTTGTCTTCATAAAATTACTTATATATAACATAATATTTATATATTTATTATATGAAAAAAAGTGTTATGAAATATACTTTTACTGCCGTTCAGAAAAAATTGAAATATACTTTTACTAATTATCTTTTACTCTTCAAACATTTCATTATGTTTATATCATATGTATATCTTTCTAAAATATTGTAATAAGCTTATAAATATATATTGTATTAAGACATACATTGATTCTATTCTATATAAATTAAAACCTCAATTTATATCAATAAAAACATATTAGTTTAAGATAAATCTTTAAAATACTAAAGTAGCTACTGTTAAAATACACACACACACACACACACACACACACACACACACACACACACACATATATATATATATATATATATATATATATATATATATAGATTGAGGTTCAATTGAGAACTTTTGTGCATCGGGGCACCTCGAGGCACTTTTGTGCATAAGATAATCTAACAAGGGTGCACAAAGGGCATTTAGGGAAAACTAAAGATATGGTAATTAATTTATTTTTAAAAATCATTAAAAGATACTTAGGAGTTACATTTTGAATTAAAATCTCATAGTAACTAAATTCCTCATTTTCCTCCCCATTTCTCTCTCTCTCTCTCTCTCTCCCCCTCTCATTTTCTCTCTAATCGTGTTCTTCATGATTTTGATGGTGATGATGATTTGAAGACGAAGATTAACGATGAACAACGATGATGATGAACATGAACAAGAGATGCAACCGATGATGATTATGAAGAACACGATGCATAGATGGATGATGAACGATTAATAATGATGATGCATAGATGGATGATGAACAATGACGATGCATAGATGGATGATGAACGATGAACAACGAAAAATGATGATGCATAAATGGATGATGAACAATGACGATGCATAGATGAATGATGAATAAGTTGAACACGATGCATACATGAATGAAAAAATATGAACGACGAACACGATGCATAGATGAATGATGAACAAGTTGAACACGATGCATAATGAATTTGTGTATTTTTTTTTGTTAAATGCATCTTTTTTGAACACGATGCATAAATAAACACGATTACGATGAAATGCATCGATCTCTTTCATCTTTTTTTGAATTTGTGTAATTTTTGTTAAATTTGGAAATGTATCAATTTAATTTATTTAGCATTTATTATTTGATTATTTGTTGAAATATTAAATTTAATGAGGTATGCACATTCCTCAAAATGCCCTTCTTTGTTTTTTTCTATAATGCACAAGATGCATCAAATTGTCCAACTATTTACCCTTTTGCCATTAATCTAATCCATACAATTTTTTGATCTAATGGATGATATGGGTACTTTTGTACCTCGGTGCATAAAAGTTCTCAATTGAACCTCCCTCTATATATATATACCTGAAAACTATGGAAATCTACGCACGCCGTCCGATTTGGTGCATTTCATGAAAAACGCGGTAACATGATCGTAGATAAGGTTATACATCACGTGGGATTTTGATGCATCACGCGGGAAATTTGATGTATTGTGGTGGTGCAGTGCGGTTTTCATAAGTTTTCAGGTGCATTTTGATTTTCCATTGAACCTCCCTACACACACACACACACATATATATATATATATATATATATATATATATATATATATATATATATATATATATATATATATATATATATATATATATATATGTGTGTGTGAGAGAGTGAGAGAGAGAAAGAGAAACAATGCCTAGAAATTTAAATTCAGATTAGATCATATTTTATCTAAGAGTAAAGGGTTAATATTGGAAAAAACCTATAAACTTTTATTATTTTCACGATTAAGTCCCTAAACTTTTTTTCCAATTGTTTAAGTCCCTAAACTATTTATGTATTATTCAGAAGTATATATATTTTTGACCGGCTACCGGATGAGTAGGTAAAACACAACCAATAAAACATAAAGTTTAGTGACTTAATCACTAAAACATGTAAAAAATAGTGCGTTTTTTGAATAAGACAAAAATAGTTAAGGGACTTAAACAATCAGAAAAAAAGACTAGGGACTTAATCACAAAACTAAGAAAAGTTTATGGGGTTTTTTCAATATTAACCCTAGAGTAAATTACATAAATGGTCATTGTGGTTTATAGCAAATTACAGGTTTCGTTCCACTGATAGTTCATATTTTAAAACTTTGTCACGCTTTTAGTCCTTAAACAATTTTATTTTTTAAAAATACCAATTTTGCCCTTACAATAAATTTCACATATGGTCCCTAATTCATTAATTTAGTTTTTGATTTATAAATTACTATTTGTATTTTTTTTAATATCATTCTTTTTGATGGAAATATTTATTTCGTTTATCAATTTTTGTTTCATAATTTTTTTATCTATCTATATATTTAATTAATTTATCATTCTTATTTTCATATACTAATTTTTAAATGTTATTCATATTGTTTTTGAAATTTTATACATGTAGAATGTGTACGTTTATTTAAAAATTTTAAAAAATTTTCCTTCTTATTTCATAAATATTTATTAGTATACATCATAAATTCTACATATGAAATGATGTTATTTTAAATATAGTATTTTCAATAATCTTTAAAAAGCTTGTAATTTGTTAGCATTATAATTTTTTATGAGCATATCGTATCATTTTTTTCTAATGTTTCAATAGAATAAAATATATGATTATTAATAAATATAAATTCTACTTTACTTTTTTTTCTCTTTCTTTTTTATTTTTATTTCATAAACAAAAAAATATGAGAAACCTTTTAAAATATTTATAAAAACCTCTGATGATTTTAAATAAGAATTTAATATATATTTAATGTCATAATATAATGTTTTGTTTTTTAATACTAAAATAGTGTTTAATTTTTTAATTTTAAAATAGTGTTTTTAAAAAAAGTTTATTTAAAATTATCAATAGATTTTTTGAAATGATTTAAAAGTTTCTTACATTTTGTTGTTTGTGAAATAAAAATAGAAAAAAACTAAAATAATGATCCATATTTAATACTTCAATTTAATTCAAAACGATTAAAAAGGTATTAAAAAAACAAAAAATATATTTAGTTAATAAATATATAATATCAAGATAAAACTCAAAAATATACATTAGAATAATAATAATAATAATAATAATAATAATAATAATAATAATAATAATAATAATAATAATAAACACGCAATATTATGTAAATAATCAATCCTAAACATTTAAAAAATTTATAAAAATAAATTTTTTTGGATTTCCGGATATTGGATTATTCAAATATCTGAAAATCATGAATTTAACTATCCGAATCCGAAAATAGACGAAAACGCAAAAAACGTGAAGACATGTTGGGTTTTTTCCTAATAAACCCATAATATTAATAATAATATATTATATGTTTGCATGTGTGTGTTTAAATGTTGCATTGTCTTCCGTATTTGTCCTTTTTTTTTTCCTTTAGTTTTTTAACTATTAACTTACTTAAAATGTAGACGAAAAGTCATGATATACTCTCTCTCACACACACATAAACACACACACACACACACACACACACACACACACACACACATATATATATATATATATATATATATATATATATATAGTAGATCAAATGAGGACCGTGCTTAAAATGAGGACGGTAAGAACCAATGAAAAATCACCACATAGCAATATTCTTCTCTCTCCTTGAAGGGCATTATGGACATTTAATTGACTATTATATATGGTAACATGATTATGTTTATTATTATTTTTAAATAAAATGAATTTTTTAATTTAAAAAAATTATATATCAATCTCAAAATTTATTTCCAATTGAAAGCTTTCAACACAAAGCTCGGTCAACATATATCAATTTGAATTTCAAAAATTAGTATATCAACATCTATATTCACTTTCTTAATATATTGTAATCTCGACTGTGAACATTTGGAGGGTTCACAAAATTTCAATCATGTTCATATTCACTTTCTTAATATATTGTAATCTCGGCTGTGAACATTTGGAGGGTTCACAAAATTTCAATCATGTGAACCACTTTGACTCTATCAAACTGTACCGCTGTGAACCACTTATTGGACTCGTCACTCACTGTGAACCACTCGTCACTCGCATTCGTTGTGAATCAAAGTTCGTAGTGTGCATCTTGCCATGAATCAACCAGTCGTGAACCGTGCAACTTGTCGTTAACTACCAGGCAGACTCATCACTCACCATGCACCTTGCAGTCAACCACCAGCCTTTAGAAGCCCATCTCCTTATTATCCGTCGTCATGAACCACTCATCTCCACCGTGAATCAACTATTCGTAGTGTGCAACTTGCAGCCGTTAAACACCAGCCATGAACCACCCGCCTTTAGAAACCCACCTTCTCATTGTCTGTCACCGTGAACCACCAGCCTTCGGTTTTCTTATTCGTCGTGAATCGCCCACCTCCTAGGTTATGGTTTTCTTCTCCGTCGTGAATCGCCCACTTCCTCGTTTTTGGTTTTCTTCTTCGTCGTGAATCGCCCACCTCCTCCGTTTTGGTTTCTTCTCTGTCGTGAATCGCCCACACCCCCAAATTGTTTTAAATAAATGGAACCCACCTCATTAAATGCATATATTTGTTGAAAATAGGAAAGTGCACAAATGACTAATTTACCCTTGAAGGGTTGTCCATGTTGTACAAAAGTCTATTTAATTACAAAATTGTCACCTTGCATTCTATTGGTTGATTCACAAATTCTAGCAATTTCATTGGTTCTTACTGTCCTCATTTTAAGCACGGTCCTCATTTTATCCTCACCCTATATATATATATATATATATATATATATATATATATATATATATATATATATATATATATATATATATATATATATATATATATATATATTTGTCTTTTTCAACATAAAATGATAAAATGAGTCTATTCAACCTCCGAATTTAAACAACAATTGACTTTTAGTTTTAAATGCTATCATTTTAATTGGTAATGAATGCAAATCATGACATACCCATATAATGATACGATCAATGTAAATGAATATCTTTTAATGGGATTGACTGATTGAGATATACACACCAACGATTTCTACTTAATTGTATAAGTCGTACGAAGCTTCTAATGAATTAAAGTTTTGTAATTATGAAAAACAAACCTTTTAATGAATAAATAAGTTATATTTGGATTATAATTTATAAAGGTGTGTTATTTTAGGCAGAAAAAAGTTTTAGTTTTGGTTAACATGTTTTATTTTATCTTATTTAAAATTTTATATTGTAACGAGTTTTACTAGCTACATAAGTAGTAGCGTTTAAATATAGTAAAATCTAATAATCGAATTTGAAATCATCTACAAATTTATACACCTGAAAATTACTGATGTTTTCTGAATTTTTTTTATTAGGCTCTTTAGTTAATTACAAATTATAATTTTCTTATTTAATATTATGTAATAATGTTAATTGCTTGTTTTATATAGATTCATGTTTAGAATCTTTTGATAAACTAAAAATTTACAAACACATGCAAGGTGTGATTTTCTTTACCAATCTATTCGATCATTGTTTTTTGATATGGCTAATTGTCATGTCATTGAACACAACCATTTTAAAACTTTTGAATCTAAAATTTTAGAAAAAATTGTTGAATAACAAAATCAGTAAAAATAGTAGCATGAACAAGATAATAGTTGGTTGTTTAAAAATAATTAAAAAAAGTGTCGCATAAAAAGGAAAAAAAAAAAACTTATTGTGTGATACAAACAATAAAAATACTAAAATAATAGCGGATGAAAATAAAAAATAATGAGAGTTAGATATCCAAAGATAATAAAAACTCTGTTTGTCATCTAAAATAACAAACATATAAAATATAATAACAAGTAAATCAATATTAATAATATCTGTAAATTCTCATAAGAATTCCTAATAAATATCATAAATTACCAACGAATTTTATGATTGATTTGTTTTTAGGATTAACTTTTTTTGACCAATTGGCCTGTTTGTTTATTAAATTTTATTGTAACAGACTAATTATATAATTTTGATGACCGGTGACTTATTTTGCTTACGTGGCCGTTCATGGCATTTTCTTGTTGATGTGTAATCATCACATAAGTAAAATTTTATACATTTTTGTGATGTCGGTCTGTTGACTAGTTTAACATATAATCAATTATTATAGTTATCAAATTAGATCGCTATAAAAAAATAATTACTAAGACAAATTTATAAAAGAGGTGATCACAAAATTTGATATTATCTAGAGTGGTGTATTTTAAATTACCTAGATAAAAGTTTTTGTTGATTTAGTTTCTATTTTCGGGAGAAAGTTATTATGATTATAAAAATTGGAAAATTTCGCAAAAAACCATCAAACTACAAGTTTTTTTCGATTAAGTCCCTCAATCAATTTTTTTGTCTGATAAGTCACTTAACTAAATAAAAAACACGAAGTTGGTGTTATTTTCAAGAAAAGTTACCGGTGACCTGTTGAGCGGGTTGCAATTGCTGACATGGATTTTAATAAATCTATGATTTTTTTCGATTAAGTCCCCCAACTAAATTATTTTGTCTTATAAATCCCTCAACTAATTTTTTTGCCACATAAATCCCTTATAAAACTCATGTTATTTGTTGTTTTATCAATTTAAGTGATTGTTCAATTGACACTCACGTCACACATACGTGGATGCAAAAAAAAAAATCAAAATAATAAATCAAAACGATCATTCTTATTGTTTAAAGTTTAGGTTTTTAATGTCAAACCAACTTATGTTATCCGGAATAACGAACTTTTAAAAAAATTTATTATTTTCAAAAACCATCTTCGTTTTGAAAAAATATTATTTTCAAATCAACTTATTTTGGTCTAGACAAACATGGCATGCTCTGTCATTGAAATAAACATCGTCGTTTTTAAAAGTTTAAAAAAACTTTGTTTTATTTTATTGAAAGGTTTAAGCAGTTCGGGGACTTATCAGGAAAAAAATGAAATGGAGACTTAATCGAAAAAATTTTATACTTTGATGGTTTTTACAAAATAGGTTTAAGCATGTTGACCTGTTATAACAGGTTACCGGACCAATTTAAAAGGTTTAAACAGTTTGGGGACTTATCAGAAATAAAAAATGAAATGAGAACTTAATCGAAAACAATTTGTAATTTGATGGTTTTTTGCATAGTTTTTCCTATAGAAATTTCATGATATGTACCTTATAATGTTATTTTATTTATTTACCATGATAAAAGTAACTTTATCAATTGATAATTTAAAATATTTTTGTGATAAAATCTTTTTAGATATGATAAAAGTTATACAAAATCTTTGTGATTTGAATAAAGTAAACAAAATATTTGAGATTTGATATAAATATAAGAAAATTTGCATATGACAAAGAGATAATGCATAATGCATCACATAAAGAAAATGGTTAAATTTGTGATTAACCGTTAATAAACACTATTATAATCAAAATGAAAAAAGTTGTAGGTATTTTATAAATTAAAAATGAGAAAGAATATATATATATATATACATATAAAGGGAGTATTATAAAAGAATTTTAAAAAACAAAGGTTGAATCTGAAAAATGGATTTTAATATTGTGTTGGTTGGGAAGTGACCAGGGATTTTATGTGGTCTCTGAGCGGCGCACGTATTCAATCTATCTGTCATCTTATATTTATATTTATATTTAGTCCACACCACACCACACCACACCTCATCCATGATGATCGATTCCCACTTGGACTAATGTCTACTACTGACTAGGCCACTACCCACCCACAAAAGGAAACAAATCACAACAACCTTATGCAATTTCTTTCTTAATTAACGTCATCCCTTTAAAATTAAATTTATATGTTGCATTAATTATTATTTTTTTTTGTGTGTGTGTATATATATATATATGAGTTCAAGTGAGTACTGCTTATTATGCAGCGCACCAGAAGGTACCACTTTAAAAAAAAAAATTAAATTTTTTTCATAAACAAATTTTTAATTAACATTACAAAGATGATATATAAAATTCATGCACATTCAAAGTGTTCGAAATCATGTATCACATAAATGCAAGTTCACATATATGTAAATTTACGTAAGTATACGCTCACATCAATTTTTATGACTTAGGAGATGTGCATGTATGTAAAATTTACATTTTATCTTTATAATTAATTAAAACACGTATATGAAAAAAAAATTAAAAAGTTTTTTACACACACAGATATATATATATATATATATATATATATATATATATATATATATATATATAGGGGTGAGTTCAATGGAGAACTTAATGCATCGAATAACCTTGGAGAACCATAATGCATCGCTAGAAAATCATAATGCATCATGCAGAAAGTCGATGCATCGCGCGGGAATTTGATGCATCACGCGGGAATTGTGATGCATATGTGGTGGTGCATGGAGTTTCTTCGATGCATGGAGGTTCTCCATTGAACCTACCTACCTATATATATATATATATATATATATATATATATATATATATATATATATATATATATATATATATATATATATATATATATATATATATATATATATATATATGATTCGAGTTATTACCATTCATTATGCAGCCAGAAGATACCACATTTAAAAAAACTTTTATAAATTTTTTTTCATAAACATGTTTTAATTAATATTATGAAGATAATATGTAAATTTCACATACATTCATATCTTCTAGCTCTTAAAAAATTATGTGAACGTACACTTACATAAATTTGAATATATGTGAACGTGCATTTATGTGATTCGTGATTTCATGCATTTAGAATGTTCGAATTTGCGTGAAATTTATATTTATATATCATCTGTGTAATGTTAATTAAAACATGTTTATGAAAAAAAATTCAAATTTTTTTAAGAGTGATACATTCGAGTGCGCTGCGTAATATTGTGAACTCATTTGAACAAAAATTGG
This sequence comes from Centrapalus pauciflorus, assembly GCA_020465985.1. Taxonomy (NCBI): domain Eukaryota; kingdom Viridiplantae; phylum Streptophyta; class Magnoliopsida; order Asterales; family Asteraceae; genus Centrapalus; species Centrapalus pauciflorus. Next base: position 476,098 of record JAANYP010005300.1, on the reverse strand, counting down.
CCAAACATTGACCATACCTAAATAATAGATTTATAACACACAAAAATACAATATATAACATATACCTGTTAGTTATACAACACGTTCACACGTTATATAACTATCAATTTTACATCACACCGATCCTTAAATATACGTTTTAAACGTATGGGTAGGGATTAATGGAGTACCATGGTAAACTGGGGAACCGGAGTCCACCCATGTTTAGTTATAAGTTTAAGAGTGTAATATAGTCAATTATGTTTATCTTAATAATAGATGACAACTAATGAATTAAGAAATTCCTTAATTATAGGGATTTACTTCCATAACAATATCGTTAATGTTTTAGTGAGCATGTTCAATCGGATTTGACAATGGATTTTAGTGAACATGTTCAATCGGATTCGACAATACGTTTTAGTGAACATGTTCAACCGGAGGTGTCAAATAAATGTATTTATTCTTTTCATCAAACCGTTCGTGAAGGTTCAATTTCATACACACGTTATTGTACATGTGCAATCGGGGTTTATTGTATTTTTAGTCACTGTAAACCCTTTTGGTGATAAACCAATATTGACGGTATTGAACATGTTCAATCGTCGTTTATGACGTGTTAGTCGATGTGTTCCATTTTGGTGATAAACCAAGATTTATGGTGTGTCATAGTTGCACATGTTCAGTATATTTGTAAGGAATGATACTAACCGAAATAGAGATTTTAATGGAATACACAATCTTCGATTCTAATTTAAAATTTTCAATACTAATTTTATCCCCAAAAATAATTAATATAGGAAAGAATTTTAGACAAAATTTATATATTATTTAATGATAAATGACTGGCTATAACAGTTCTCCGATATCCCAGACGAACACGATAACTCATTGATCTTGAATCTTAAACATATAATATTCAAATATACATTTAAGCATTTTGCATCATAGCCCCCTGAGGATATCTATAATAGAAAAGTTCACAAACCATTAAAAATTAACTTTTTATATCACATTATAATGGATTATGACACCTCAACAATTACAAACCATAAATTATATAGTTTCCCAAAAAATGACCACCTTAAAGGTCACATACAAACTTTTAATTATAAATTAATACTAATACATTATATGGGTTGATTTAAAATAAAAATATAAAAATAATTCTAAAATTTTAGTTTAATGAAATCTTAATTAGTTAATTATTAAATAAGATTTTAATCAACTGGATTTGATAATATTAGTAGTTCTAATAAATGACATGTGTGAAAGTAACAAGTTACAAATTAAATAAGAAAATAAAAAGTAACAGTTTTGTTAATTTTTAACAATATTTATAGAAGATTAATTAATGAATATTTATTTTTTATAAAAATAATAGTTAATTATAAATTAGAGGTAGAAAAAAAGGTAAATGAGATGAAACGATCATCTCGTCGGTACAAAGTACAAACCCATTTGAAAAGGAAGACGTTTTTCGATCATTACAAAATTTTAAAATAAAAAATTAATTAACAATTGTTTAAATGGCTACAAACTCGCTCATAAACCACAGATGCAGAAACGACATGAATTCCTTTCTATATTTCAAGATAATATGTAAAATAAGGTTTGCAAACAAAAGTGTGTAAAAGTTGAGACCAATGAACCGCACCGGAATATATAAGCACCAAACAATTTGGTTGCCCATTTCAATTTTCTTTAATTTTAGATTCCGGTTTGATTTTATAGTTTTTGTTATTGAAAAAGTTAGGAAAAAAAATCATGAAATTAAATTACTGTACTATTATAATTGTACCAAACAGAACCAGAACTAGAAGTGGTACTATTTGATTTTGTTCTTGGTACCAATTTTCTAGAATTTTCAATTCTGTATTTGATTCAAAACCTATTGTGCCTAATTGCCTATATGATTCTTGCATAACCAAATATCACAATGGTCAAAATATGAGTGATTAAAAAAAGCCCATAAGCAATTTACAAACCATACCAAAAGTTCAAAACTTCTCCGCAAAGAAAATACACATTTTGCAGATTCCCATGGATTGTTTTTTTACAATTCCTAGTAGCTTACAAAATAACCATAAGCTGGTTTCAGAATCCCAAACCAACGTCAGCAGTTTAGTTTACATCTATCATCAAGTTCAAGATGATGCAAAACTTTACAAAAACCTGATATTTACATGCTTTGATTTCTATTTCATATGACCTTTCTCTTTACTACTTGAAGGTGGGAAGAAAGGGTCATATTTCGTTTTCGTTTGACATATGTCAAAGAGTTGGGCTGAGTACCTTCTAGCAAACTTTCGACAATCATCAAGATCTGTATGCTTCAACTCTGAAGCTGTTTTCTTTAACTTTCGATGCGGATCCCCATCAGTAAGCAATTCCCCTAGTTGAGTAATTCTAGATGCATAAAAGAGCAAACACAGTCAAAATCTTGGATGTTAAAAAAAAGGATAATGAGTTCACGAATAAGGAAATGCAAAATAAATAGCAAAACTCCCTATCGTACCTTGATAAATCAACAATAACTCCAGACGACGTTAACTTCCCCCGGATGCTCTGTCTATGTAGAGCACATATGGCATTCATACAAAGCTCATCATCTTTATCGAATTCCTTGAGCATGTCGTCCTTTGATTTCCATCTTTCTCTTCGTGTCTTTATTTTAGCAATAACGGATTTGAAGGCTTCATCAAATTTCTCGGTATCTTGACCAGATGTGGGGTTGGATGTATCCAAGTGAGACAGGTGGTCATTTTTTTGCATGGGTTTCTTCACGTCTGGCATGATTCCTTCTGAACGAGGGGTAGAAACTCGATGAAAAGGTAACGGTTGATCATGCAACTCCTGACGAATCTTACTTCTTTGACTTCCAGCCTGTACGCTGCCAACACAATCTGCATTAATCTTTCTTTCGATTTCATTTGAAATCCGTTTTGCTTTCAAAGCTGAGATACTCTCTAGACCATCGTCATTGGTATTGTGCTCTCTTTTGATTTCATATGAACTCCGTTTTCTTTTTAACGTTGAGATACACTTTAGATCATCATCATCATCGTCCTCGACCCGAATGATATCATTAATATTGGGCTCTGCTTTACAGGAGTTACTCTTTTCACAAAACAACCGTAGTTTTGAATCCCGTTTTCTTTTTAATGTTGAAATACACTTTACATCACTGTCATCATCATCGTCTTGGATCTGGATGACATCTTTAGGATTGGGTTCTGTTCTTTTATCACAGTCTGTCTTTTCACTACGCAACACTGGTCTACTGCTTTCTGTGACACATATAAGGTTAATATAAGATTTGTTGCCGGCCCTACATGGCTACATGCATTGAATGTTAGATGCTTATCAAGTAGACGATACAAGATATAAACAAACAAAAGAAAACGATACTAAGATAGTCAATTAAATCAACAGAACAGCGCGATTCAAGCCAGGTAGATATAGAAGAAGCAATTCATATAATTATGCTAGCAATCACTTCTAAGTTCTAATAACAAGAAACATAATTAGTGCGGTAGTGCCTAATCAAGCAAATCACACCGTGATGCTTGCGTGCTGAAATAATTACAAATACATATATTCAAGGGACTTTCATACAAAGTTACATTTATAACCTCCCAAAAAGCCATATCCAATAAACAAAACTTTCTAATTGTGATATAAAAAATCATAAATAAAGAACCACATTGCTTTGCAATAGTTTCCCTTCTTGATCTATTTGACTTATATCCCATGATATCCACTGCAGTTATAACTTTTGCCGAAAATCCATCGCTAAAAAACACCATGTTAAGATCAAGCAGCATCAACACTATAACTTCTTAAGAGTAAACCTTAAGAGCCTCACTTATTTCCTGTGATTTTGACATGTTCATATGGATGTGAAGCATGAAATTACAAATGAAACACAGCAATATGGGGAATGTTTCTCTCTATCCAGATTGAAATTCTGGTCAACCCCCCACAAAATTTAACCAATGTTTTAAGAAAAAACAGAAATGAAGAAAACCATTCCAACAGCAAACACTGTCTCTTGCACCATCTTAATCAAGCTGATATCCGATTTGAGTATACAATAGCACATAATCAATTTCAAAACACACAACCGAACACCTCTAAGATAAATACAAAATTATCTAATCGTGAGCTTCGTGCTATACATACACACCCTTCCTTGATTTACACTAATCATGCATCCCTCTCTCACATGTCTTTTTTGTTAGTGACTGGAGACCACCAATTAAACTTAATCTTCGATGTGTATTGTGTAATTAGCAAAAAGGGTATAAAGTTAGAATCCACTTAAAAATACATTCTATCTCATTTTTAAATGCAACAATATTCACCATGAAAATGCACATCTAATGATACATTTAACCTACTCATCAAGATCATAGAATCATAGATATAGCAAAGTAAGAACTTTATTATACCTGCATGACCATCCTTTTGTTGATTATTCTCCAAATTGATGGAAATATTTCCCACTGAACCCACCAATTCCTTGGCACTTATCTCTAAATTCGAAACCCTTTCACCCAAATCCAAAAACTGTTTCTTATAAACCCTAGCTCTTCTCTCGTACTCTTTACTCAGTTTCCTTAACTTATCAATCTCGCTTTGCTTCTTCTTCAACTCATCCTCTAGCTCTAGGTTTTTTGAAACCCTGCATTTCTCCGAATTCAAAACCTTAATCTGCTCCTTGTACCCCGAAATCTCCTTTTGCAGTGCATTGAGCTCCGTTTGTTTCTTCTTCAGTTGATCATTCAACTTCAAAATTTCCAAAGACATTGCATCTTTCTCTTTCTCAAATGATTCAGACTTCCTTTTCAAGTCAATGTACTTGTCGTTCATATGTTCTTCACGCTTCACCAAGGTTTCTGCAACGCTTTGAAACTCCTTCCCAAAAAACGAAGAACGGAGGTCAGAAATAATATCTTGAATCGTCGGAGATGCCACCTCCGACCCACGTTCTACCGGATGCATTTTGCTGAATTTTGAAAGAGCGAACCGATCGAAAAGGGAATAATGAGGAGGAAGGTACAAGAAGCCCTGTTGGTTTGGAACTTTGGATTCCTGGGAGAACTCACTCGTAGCGAATAGACAAGGAAAATATCATGGTTGATTGCTCTCTCATTAGTCCAGGAAAATAACACATATTAAAGTTAAGTTAATAATTATGTTACGTTAATTTTAAAAATAAATATATAATATCTATAATATAATAATTATAGTATGGGCTAAAGCCGTACAATAGCAGTATACTTTTTAAGGTGTATCGATATAGTACGTGTACTTTTTATATTGTTAATATGATACCTTTACTTTTTCATGACAGTTATTTCGTATAGCTTTGCGCAGTTGTGGGAGAATCGTCAATACGAACTTGTTCACCGTTGGATTTGCGTGAAATTTAAGGAGAAGCTTCGCAACACATAGTTCTTCGATTTGGACCGTGGAGATCGTCATTAGAGATTTCTACAGAGGTCTGTAGGTGTTTGAAGTTGGTTGTGTTGTGTGATTTTTCGTACCAGATTATCACAAGGACGAGGGAGTGTATTTGATGCTTCAATTCTGGAAATTTGAACACTAATAAAAAGAGAAATTCCACTCTTAACAGGTATAGCCAGTAACCGGTTACCAAAGGTATCATATTGATATGAAAAAATGTAGTACACGAATCAAATTTAAACGATTCAGAAAGTACACGTGTAATATGAATAATAAAAATAGTACACGTACCATATCGATACATTTTAAAAAGTACACAACTATTCTACGACTTTAACCCTTATAGTATAATAAAGTTTGCTTAATTTTAGTTAATCTATATCTATTAATAAAACAAAATGATTTTGCCACATGTCGCTTCCACATTTATTCAAAAATTCATTTTCCGCCCATTTTTCCTTATATAACTCTTTCAATTAACTCATCTAATTTATTTTAGAAATTTTAAAATATTAATGGAAACTTATACAATTAAATAATTTTAAATGCTTCCTAATTTAACCTCTAATTTTCCTTGAATGTTTTATCTAATATGATCTATTTGATTTGTAATTTTCTAGTTTTTTAAAAAATTTAAAGAAAATGTTAAATGTTTAATCGTATATTAAATGTATCAATTTAAAATTCGTTCTCATTCTTAAATTTTGGAAATTAATATTTATTTTAAAATTATGTTAACAATCGTAATCGATTTAAGTTTTTTTTCATGATCAATTAAATCAAAAAAAGATTTTATATAAAGCATGATTTTAAGTTTTTTATCATTAAAAAACAAATCTAAATATGAAAACAAAACACTATAATAATTTTCATAAAAGTAATACTTCCAAATAATATTGTAAATATTGTTTTCAAATTTGAAAGCAAAATTACAAAATTGATTTAGTTTTTATTGTAATATAATCAGTATTTCAAATATATATTTTCATATCTTCAATATATATTTATTATAATAAGAATAACAAATTTATATCTAATATAATTTTAATTATTTATCTATGTCAGTTAATATCAAAATATTATTACCTTATTATTTCTTATAATAATATTTTAGGTTATGGTATTTAGAAATATATATATTTCTTATGTATGCCCCATGTGTTACATGGGCCAATAATCTAGTTAATTATTAAATTAATCATATTAGATTCGGATACATTTGATTTACTTTAAAAATTAAAGTAAATTTAGTAAATAAAATGACAAAAAAAGAAAATGACATTTGACAAATCAAAAAAACATGACACGTGTACATGGCATAGTAGAGATGAGTTCGGTACTGGACCGTACCGAACCGGTACCAAAACCGAATTAAGAGTTGTGAAAGAATCGAATACCGAACCAATTAATTTTATATGGTACCGGTTCGGTTCCGGCTCCAGGACCGGGTTTTCAGTGCCAGATATTGCACCCGAATACCGATTTCGAACTTCGAACACCGAATAAAAAGGGCTAAGGCGGTACCCATATTCGCCCAAATCCCAAGTGGTACCAACTATCCAATTGAGCATATATATTCGGTTCGGGATCGGAATATTCGGGATAAATATGATACCGAAACCGTGAGTACCGAATACCGAATTTTAAGTAATTTAAAACCCGAGTACTGGACCGAATATATTAATTCAGAATCGGTCGGTACATTAGGTCCCGGTTCGAAAAATCGGCTCCGTCGCTCACCCCTGTGGCATAGTAGTTACTTATTTAATACTAAGATAGAATAGATTTAAAAACAAGTAATTAATTATGATATCACGTTAATTTAATTTAAAAGATACGGGGTTTACTCTAATTTAAGATTAATTTTTGATTAACTACATTTAATTCATCAATACATCCAAAAAGAAAATTTTAGAGGATTGTCTTTTAAACTAACACTTTGTTATTGAAATAAAATTAATGAAGAAAAGAAAAAGAAAGTTAAAGAAATTAAAAAAAAAAAACTTGTTTTCTCCATTAAACATAAGAGAAAGAAAGTTGTTACCAGGAGGAAAAGTGGGGATGATTTCCTCTCAAAATAAAGGTTAGGAAAGAAAATGGATCATTTTTCCGTATTTTCTTTCTTTCAAAACTTTTCTTTCTTCTCTCTCTCTTAATTTGAGGGTAAATTCTTAAATGACTTTTGTATAAAAAAATATTTTTAAGAAGGTTAAAGGTAAAAAAAAAAATTGGAACTATCATTTATATTTTAACGATAATAGCAACAAATTTTTATCAACATTTATAACATTAATTTTTTACATTTTAACGTTTACAGCAACTAACCTATCATTTATTACAAATACACTATATGTAAATAAAATACAACTATCTTTTAAATTTTAAAATCAATATAATTATCTGATTTTAACATTTATAACATGTTATTATTATTATTAACTTTTTTTAACCGTATTAAAGTTTTAGATTTATTCATCTAACTTTTGAATTATTATTTAGAACAGTTAAAAAAATTGACAACAATTAAGTTGATTCTAACAAATTTTAAGAAATCATAGGTAATGTTTAACATAAAAATGTGTGATTATAAAAGGTTCTAATGATTTATAATGACTTATTCTAAAAATAAAAATTTATGATAAATTTTTAAAATTGATATGTTACTTAAATTTAATGATTTTTTATGTATAAATATTTGATACATATAGTTTATGATGTTGAAAAACCAGCTTTTAGTTTAGTTTCGGTTTTAGTACATAGATTAAGAAAATAATCAAACTAAACTGACACACACACATATAATCATCCATTTGTCAACTATTAGAGTGCTACATTCTAGTGTACTGCATAATAAGAGAAATTCTCTTGAATCATATTATATGCATGCATGTGAGCTTTAAGTATTCATATTCTTCTAAAGTCATTATAAAGAAAAACCACTAATAATCAACAAAGCCATCAACACTAACTATTGAAGTTTTGGCCTTTATATATTAAAAAAAAACTTGAAAATTTTATGTAATGATGAATAAGACGATGAAATTTAAAATATTTGAATTGCTTATTATATGATAAATTTTACACATGATATGCAATATATTGATGGAATAAAACAACAAAATAACCCCTGTAACTAAACTAGGGTTAGTTGCATAATATATAAAATTGAATTTGTAAGTTATAAAAAAATCAAAAATATTTTTTTGGTGGTATTGTTTCTGTTAATTGTTATACTAAATTATAATATAAATTTTCTTATCATAATTTACTATAGCAATTAATAATAATGTATTCTTATATTTTTCGTCATTCATTAATTAATTATATAGTAACACATAGGAGTAGGATAGTTTGCCGTTAAAAAAAATCTAGCTAATTTTAAGATAAAAAAGTACCACCAGCCAAATTGTTCACTTTTTTTATAACTTAATTACAATTCCAATCGTAAACCATTCTATATATATATATATATATATATATATATATATATATATATATATATATATATATATATATATATGATTTGGGTTCAAATGAGTACCACTAGTTTTGCGGAGTACCGAAGGTACCTCGCTTAAAATTATTTTTTTTGAAATTTTTTTTCATAATCATGTTTAAATTAATAATATAAGACTACTTGCAAAAAATCACACATAAACACACACTATAACTATGTGAAACGTGCAAGTTCACATGAACTGCAATGTTGTGAACGTATGTTCACAGCTAAGCATGTTCACATGAATTTTTTCACGTTCACATGACTTTTAAGAGGCTACGAAGTGTGAATGCGTGTAATTCTTTTACAAATATGCTTATATTATTTGTATCTAAATGAATATGAAAAAAAATTAGAAAAAAAAACTTTTTTTCGGAGCATGTTCACATCTTTAACCCGTGTGTTCACAGGTACTCACGGTACTCTGCATTTTTTAGGTACTCACACGAACCATATTCATATATATATATATATATGTATATATATATATATATATATATATATATATATATATATATATATATATATATATATATATATATATATATATATATATATATATATATATATATATATATATATATATATATATATATATATATATATATATATAGGGGGTTCAATGGAAAACCACCATGCACCTGAAAACTTGTGAAAACCTCACTGCACCACCACAAATGCATCAAATTCCCCGCGCGATGCATCAAAATCCTGCGTGATGCATCAAAATTTCCGCGTGATGCATCAAAATCCCGCGTGATGCATCACCTTATTTACGATCATGCCACCGTGTTTTTCATGAAATGCACCAAATCGGACGGTTTGTGTAGGTTTCCATAGTTTTCAGGTGCATAGTGGTTTTCCATTGAACCCGCCCCTATATATATATATATATATATATATATATATATATATATATATATATATATATATATATATATATATATATATATATATATATATATATATATATATATATATATATATATATATATATATAAAAGTTATATGTCGTTCAAACTTTAATCACCAAATGTCTATATATGCATGGTTTCATCTATCACTTTCTCATCAAGCTTCAAATTTTCTTATACAATAATTATATTGAACGATGAAGGTTATAGTCACATGCACTTTTGTGAATTACATTATTATGTATGATACAAAATATGAAAATATTGCTTAAAATCAATCATGTTTAAAAAAAAAAAAAAAACTACTATAAGAGTATAAGGTATATTTTCAAAATGGATGAGTTATACATGGTTCAAGATCTCATTGAATCTAACTGATTCTTGCTAGCCTGCAGCATGTTAGCTAGCTAGGTACTAGCTATACAATATATTACCAAAAGTTCAAACTATTTATATATTACCACAAGTTCAAACTATTTATAACACACACACACATAAAAGCAAGTTACAGATTACACAGGGGTTATAAATAATTCCAACTTGTCCATAATTTACTTTGAACATGGTTTATGGAAGTAACTGTATAAACCATGCATAAAATGGTTTCAGAATGCCATATACATGACACTTCTTTGTTACCACTACGTTCTAGATGATGAAAAACTTCACAGAAAACCTGAAATTCACAGATATTTAAGCTAGTGTTTGATATCTAATCTCATCTGACCTTTTTTCTCAACTTCTCGAAGGAGGGAAGAAAGGGTCATCCTTTTTCTCATATATGTTGAAGATATGGCCTGAGTGCCTCTTAGAAAACCTTCGACAATCATCAAGATCTGCAGGATTCAACTCTGAAGCTGTTTTCTTCAGCTTTCCTTGGGGATTTCCATCAGTAAGCAATCGTGCCAATTGGGCAATTCTAGAAACAAAGGTAAACACTTTCTTAGTTTTCAATATACGCATGCATTTCATATATGATTTACATACGTAATTCAATAGCAGTAAAAGAAAATATATAACATGATATTTATGTGGTTCACCAAAATGCTTAATTAATTATAACGTACACAATGCGCGCAAACGATGATGATTTTACAAAGGGTCTTGGTCTAGCGGCAACCAAACGGTTGTGGGTCCAAGTGATTTCACAAATAAGGAAATGCAAATTAAATAGCAACCTGACAGTACCTTGATAAATCATATCCAAGATTCACATGAACTCTAGAAGAGAAAAGCTTCCCCCGAATGTTTTGTCTATGTAGAGCACATATTGCATTCATACAAAGCTCGTCATCTTTATCAAAATCTTTAAGCATGTCAGCTTCGAATTCCCATTTTCCTTTTCTCGTCTTCATTTTATCAATAATGGACCTGTTTTCTCCATGAATCTTCTCAAGATTTGGAACAGAACTGGATCCTGAGTTATCCAAGAAAGAAACATGATCATGTTTTGTTGCAAGTTTTACCACATTTGGCATGAATCCTGGCGGAGCGGAAGCTGGATGAGAAGGTAATGGTTGATTATGCAACTCTCGATGAATCTTCCTTCTTTGAGTTCCAGTTGGAATGCTATCAACATCACACACTTTTTTTATTTCAGTTGAGACACGACTTCTTTTCAATGTTGACAGACCACCCTCTACATCATTAGGCTTAGGTTCTGTTCCCTTTTCGCTAAACAACGGTGGTCTATTGCTTTCTGTGACACGTAAAAGTTTATCATATATGAATTTGACTCCAGATCTACCAGTTGAATATGAGATATCAAGTAGACGATCCAAGATATAAATGTGCATGCATATGGAAGTGACACCAAAACAATCAACTAAAACAGTTAACAGATAGACATGGCTCAAGGAAACCGACCTTAATTTCATCTCTCCTGCTATCATTTCCTGATGTTTCTATACATAAAGGCTTCTATTTACCAATTTCAGCTAGCAATCACTTCAAAGAAGAATGTAATTAGTGCCTAACCAAGCAAATCTGATTATGTATATATACTGCATTACACTTGGAATTAAAAGTAGCACAATCCTTACAAATTTAAATGCAACTATAGAAGGGAAGTTATTTTAGAGTGGAACTAAAATCTCCCAGGAAGCTATAATAAATGAATTATATATATATCTAACGGTTTTATTAAAATAAATGAAGAAAGACATATGCACATTGCTATGTACTGGTCTCCCATTTCGATCTAGCTATTTGGCACATCTTATATGATGCATATGCACTGATGCACACCCAAATTTTCAAACTCCCAGCCCATCATACATTCTGTGCACAAAATCAATCTATACTTAAAAACAAGTTATAGATCAAGTAGCATAAAGAGAACCCAATCTTGTTTAATGAAACTAGCTAGAAGTGATACTTTCTTTGGTGATGTAAAGTGTTTTTTTTTTCCCGTTATATGGATTTCAAGTAGATATAAGAAACTATATAGACTGGGTTACATGGGTGTCAAACCCTCAAAAGGCATGTAAATTTGCTTTTTCTAGCTTCAAGCTACCTAGTTAATAAGATTGTGTAATTTGCTTTAAAATAATTACACCAGAACTTCAAATAATAGTATATAAACTTTAAGAACCTCAATGATTTTTCCTGTGATTAATTTGACTTGTTCAGCCATGGAGGTATTGCTTGTAATTATAAATGAACCAGTGAACCACCACACTATAACATGAAAGATAATGATGCTAGCTTCCGTAGTTATAAAAGTAATTGACATGCATAAAGATCGAACATATAAATAGCATATAATTAACCATAAGGAAGTAAAAAAGGTTTATACCTGCAGCGGATTTTTTCTGCTGCGCATTCTTCAAATTGATCGATGAACTTCCCCTTAAACCCATCAAGTATTCCTCTCCTGTTTTGTCCAAACTTAAAACACTATTGCCAAACCGAAAGAAATGTTTCTTATAAACCATAAGCTCAGCATTCAGCTTTCTCATAGCATTAACTTCACATTGTTTTTTCCTCAACTCATCCTCTAGGGATAGTTTTTTCAACACCCAACAGTTTTCAGAATTCAAAACCTTAATCATCTGATCCTTATACCCCAAATTTTCTTTTCTAAGTGCATCCAACTCCTTTTGGGACTTCTTCGATTCATCGATCAAGTTCTGATTTTCCGAAGACAACAAATCTTTCTCCTTCTCCACTGATTCAGCCTTCTTTTCCAACTCGCTTATCATCTTCTTCATATGTTCTTCACGTTCTATCAAAGCTTTTGCTACATTATTAAAATTCTGATTTTTCGAATACAACAAATCTTTCTCCTTCTCCACTGATTCAGCCATCTTTTTCAACTCGTTTAACATCTTCTTCATTTGTTCTTCACGTTCTATCAAAGCTCTTGCTTGATTATTAAAATTCTGATTTTCCAAAAACAACAAATCTTTCTCCTTCTCCACTGATTCAGCCTTCTTTTTCAACTCGTTTAACATCTTCTTCATTTGTTCTTCACGTTCTATCAAAGCTCTTGCTTCATTATTAAAATTCTGATTTTCCAAAAACAACAAATCTTTTTCCTTCTCCGCTGATTCAGCCTTCTTTTCCAACTCGTATAACATCTTCTTCATATGTTCTTCACGTTCTATCAAAGCTCTTGCTTCATTATTAAAATTCTGATTTTCCAAAAACAACAAATCTTTCTCCTTCTCCGCTGATTCAGCCTTCTTTTCCAACTCGTTTAACATCTTCTTCATATGTTTTTCACGTTCTATCAAAGCTTTATCAAACTTCTGATTTTCCAAAAACAATAAATCTTTCTCCTTCTCCACTGATTCCGCCTTCTTTTCCAACTCGCTTAGCATGTTCTTCATATGTTCTTCACGTTCTATCAAAGCTTTTGCTACATTATCAAAATCCGTAACGAAGAATGATGAACGGAGGTTAAAAATGAGGGTCTGAACTGGCACTTCCAACCCGCATTCTACTGTACGTTTATTCTCTGCATGCATTTTGCTAAATTTGAGAGAGGAAACTGGTTGAAAATGGAATGAATCGGGTTTGATGCAGCTCGACTTTGGGGGAAGCAGGAAAAAAACCTAAGGACAACATATAATATCTCGATCCCGACCAAACTCCGCAGCAAATAAATAGGGCAACTAAAGACAGGCAAATTTTTGTATTTATATCCCTGACACTTTTGAAAATTCAAGAAGCACCCGATACCATATAAATTGTTATATTATAGAACCTTTGAGTGAATCAAGCTAGGTTGAATTTTTACTTTTATATCCATGTATTTTCTTGTGTAATTAACCACTAATTAATTACTATATCTACATGTTAATGACTTAAGCTATTTGGTTAGTTGCTCAAGCCTAAGATTAATGGAATTGAATTTAATTATGAAACATGAAATATTGTTTGTTGAATTTTACTTAAAAATCCTATTTAATTTATATAGCTAATATTTAGTAGTTCTAAATAATCATTTATGGGCTTTAATAGTTTTTTTCTTTACTATATGAGTTTATATTAACTTGAACTTAGAAAAGAACATTTTGTTCACACTTAAAGTGATAAATCAAAACTTAATTTTACATGATAATTAATCGTATATCAATTTAAACCCTAATTAAGCTTGAGCTTAATTAACACCCTTTTACATAGATTTTAATGATTACAAATAAAACCATAATTTCTTACAAGCTAGGTTCGATAGACTACTATATATATTTTGATCTTCAAAAATATCTATGTTATTTAATGAGCAAGTTAATATAAACGACATCGAATACATACGCAAAGTCGCTCGAGCTTTTTCTTTTTATAAGACACTGATGCCAACTATGAATATAGCTCTTGTCTATTTTTAGACTTCTTACTTTAAGAGATTAGATTGTCTTTGATCTTTGAATGAAGCCAATATAGTATCACACGGTTTCGTTTATAGGTTCGTTGGTTTCTCCGGTTTGTTTTCTTCGGTTTGTAATTTTTTTATGTCAAACTGAACCAAATTTAAAGCTACATAAACCAAACCATAAATCAAATTTGAATTGAGTTTGGTTTGGTTTTAAACCAAAGAAACCAGATATTCAATATACAAAACAAACTACAAACAACCAAATACCAAACGACAAAAATAAAACTTTAAAGCATCTCAAATAGGATGTGCAATCCCACAATATCAAGTTAAACAAACATAAATATTTTATGTCAAAGAAATTACCAATAATGACTTAATACCACAAATGTCTAGGGCACTAGAGGTATCAAATAATGACTATAGGATTTATAAAATTAATGGTTATAATCAATGTGATACTTTTTATAATTAGTTTTTCAAATCAATGAATTATAAACCATTAATATTATTCATGCAACGGTCAAACTTGATACTTTTAATATCTTATAATACACACACGTATACATATTCGGTAATTCGGTTTGGTTTGGTCTAATATGATATATAATAAAATGAAGTTTAACTTTTTATATCATTTATAAATATTTTTTTTTTCAAAATCAAACAATAACCTGGTATATTAATTAAATATTAATATTAATAAACAAGTAACTAAATCACCATTGGTTCTCTTGTTATATTGTCAGCTGTGATATTCAATTATTTGCATGTGTCTTCTATTTTTCTTTTTAGTTTTAGTTAGATTAATTATTTTACATCTATATTATGCTTCTTAAAGTTAAATATATAAATTCTAAAAAATAGGTATTAGTTAATGATAATTTAAAACAAATCGAATTCTAATCTCTAAAATATGAATGTATCAATTCAAATTTATACTTAGTTTTGTATAATATCGATTAGGGTCTGCCCTAAGCAAGATTAATATGGACAGCTAGAAAGTGCTCATCAATCATTGAGGTCGTTCTTAAGAAATCTATTATATATATGTATATTAACGACTAAACAAAGTTATTGACTTGCAAATTTTTTAGTTTTAACATTATATAATTAAAAGTTTTTTTTGTTGTTAAGTTATCATTTTTACTTGAATTTTGTTTATATTCATAAGGGTCCTTTTAAGTTTTTGTTCGGGGCCCCAAAAATGATTGAACTAGTCCTGTATAATACAATTTAAAATTAATTTATATAAATCCGTGTAATACATCTATCTATATATATTAATAAAAGAAAACATTTCACCCCACGTGTTACTACCTCACCTATCTAAATTTTTGATTTCCCGCCTTTTTTCCATAATTAGATTTCTAATTTAACTAATTTATTGTTTACAAAAATATGAAATCTAATTCAAATACTTTCATATTTTATCCATGTAATTAAAAAAAGAAATACTTTAAACATTTTAATACTGATCTAAATTAACATTTGAAATAAAAAAAGTTGATATTTTAATTATATTATAATTAAAACATATAAAATTATTATTCTACAAATATGATATCTTCTCGGATAAAAAAAATCAGTTATAATCCATAAATTGTAATTTGAGAATTCATGTTTATTTATTTATATTCAACGGTTAAATTGTACATTAAATATTTTAATTAAAGGTTAGTGATTATGTTATTTTTTATAAACAGAGTTTAGATTACATATTTTGAGTTTTTCTTATTTAGAAAAAAAATAATTGATCTTATTGTATTAATAATTAGATGATAATAGATTCTTTTGAAATTTATGTTTGGACGAGTTTAATGTTTATACGTTTAAATTTAAATCAAGCACACATTTTCTTATATCTTTTATATTGAACTAATCTCACATGCATATAAAAAATAAACTTAAGTTTGTGTTAAAAGTTTATGGAATTTTTTTTTATGACATCGTACATTTATAGTATACGATATGGTATAGTTGAGAAACATTATAAATGTTTAAGTTGAATTGAAATTCTGATAAACTAGATATATATTTATATAACATGCATAGAACAATTAATTGTGTATTTTTTTATAAGTTTATATTCACAAAAAATAATTAGTTTTTTAAATACTCATGTAACACCAAATGTCACGTGTCAACTCACATTTTATCTGAAAAAATTAATACAATATATTATTATAAAAATAAAAGATAAAAAATTAACACAACATATTATTATAAAAAAAAGATAAATACAAATTATCATTTTTAAAAAATAAATACATTCTATTATTTTTAATCTATGATAAAAGATAAATACAATTATTATTTTTAAAAAGATAAATAACTTTATTATTTTTAGTCTTTAAATATTAATTTGTAATAAAATATATAAGTATTGTATTACATATAAACTAAAATTTCAATTAATATCAACTAAAATATATTAAATTAAAAATAAACTTTAAAAAAATTATTGACAAATAATAATAGTATTCTTATATTATTTTAATTAATTAATAGTTATGTATTTTATTTTTACTTATATACATTTTATATAAATAAATTTTATTAAAAAATTCCACGCGTGGGTCAAAAACTAGTAGATTAATAAACTAGTTTATTAATATATAATAATGTCTAAAATTGAAAGAATGAAAAGAAAAAAGAAAACAAGGGCATATATATTCTGGGTTATTGAGAAGATATTTGTAAATTTCCACATAACGTGCGCCCGTTTTCCGCATTCACCACTCGTCAAATTAATGAACCAAATGTGACGTTGTCGGAGACGGCGATCAAAGCAACGGAATCTCAATCAAATTTTCACTCTCTAATTTCTTACCCATATGGATCTTTTATGGTCTTCTTCTCTCTCCCAATCTCAGGTAATTTTTGTCTACAATCGATCATATATATCCATGCACACGCCGATCATACTTAATTCATTCGTTGAATTTTCTTTTTTATTGACATAATTTGGTATTACCTGTGCTATTCACCGAATTTGTTATGAGAAAAATCTGATTATATGCTCAAGGTTTTTGTACGTTTAGAATCATGTATATACCATCTGCATTTGAGATGCAAATTAATGTATATCTACTTTGTGCATACGGGCGAATTGAACGTGTTGATGTGAAAATTAGAAAAGGAATGTTTCGTTCTAGATGATCATTTGTTGTCATGAGCTTATAGTTGTATGATTAGATGTCATTGTAATTTATGTCTTTACCCAAAGAGCGAGTCAATGACAATATATTTTACCTTTCTGTATCTGGTTTTGTGACAAAACCAACAAACCGATATATTAATTTATCATCATGAGTGATTACTGACATTGTGAATTGTTGTTTTTATTTTATATTTCTTGTAGCATATGTGGCATCATCATATCTACTCTGGTATCACAAACTTTCACCTAGCAACATTTGCTCATGAAATGGACATCTTAAACCACCTGCTATAACTTATGTTGTCTTCCTGCTGATGCCCGTCTCTGTATTAGGTGTGTTTCACTGTTTCTTGCTAAATTTCATATTGAAGCATGTTAGTGATATCCCATCTCTTTTAGCTATTGATTTTCATCTTAAATGAGTAGATAATTAGTAGCTATGGTAAATGACGATGATGGCCTGAATGTTTATAGCTTTCTTTTTTAATATATTATTTTTTGTAATACTTCCATGAGGCTAGATCTTGGACTCATATATTATGAAATTTTCAGATTTTGAGTTTCTTGCTTCTTCCTGGGACGAGGGTTTCGTAGGGCCTGGCAATGACTAAGTTTAAAGGGAATGAGTCATTGAATATGTTTCGGGATCATGTTGATCCAGAAAAGGAAGAACATCTGAAATGGATCATAAGAGGTAACTATCTCTATCCAAAACAAATAACAATGATCCTTGAAATTTCTGTCCCTCCAACAAGGATGGTGTTTTTCAGAAATAATAATATATTTCTAAATTTTTAAGGGGTATATATGAAATTCTTCTAATTTTGGAGGTTGTGGCATCGAATTCTTGAGACCAAAAGAGTAGAATAAATCTAAAGCTCTATCAATTTGGGTATGATTTTATTCATACCATGGTGTGATCCTAGCAATAATGGCTACCTTTTAAGATACTTACCTTGGGAATTCATACAAGTGACATGGTAGTAGCTAGTAAACACATTGAACCCTATTAAGTGTGAGTGTGTGACACCTATTCTTGATGTTACAACTAAAGTTTGCTAAAGTTAATATTGACTTCTATATGAGAAGCAAAAGACTTGTTAGCCCTTCTTAAACATATGGCAGGAAATCATAAAGTGGTCAACAATCATTATGCCTCTTAATTTACTTAAGTATTAGTCATTTTCTTGAAGTTATGATTCTTTTAAGTTTTAAGGTGGCAAAATGTTTTGTTGTCGCACATAATTTGATCTTGAATCATTCGAATTTTACAAAAACTTAAGTTTCCCCTATGCAGAAGTGGATACAAAAGTGAAAAGAATCGTGAAGCTCGTCAAAGGTATAAACTCTGGCAACAGAGACGCAAACCAAAAGAAAAGGTCTGAAGCTATTCACCTCATCGAGGATTTCCATAAACAGTACCAAGTGTTGTGTGCTTTGTATGAAGATTTAAAGGAAGGCGTAAAGAGAAAATGCAATAATGAAGAAGATAGTGAGTCTTCTCCTTCATCATCATATTCTTTAAGCATGGAATCAGCAGCATACTATTCCCCAGGGAGTGGATCAAAAACACCAAGCCTTGATCAATCGAAGGTGGCAACAACAGATGGGCAAAGTATGAAATCTGAGAATTCATGTTATTCTTTAGAGGATACAAGTGAAGTTGTTAAAGAAGCATTAAGTGTTGAACCCGTGTCGAGTTCATACAAGGCGGAAGAGAGGCAGGAGGAAGAGAGGGGTAGAACAGTAGAGAAGCTCATGAAGGAAACCGGGTATCTACGAGACAGGCTGGGTGAAAGAGAGAAAAGATATGAGATTTTTGAAAACAAATCATCCGTGAAGATGAAGGAGCTAGAAGACAGAGTTCTTTCTTTGAAGCTTGAGATTGAGGCCTTCAACTACGAAAATGGTGAACATGAAGAGGAGTCCAAGAGCAGACATGATGGACTTCATAAAAGAAGCAAGGAAAATCTAGGATTTCAGTCATGGGTTTCTAAGCTTGAACTTGCATTTAAAGAGAAGGAAGGTGGAGTTTTGAGTAAACTCGATGAGTGTGAGAAGATTCTCAAGGATAAAATTGATGAAACCATGGATCAAGTCCAAAACATGCAAACTGAAGTGGATTTGTTGCGGTCTCAGAATGATGAAGCTCGAAAAGACTTCTCATACAAAAAAGAGAAAGAACACGAGTCATTGAGGATTCAAAGTAAAGAATCACAAATGAAACTTGATCAAAAGACTAAAGAGATGGCGGATGAGTGTGAGAAGATTCTCAGGGGTAAGATTGAAGAATCCATGGACCAAGTCCAACATTTGCAAATGGAAGTGGATTCTTTACGGTCTCACAATGATGAAGCTTCCAAAAATTCCTCATATGAAACAGAGAAAAAACTCGAGTCATTGAGGGCTCAAAATGAAGAATCACAAATGGAGTTCAAGAAAAAGATGAAAGAAGCCGTAGATGACTGTGAGAAAGTTTTCAGGGGTAAAATTCAAGAATCCATGGAGCGAGTCCAAGATTTGCGAATGGAAGTGGATTCATTACGCTCTCAGAATGGTGAAGAACTCAAGTCATTGAGGATTCAGAATAAAGAATCAGAAATGGAATTCAATAAAAAGTCTAAACAAGTCGCAGATGAGTGTGAGAAGAATTTTCATGTTAAAATTGAAGAATCCATGGATCGAGTTCGAAATTTGCGAATGGAAGTGGATTGTTTACGGTCTCAGAATGACAAAGCTCGAAAGAACATCATATATGAAAAAGAGAAAGAACTTGAGTCACTGAGGATTCAGAATAACGAATTAGAAATGGAGCTCAAAAAGAAGACTAAAGAAGCAGCGGATTTCCTCGAGGTGTTAGAAAGTTTAACAGAGAAGTTAAAGCAAAAGACCTCGAACGAAGAGAGTTTAGTTGAAGAAACGAATAGTTTGAAAAAGCAAGTAAAAAATTTGGAGCTGAGGATTGTAAGCATAAATGATGAAGGTCAGTTGTTGAAATATGAAAACAAGAAGCAAAAAACAACAATTTCTCAACTGGAAGGAAAACTCAAAGAGAAAGAGGACCAGATTTCGACCCTTGAATCAAAAATAGAGGGGGTGAAGAAGGACTTGCTGAACAAGATAAACTCACTTGAGCAAAATTACAAATCACTAGAGATGGACAAAAAGGAAATTGAAGGAAAGAATGATGTTTTAGCAGCAACAATCGAGCAAAAGGATGTGATGGTAACCAAGTTAAACAATCAGGCAAAGGCCAGTTTTCGAACCACGGTGAAAAAAATGGAAGAGATGGTGGAGGAATTCAGAAAGAAATCCGAGGATAGTATCCGTATCTTGAGCCAAAGAATCCGCGTGACCGAGCAACTTCACAACGAGACCAAGGACTGGTATAAGAAAACCAAAGATAAATTCGAGCAAGATCAAAGAGACAACGAGTTGGCGCTTCGCACCATCAAGCTTGTAATGACGAAGGTGAGTGATACGTTGAATGTCTCCGAGACACATGGACTGCGATTTACCGAATGTTGTGAAGCCTTCACGAATCGTGTCTCAAAAGTGTCGTGCGAGATAAACTTTGCGAAAGGCTGGGTGAAAAGAAAGAACAGTGCAATGGTACAGGTGAAGGAAGATTTGGACGAGCTTTTAGTGCAGTTAGATGATAAAGAAGAGGAGATACTTGGGTCAAGGCAGAAAGTGTTGAAACTAGAAAACAGGCTGAGGGAGTTGGAGAAGACTTTGAAGGAGAATAGTGAAACCATGATTGCTTTGAAAGAGGAGAAGAGGGAGGCAATCAGGCAATTGTGTGTGTGGACGGATTATCACCGTAGTCGATCTGATTATCTACAAAAAGCCTTCACCGAGCTCGTTGCTAGAAACCATAGACCATCTTAACCTTTGAGCCTTAGTTTCTTTTCTTGTTAGAACCAGGACCATGTGATCCAGTTTCTCATTACAAACCAAAGATCGATCGGTTGACTCCTTAAGCCACAGTTTCTGTTCTTGACAGAAACTAAAACCTAAAAACCAACTTTTTTATGGGCATTTTGTGAACATAATCAAACTAAGTTTTTGTTGGGTTTGTATTTTTCAAGATTTGATGGTGGAAATTAGTTTTTCCAATTGATAGTACGTTTTTGACCATTTTTTGGATCACTTTGTGAATTGTAAAGTGGGTTGTACTGTTACTGTATATGAGAAATTAATACAGAATAGGATATACTTTTTCTTTCTTGAGAAAGTGAAATGTAATTATCTTGATTTTATTTGGTCCTAATCCTATGTTACTATACAAATAACTCAAACCACATCAATTTCTCTATTGTTTGAAAATTCTTTTTAGAGAATGAAAAATCCACCATCTGTTAAAACATATATATAGTAATTAAGAACATTAACATGCAAAACAAGTAGGGCTAGCCACAAATACATGAAACATACGTCGATAGAACTAAACCTAAGTAACATGTATACATGGTAATATCGTGTTAATTACAGTATTACATGTAAGATTTGAACGAATTTGTTTTTTTGGCTTTCACTTTTTTCATTAAACAAACCAGTTACATGAAGGAGGGTTCACATACATTTCACGCTACGATTTAGACAGACAAAATAGCATCATTTATACTTGTTTAAATTTTTTAATCTTTTTTACCTGTGACTTTTAGGATTGAATCACTGCCAATTTCAACCCAATATGCATGAATGTCTAACACATGTTTGGCTCGTAAAATATATTTTGAACGAATGGAGAATCTAGATGAATTCAAATATATCATGTGTTTGGATAGCAGGAAACAAAGAAATTTCAACTCCCATTCTAAAAGACAGTCAAACACAATAACAGAATGGAAATCCCCATCTTTTTCCTCCAAATTTATATATACACATGACCTTTTGTTTTCCATTTCAAAAACCAGAAAGTATAGATCAACTTTTTTCCTCCTTTTTTTCAAAAACTACTAATCAATCCTCTTAAACCTAAGTGGTGCGTTCTTTAGGATAAAATCAAAAGGAATTAAATGAAACACATAATATTTTTTTTCTGAAAATAATAAATAAAAATACACACAAAAAAAAAAGTTTTAAATTTATAATGTTTCTTTCATTTCACATACAACGGTAAATAAACAACATAATGAACTTTTAAGCTTATATTTGATACTCTTTACCATCAACTTAAAAATTAAAAATTATATATATATCAAAATATATGATCCAAGTACTCAAAACCTACCAAACGCACCATAAATTTAGAGATATTATTGTGAAACTTATGACTGAAGATAGAAAACATTCGATTCTCATGGTTTGAAACTTTCGGCCCACTGAAATCTATCAGAACTAAATCCCAAACAAATACTATGGAATTGTCATTTGTCAAGAAAATATAGATTAGATGTAAAACATAAATAAATTTGTGAAAAATGGGTAACTCATCGTCTGCAAAAAAGAACAAAACCATAGAATGAAGCAGGTGTTCAATGCTTTGTAGGAATGTAAAGGAACATAAAAAGTGAATTAGAATTCCAGAAATCAAACATCAAAGATCTGGAAAAACAAGCTTGAGAAGAAAATTCCACAAATTTCAAAACTCTAGAAAGAAATCAAAGTCAGAAGTGCAAAGTGTACGGTCAATTTGAAATACGTTGGTTGCGAAGGAAGCTATAACTTCACAACTGTACATGCGAAAGCATACAACTTTTAAACCAAAACCATCATATCACAAAAAGAATAACCAACACAAAATATTCAATACTCTTTTTAAAAGCCATTATCATAATCATAAATACTAGGCAAACAATTCATGTAGCTACTAGGAGGCGGCATAATCCTCGGCTCTATGAAATATCCTTATTTGGTGGTGTTGGTGTTGTTTAAATGACAACGCCAAAAAACCACAGCAGATAGAAAGTGTTGGGTATGTACCTACCGGGGTCCGCTATATCAACACTAACAAGTCTCAAATTCTCTTTCACATCATCGATTCGATGAGGGATGACTGAAAAAGAGAAGAGAACAAAAATTTTATGACCTCCATAGTTTATACCTCGTCCTTCCTCTTCTGCGTGCAAAAATAACATGAATTTTCAACAACATTATTACGATGATGGTTTTTCAATCAGATATCCTCATCTCTACGCCTAGTAGATCCTTGACCACCTCGTATGCCACAAAGGCAATGGCTATCGAAGGAACCACCTATTGGAGAAATGAAACTTGCATTAGAAAATTTTCAAGCTAATGAAATACAAGGGTACAAAATCATTCGACTTGGACATTTTAAACTATATTGATCTACCATCAAGATTACTTGCACCAATTTGTGTAGTCCTTCACCATTGTGTCATGGTTTTAACTACTTTCCAAGGCAATATAAGAAACCATCAAGGGAGCGTTTTGGGATGAGATTTTACATTCTGGATCAATTTTACAATATAAAATTTTAGTTCAACTAAACCTACACGTCATCACTGGATTTAGGAATTTTCTCTAGGTTGACTTTTTTTTTGTCATCCATAGCATTCTCATTTTATTTACAGGAGACAAACTGCTATGAATACTTTTCTCCATCATCTATATGTGTTTGTTTGTTTCTACCCAACCAAACTTGGATGATGTTAATATCCCACCTTTGTTTGACTGTTTATTGAAACTATCAGACCCTACACTACAAATTCCTCAGTGAGCATAGTCTAAGGGTCAGGTAGTTGTAATCCAACTAATTTGTAGCAAATTTATCATCTCATTTCCTTGAAAACTCTTAGACCCATATGTGTTACGATGAAACCATATCAAACAAGTACAAACATACGCAAATGCAGTTCAGTTATATTTACAAGGTTAACTAACCTTCACCGAGTTGGGCACCAAGCCCTTGTACAATGCCCCGACACCCTCGTAGCGAACCGTTTTCCTGAATGCATCGATCATTCCAGTGTATTCAAGTGCTGACTTGCCATCTGCCGTTACAACTGAAGCTGCATCCTTCCAACCAACCATTTGCATTCTTCGGCGGATGACATCGAGAGGATAAGCAACTGTTTGGCCAACAGTTCCTGCTGCAGCCCCACATGCAAGCTTTGTTGTGACACTCAACTCTGAGTCCTCAATTAGCCCAAACGGTTTTGATTTAACCAACCAATCTTTTAAAGATTCATAAACCGCAAAATTAAGACCCACGTATGGTACCTGGAAGCATCACCAAAAGGATTTCTTGTTAGAGCTTTTGATGCATTAAAAAGAAACATGCACACCTATCAGAACGTAGGCTGTGACATACTGACATAATACTTCCCTACTTTGTCATTTTAGGGATATTCTAGATATTTAACCAGGAATCAAACCCTTTATTAAACTATCTCAACCATTGCAATTATTAAAAAAATTGACTTTTTAACTTACAACACCAATGACAGAAGGAAGCCAGCCTTTATATAGTGCTCGTGGACCTTCTTCACGCAGTACTGTTCTAAGAGCATGTGCAATTCCTCGATATTGGCTAGGAGATTTATCAGTCTGCAAATATTAAAGCAATTGTAATATGACAGCTTACTACGAACTTATAAATTTAGTGGATGTTGTAGAAAAACAAAAATATACAGAATTTTATATCTAAAAATTCTTGAACTATACCTGTACAGTAAGCCGACCTCGGACCAAGTCCATAGGATAGGTAGCTGACATGGCAATTATTCCAGCACAAGCACCAGCTCCAAGACGTAATAGAGGGGTGAGTTCAGCATCCTCTGGAAAAGATATATTAAAGGTCATCCATTATTTGTAAACGCAGTGATCTAATCATGTAAGATGATATAAATTATTGAACTGTCATACCATTTCCAGGTTGCTGCCGGTATAGCCATAAAATTCCCCTGTTTATCACAGTAGGGATGTTGGATTATAACTGATAGATACATGCAGGAATATTATAATATAAAAAAAGGACCCAACAACCAGGTACCATATCTACACGTAAAGAATCAAAACAAATTATGACAAGTTCCCATTAGCAGTATAGTGCACATATTTTCCATGGCTGAGGATCAAGTGAAATGTAATTCCTCATCTTAACTAAAAGTATATTATATAGAAGTATGGAACCTTATTGTTTGTCAAGACAAGGAGATATTTTATTATGTGTATTCAACAGCCAATCGTATTCTCATCGAATCTTCATGAAATATATTCCAATAACTTCAACCAGTATTCTCAATTTACTTTACATGTATGTATGCACATCTGTATAAACATTATGAAGGTATGTTAAGGTGTCTATCTTCTTACCAATGTAATAAACTAGTAATACATCTGCATTACAATCTAAACAGGTGCATTGCATTATGTAACCAGGTAATAGAACCAAAAACAACCCCCTAAAAAGTGGTGCTATTTGTGAAATGTAAACTTTCAAGAGCAACTGACTGAACACAAGGAAAAGCAAGTACACATACTTTGATGCCTCCTCGTAGCTAAAGAACTTGACAGCAGAGTTTGGAACAATACGAGCACAATTAGTGCCGTTTCCTTTAAAAAGTCCACGAAAACCCTCTGTTCTCCATATATATTTCAACCCCTGGATGGTACCATTATATTTGATTGCATGAGGATTTTGAACCTGCAAATAAAACACAAGTGTGTTGAGTTTTCCCATATTTTCTCCTCAAGTAACCGATGAAACCAGGTTATCAGATATTCAATTTGTGTCTGACCAAAAGATCAACAACAAAGGAAAGAAGAAAACTGAAAGTTGAGAAACAATCATATAGTATTAGTTTAATAGTTATCACTCATTTTATGGAATTCTAGAAATAGCCTAAGATTCTCAATACCATGCTAGCATGCCAAAAACATAACTAAACAAATTCTTCCACCCCCACATTATGTATTTAAAATTAGAATGTTAACGTCAAATCGTACACTTTAGTTAGAGAGATCCATTATTAGGCCAATTTGGGGTAAAAGACAGATTAATAGGTTTACTTCCCCATGGAAACAAAACAAAAAAAAAAAAGGACAAGTAATAGAGGATCTACCTGGAGCAGAATTTTTAGTCGTTCTAGAGGAGCAACAGCAGTTCTTGATCTGCAACATAGCATAACCAAATAAATAAACAGCAGAAAAAAACCAGTCAGGAAGAATTGACTGGTCTCTTGCAACAAGACACAAGCTCTTCCAAACTGGTAGATCTATCGTGATATTTTCTAGATTTTCTTATGGGCCTTATGGCTTCCGGGCCGATTGTAGCATAAAGAGAAGTAGGTACATTACATCTCTTATACAATAACACTTTAAAAAGAGCCTAGACAATGACTTATGCCAAAATCATAATAACCACATGTTCATGTTTCCTTTCTAACAGCATTATAGAAGTCACAATACACTGGTAGATCACATACATCTTTTCAGCTGAATTTCATCACTAAATCTTGATATCAAATAAATTAAGAATAATTTACCGAAGTATATATGAAAAGCAGAGGAATTATATAAAACCGGCTTTCAAACAAGAAAAACATCAATTCACTTTTTTGGTTTTGTCTTAGTAAATCTAATTTCCAGAACTAGAATGGCGAAACCCTAGAGTAATTTCAAAGTAACTAGTAACTCATGCAGACAAAGTTGAACTTATGGAATTTTTTTTTTTTTTGCCATTTTAGCTCTTATTTTCAACATAAGGCCACTGATTTCCGGATTTAGTTAGTTTCTTGATGGAAAAATACCTGATTCTTTAATGTTCAATGTTCTTATGGCCCTGTTTATGTATATTAAAAATTCCCTTTTTCCTATCAGTTAAGAGGACTTCAAAAAAAAAATCAGGAGAAAAGTATCGGGTGAATAGACATAAATCTTTAGAGTGTTACAAACGCAAATCTATTAAAAATCAATAATTAATTCGAAACAGAATACATCTATATTGTAAAATCGACATCAAATGGTGGAATTCAAAGAAATGACAACAGATACAATTAATCCATTAAAGACCAAGAAATGAGATAAAAGAACTAACACTCCACCAGCGACGCCGCCAGCGACGAGAGACTTGGAGATGCTAAGCAAAGCGTGGCGGCTAGGAGCCTTTACACCTTCACTAGCAATCTTTGCTTCTTCGGCGAGATTAGCGATCGTAGCGCTGGTCTTCCCTACCACATCCTCCGACGCCATGTGAACCGCCTAAACCCTAGCAATGAAAATTATATAAATTGGAGCGGAACCCTACCGCAAATTAATAAAGATTCGTCGTCGCGTGGGCGCCCTCCGGCGATCTCAGTGGATGTGAAAAAGGAATAATATAAAATAGAGTGAAACGGGAAGAAAAATGATTTATGCAATGCAAATGCGAGTGTCCGCCGTGCACATTTAAGGTTGTTTGTTTATGTTTATTGATTATAGTGTGTGTATATATATATAGTGTGAGGAGCGTAAAAATTGATCGTAAAAGTTGAAATAATAATGAATTCAGAACAAAGTTTTTAATTCATGTGTTGCAATGGGATTATAGTTATATAATAAAAAAGTTGTCACAAAAATAATTTGAACTAAAAAGTTTTTTTATTGAAATATAAATAAAAAAATAGTACATTCTTAACGATGTATATTTGATTTTTTTTAATCAAATGTTATAATAGAAAAACAAAAATAATACAATCGTAATGATACATTTGAATTTTAATCGAAGGTTATAATAAAAAAGAAACAAAACAGTTGTATGGTATATAACTATATATTTAAAAAAAAAATAGGTCCACTATACATATGCATGTTTAATGAAAATAATTTTGATGGTAATAAATTTTATACATAATTAAAGATTAAAATAATGTGATCATAATCATAAATATTCTAGTTTTTACAAAACATAATATATCAAATGTTATTATAGAAAAACAAAGATGTTACCGGTCAGTCTGAGCTGTCTGCCTGTGACGTTCATTGTTTATTGCACAGTACCATGGTTTCCATTTGAAATATTAATAAAAAATTTTAGATATAATAATATTTTATTATTATAATATATATAATATAATAATAATAAAATATATAATATATCATTATTATATATATTATATTATACATAATAATAATAATAATAATAATAATAATAATAATAATAATAATAATAATAATAATAATAATAATAATAATAATAATAATAATAATAATAATAATAATAATAATAATAAGAGACTAAGAGTTAATTGCATAAATGGTCCTTTAACTAACCCCAAATTGTAGATTTGGTCCTTTTTTCAAAAACAAAATGGAATGTCAATGTTTTAACTACCAAAAAGTTGCAAGGATGGTCTTTTCTAACAGATGCCGTTAACTTTTGAGGTTAAGTCAATGATATTTTAGTCTTTTTAAGGCAAAAGGACCATTTTTGCAATTTTTTCTTATTTTTTGCATTATTATTACTATTATTATTGTTGTTGTTGTTATTGTTCATTTCATTGGAGCAAACAAATTCCAACCACCACCATCATCGTTCATGTTCACAATAGCAAACCCAGGAATTCCGGTTACCACCACCACCAAATCTGATGGAAATGATTTTTGATTCATGTTCCAAGAATAAAAAATGATTTCAACCAATATTCTACCAAAATAAGATTCGGATTTCAGATTTCTAAAAGAATACGAAACCCATTTGAAATTAGATCTAAAACCCTCTAGAATATGGAAACTAAATCTCAAAAATTCAACAAAAAAAAACAAACACTTTGATATGAAAAACTAAACCATTTAAACCAAAAAAAACCTTACCTAAAAATCCAGATCCGAAAAAAGGAACAAAGGAGCAGGGAGGTGTTGTTGAACGGTGGTGGTCGCTATCAATTGAAAGAGAAAAGGGGAGGCGGCGTCGACAGTGGTGCAGCTTATGCGGCGGTGTAATGGCGGCCTTGGAGGGATTTCAGGGGAGGCGACGGCGACGACGAAGCAATGGCGGAGGTTTTGTTACCAATGGTGCTGATTACACGGCCTACCGC
This sequence comes from Centrapalus pauciflorus, assembly GCA_020465985.1. Lineage (NCBI taxonomy): Eukaryota > Viridiplantae > Streptophyta > Magnoliopsida > Asterales > Asteraceae > Centrapalus > Centrapalus pauciflorus. Next base: position 446,262 of record JAANYP010005300.1, on the reverse strand, counting down.
TAGTGCTGGTTGTTAGAGGCGATTGTTTTGTTACCTTGTCACCTATTGGTTTTGCTACCACCGAACCACCATAGCCACCACCGATCTCTTCTTTCCTCCCCCTATCTGAAACCCAAATCGGACAATTCAAGCTCGTAGCTCCCCCATCTGAAACCCTAAACCCTAAGCTTTAGATCGTTTCAGTTTTTTGGTGCTTCACGACAGTGGGGTGATGATACGACGTGCGATGATTGTGAAGGAGTACGATGAAGTGGTGGTGGTGGTGGTGGCTGTGGATGGAGAATCTGGAGATGGTGGATGTGGCTGGAGAAGAAGGAGACGTGGTTATAATGATTTTAGGGTTTTGTTCTGATAACCTGGAGAAGAAGGAGACGTGGAGAAGGAGACATGGAGAATTAGGGTTTTGTTTTGATGATGATAATAATAATAATAATAATAATAATAATAATAATAATAATAATAATAATAATGTAAAAAATTGCAAAAAATATCATTTTGCCTTAAAAAGACTAAAATGTCATTGACTTAACCTTAAAAGTTAACGAAATCTGTTATAAATGACAATCCTTGCAACTTTTTGGTAGTTAAAACACTGTCATTACAACTTTTTTTGAAAAAAATGACTAAAATTGCAATTTGGGGTTAGTTAAAGGATCATCATTGCAATTAACTCTAATAATAATAATAAGTCAGCTGCATAGTCTGCTTAATGGAAATAATTCAGATTATTAATAAATTTATATCAGAATGTAGATAAAAATAATACGATCATAATTATATATTTGAATTTTTATAAAATATAATATTATCAAAATTTATTATAGAAAAAACTACTTTTAGTAAACACATTTATAAAAATCAAAAGCTTTAGCATTTAAAAAAAAAAAACTACCAAAAGTTCCGACTAAAAGCTCCACCTCACATATTCAACTCGAAACTACAGCTAGATGTATCAAACATACCATAAATATGCACAGATTTCAATTTAATTAAGTTTCAGTGACATAGTTGACTACATGATCACACATACACAGACAGAATATGACAAAATAACCATGAGATGATTAATTGACTGGCATAGATAGTAGAGAGACATAATCGTAATTTATGATATTGTAAGAGTTATTTTTATTTGATAATAGTTAAAGGTTGTAGGTTAATTAATTATTATTAGATAATAATTAACACATATGGTACGTTAAATTTGTTAATAAGTATATGAAGATAATTATTAAGTCAAAAATTTTCCTAATTAACCTATCAAGTTGAGATCTATTTAAATGGATAACCTCGGGTTTGAGCATCAAGCAATTGAAAGCAATTATAAACACATAGATTTGGTCCCCACCCCTCTCAAAGAGGATCCATAAATGAGTTTTTTAAACTAAAACTCCGACTCTCAAATTGTTTGGAAAGAGATTTTTATAATTTTATTTTAAATCTAATGGCCCTTTAAATGTTCGTTGGGCCAGGTTAAAAACCGAAAACGAATGATCCGAATTCGGAAAACCGAATATAGCAGTTTTAAAGAAACCCAAACCGGACCAACTTCAATAATAAAAGTTTGGTCCATTCCTGTTTCTGGGGTTTTATGATAAACCTAACAATTTGTACTTCATCATCCTTTACACGATTAAAATGCCAAATTTTCATATAAAAACTGAACAAGAACTAGTAAATTTCTTATATAGAATATCCAAATTCATTATTCTTCATATATTCTTTTTCAACTATAGAATTTAAGCTACAAGTATGATGTCTTTATATAGATCTTAAAAAATAATTATTTATTAAATATATGTATGTGATACACGAGTGAAAAATAATTATAATTATAGGATATAACGATAGTACTCCACTTACTTTATATGATAAGAAAAAATTATACTTTTATGTCACGCACCTTTTCTAACATCAGAATTGAAATAGAAGAAAAAACCATTCTGAAAATCAACTTTCTTTCAAGGTAGTCATACTAAAAAAGATGCGACTGAATCATTCAAATCCTTCATTTCCTTGTTCATATTGTCTTTTATGTTTGAATTAAGAATGTCAAATTGTTTAAATTTTATACACTGAAACATATAATATTTATGCAACGATAACTAACCTTATAAGTATTGTTTATAATATCCGATTTTTATTATTAGTCTTAGTCTTCTTAATATAGTGTCCATTTCGTTTTTTCAATTGGAAAATTTTGGTTTCGTTTAGGCTCAAGTGACTTTATTTTTGGAAAATATTTGTTGTGTGGTCTTGTTGGCTGTAATCCTTTAAATTTTCAAGTAATCTTTTTAGTGTGTAGTGCATAAATTCCTAATCCTATGCGTCATTTTAATAATCTTTCGAGTTTGAAAAGAAATAATTATATCATAATCATATAATTATCAAACAACGCTATAATAATTATATTGAAAAGAAACTAATCTGTTTATTCTATTAAATGAGTAACTAAATGTCACACGTCATTTGAATAGAATGTCAATTGGGTTAACGAGGATTTGCTAAGTGTATATTACTATTTTTACTATTAATGAATCTATATTTATATCCATTAAAGTCTCAACAAACAACATTTAAAAGATATTTTATTAATAATAATAAATTTAAAAGTTATTAATGAACATATTAGTTTTTTTTTCAATTTTAAGTTTATATAGTTTTAAGGAAAAGGTAACTATTAAAATTTTCGTGTAATATACGGATTAATAAACTAGTAAATTTAATATAATTAATTAATTATTCACCAAGCAAGTTGACACGATAACATGTACATTTGGAGGGTTAGTAGTTAATGAATTTTATATTTATACAATTTAAATTGTCATTTAACCCAAATGCTTTTATAAACCAAACGGCCCATTACACTTGGGGCTTCCAATATTAGGCCCAACGAGAAAGCACTAAATTATAATTGAAAAAGACTTTCAATTTTCAGTTTCAGATAATATTTTACAATATTTGAATCAATACAAATCTTTACTTTACTTTCAATATTTTACAATTTTCAGTTTCGAGTAATAGTTTACAAGATTTCCGGTTTCGGAATTTTACAATATTAAATTATAATAATTAAAAAAGGAAAGCTTTTTCGAAAATGACATTGTCGATCCTTCTAATCGCCTTGCAATGAGGAAGACGCCTGTTGCAAATGTAAAGAATTGTGTGTGATATTTTAATTTACTAGTCATGCCCGGTTGTTTATTTGATATCTTCGAAAATTGAGATACCTTAACCTATCATGCTTTATGTTCTCTGAAGAAATCGTACCTCAATTAGTAAATTTATTCACATTGCATTCCATTGATCTTTCACGTTATTTATTGTAGTTATATTCATTGTCTTTCAAACAACTTACAGTGGCTATCAACTATATCTATGTTGCATAAACTAGATATGAGTTATGCGGATCTTAGTAAAGCATAAAATTGGTTAAAGAAATCAACTCCCTCCATTGGTAGAACTACAAATGAGATCTTGTGGTCTATGTGATTCTTTTTCTGATCCTTATATGTTTATTGATAATTCTTCACTTCTTCAATTTCCTCCCCGATCTATGCAATAACCATGATCTTAGTGGCACCCTCATTCGTAACATGACTTCTCTTAGAAAAGCATTTGTTTATGAGAATCTTTTTATTAACATGTCAATTGTTTTGACAAGTTATCTAATTCTACAAGTAGCGGGGTGACTACACTTGACACTAGTGACTTTCATATTTCTAGTTCAAGTATTCGGCACCTAGAAATGTAACATCCATTGTCTTTGATTTTTCATTAAACCAACTTATGAAGGAAATTACAAATAGGGAATTCCAAAATCATTAGCAACTTAAGATATAATTTAATGATGAGAGTAGGTATTGTACATGAGAGTTGAAAGAAAGAGATTTCCAAAGGTAACGTGAGGAAAAAGTCTAAAGATGAATGATGGATTTCAGTTTCAGGTGGCAGAAGATTCAAAGGTATTCAGAGAGATCAAGCTTATAAAGACACAGAGATTGAAGAAACTAAAGGAATATCTACAGATATTGCTAGTTTGGATCTTAGAGGTGTTCATGAATCTCTAGACAAAATCTACATCTTCATTCTTCTTCACTAATTTCACTAAGTGTTAGTGTATGGTGTGTCGATATAACATCAGTATTGCATCACAACTGATTTTCATGAAACACTTGAGAGTTACACTGATGAGCACAACTGGACAGATGCAACCGAACTAATAAATAATATTGGATATTATTTATGACACAAAATAATTATTAATTGATATTGAATTAAAAACTGAGTGATTAATCGTCAATGTCTCAAAGTACGGGGACTAAAAGTGCAATAAATATTGTTGCGACTTAATTGTCATTGGATGATAATTAAACAATTATCTAGTCTTTTATTTATTATTATATTCTAAATAAAAGATGCATTTATTTGAATTGATTTTATTTTCTAATTATTAGATAATTAAGTATATAATCATTAACAAATAAATGGAAATAATTATAAACAATTATCTTGTCATTTATATATTACTAGCTTATGAACCCACGTATTACATAAATAATTTTTAATAAGTAATTGGTTAGATAAAATGTATGCAAACTTAAATTAAACAATATAATGTTAATTCTTATAAAAAAAAAGAAAACAAAAATACAGTTATCTGTCATATATATTATTTATTTATCTTTTTGAATATTAATAAACATTAGTTACTTTATATAACATTCTTTTAAATTTTTATTACTAAATTTTATATATTTAATCGATATAATTTGAAATTTACGTAAAACATGATCTAATGTTTACACACACACACACAATGTTATGAAATACTTTTTATTAATACTGTATTGTGTTTATTTTTTTAAATATTTGATATTGTTTATATGATTTGTATTTATTTTAATATTTATTAATAAGTTTTTAAATAAACAAATAATATATTTTTTTAATCAAATATATAAATCAGTATATATAATATATAGATCAGTATATATGAATAAATAAATAATATAATTCTAATAGAAAACGTGTTACATTTTTGTACAATACACTCTTGTTATATAAATTATTTTTCAAAAATCATTAAATGCTTGTTATATTAATTATTGGGTTTCTTTTAATAAAAAACCAAAATGCTTTTCACTAATTATACGGTTTAGTTCATTCGTATTAATTATTCTAATTTTTTTATTAATCTCTATTATGGTTTTTGAAAAGTTACCTATAAGAATCAAGTTATAATAGGTAAATCGGGTTTCATAAATCAGAATACCGGGTTCTAATAGATAAACTTTTGAAAACCAGAAAAAAATAACTTGATGATTTTATTTGTAAAACAATATATATGAGCTAAATGACAAAAAAAGAAAAGAAAAACATATTGAATTTTTTTAATAATAAATCCTTAATCTATGCAATAAATGTTAATGTTTTCATCCATATATGTAGCATTACATCATGCCCCTAAGTGTATGAAGAGCACAACAAAATGTTCAAATGTAGTCATAACTCATAACTAGTCTTAGCAATATTCATATTCCATCATACAATGTTGGAAAAGTTCACACATTAATATAAGAAAACTAATTCCAACTTACAATAAATAATTATTGTATTACCGTTTGTTAAATAATTGATTTATTGAGGTTAACACAAATAAGTTATTGACTATGTCCGTTAACTCAGTTCATGTCATTATGTCACAAAAACCATTCAACTTATTGATTTGGATAAACTAATAATAGTCAAGTTATATTATATTTATAGACTATGAATATTGTTTATGTTAGTTAATCTATATTTTAATTAGGGCTGGCCTTGAGGGCGCCTAAAAGGGGTGACCGCCCAGGGCCCAAAGTTTCATAAGGCCCTAATTTCATAAGTTTTCAATGTAAATAACATATATACATGTACAATTGATTTGTTTAACTTATGGACGGAAAGAAAACAAAAAATATGTTTGTACACACAATGTCACAATGTGTGTGTGTGTGTTTATGTATATGTGTATGGGTAGTACCCTTTTATTACGTTTTTGTTCGGGATCCCAAAAAATTAATGAAACGGTCTTGATTTTAATTCATTTATTTTCTGAATGCATGTGGCATGTGAAGAAAATATGATTGTTAAATATAATGATTAAAAATTGAAAATGTTATTATGTATGTGAAAATGAAGATTACAAGGTTTTGGGGTCTAAAACTAAAAACAGTGTGTTGTGTAGTCTCTCTCTCACTTTGCTTTTGGCTTCCAAAGAAGCTTAAGCCACGCAACACAAAAGCACTTCTTCCCCGGCCGTTTCTCTTTAACTTTTGCTTTTATCAAAGCAACTTTCATTTAAATTCAATTTATATATAAATGAATTCATAAATATTTCTGCTCCATGATACCTTTTCTATGTTATACCACTTCAAATCCCAATCTGCTTTTATCCTCTTTTGATCATTTGAAGAAACGGTTGGGCCCCACCGTGATTCCAATTCCCTCCAAACTTTCCCTTTTCTTGGAACAAGTGAATTTCTCTTTTTCTCAGGGCTCAGGCTCATCAACACGCACTTTTCACCCACTCAGTCTCAATCCAAGAACGCCAACTTTTTTGTTTTATTCGTCTGTTGTTTCTTCACTGGCTTGGCTTCTATGATTTTTATTTTAAAACCCCACGAGAAAGATTCAATCTTTACATTGTTTATTATTACTGTTTTGTTGATTACAATGGGCTTTGAACGAGTCTTTTGTGTGGGTTTCTTCTGATTCCTCACATTTTTCACTCGAGGTTCGGGAAATTTGATGTGGGTCTGTTGGTACGTAGAAACACATTTTTCATCGGAAATAGATGGAGGAAGAAGCTTCGACTGTAAGATTGGTTCGTTGCCCTAAATGTGAGAATCTTCTTCCTGAGCTTGTTGAGTACTCTGTTTACCAGTGCGGAGGATGTGGGGCTGTTCTTCGAGGTATTTCTGCGGTTTTTACGCCATTTATGTATGATAAGTTGGTGTGTTTTATAACCATTCTACATCTGATTTGGACTTTTGATTGTATTTTAACCGAATTTTTCTAAAAACTACGTTGATTGTTGAGAGAAATCTGTTTGGTAAATTGATGTGTGTACTAATGATGGTTTCATGTTAGAACATTCTGAATAACATCAATAAAGAATTTGAAATTACTAGGTTTGACTTCGCAAAACCATGAGCAAATTTTGATAGATATCTTGCGGTTTGTATTACTGGGGAGAATTACCCTTTTTCTTGGCCTTCTTCTGTCTGTGATTAAGGCTGATTAAATATTAATGTCAATTTCCTTTTTGCAATATGAATTACTGATGATGTATTTAGGAAGTATTTCATATTTGGATGCTGTTTATCGTGATATGAAGTTACAATAGTCAATTTTGATTATCCGGGTAAGCTGATTATAAATTTGATTATTTTGTGTTAAAGTAACCAAAATTTGGATGATCGAATAAATAGTTGTGGTAAGCAAAAACTGATTGAGATTGATATAAATGACCTGACTGTCCGCAGCTATAAGCAATTGATAATTGATTACCTAATTCTTAGAATTTTAATAGACTTTGAATATGCAAATCCAACCACCCCTTTTTACCTAGTTTTTGTTCAGTTATTAGATGGTCCTGGAAAAAAAAAAAAACAATTTCCAGATAGAACCGTGTATATACTTTATGTATGTTATGGTTTTGATGGATCAGGAAAACAGTCGACTCCAGCCAGTGAAAAAAGGCCGTTAGAAAAATCTGATACCGACAACGATACAATGAGTTCGGAGAAGAAAGAAAAAGTTGGTTTACAGTCTAGCTCACAAATCCAGGGAGAAAGTGATGAATTTGAGCTGGGTAGAAGACAGGGTAGAACCGTCCAGGAAAAAGTTCCAAACTTGAGTGCTAGTTCTTCATCGAGAAAAGAAAAACGTGAAAGTTTTACTGATTCAGATCACAGTAGGAGAAGAAGGCTTGATTTTGATCAAAGAGAAGCTAAGGTTTACGACGACTGGGACATGAATCTTCCCAGATATGGTATGTTGAGCGAATCTCAAGAAATTAGACAACCCTTTGGGCCAATTAGGTCAAAACCAGTGGGGTTTCCTAGGAATTCTAGTACTGTCGAAAAGGGTAGATTTGGGAACTTACCTTATCCAAACGAAGGTCCTTCGAGTTCTCACATGAGTAGTTATAGCAGGTTCAGTGACCACACTTCGAACCGCGGTGGTTTACACGAGCTCTCAAGGGTTCAAGACTTGGAGAACGATAGAGCTGAACTTCTTAAGAAACTTGATGAGTTAAGAACTCAACTCAACAGATCATGCAATGTAGCCGAAAACACAAATGGAAGGTTAAATAGTTCGTATCTGTGGCCACATCAGCATCCACATCATCCGTATCTACCTCCAACTTACCATGACCCTTTTCTTGGTTATAATCAAGATCCTATTTTATCTCACCCTCGTGACACCCTTTTTCACCGGCCTTCATGTTCTTGTTCACAATGCTACAATATGAATTGGCCACAAATTCCTCCAAAGATCCGTCCTTTTGCATCTTATAATGGTCGAGAACCTCCAACTTACGGTGCACCTCAGCCGGCACGTCAACACTTAGGTCCTCTGAGAAGCGTAGGCGATCTTGATGCCGGAAATGGTAGTTTTGGTAGGAGATATCCACGAAGAAGGGTGATCCTTAGTCATGGAGGTGAACGTGTATCTCATCCCATATCAGGTGGTGCACCATTTATAAGCTGTTGTAACTGCTTCGAGCTGCTGAAAATTCCTACGAAACTTAAGTTGCTGGGAAAGAACAATCAGAAAACTATGAAATGTGCCGTTTGTTCTGCTTTGATATCATTGAGACTTGAGGATAACAAAATCGTAGCTTCAGTTTCTTCATCTCAACAAAAAGTCAATGAAAAAAGGTCAAACAGAAGCATTCATAGCTCTCGTGATTACGATAAATCTGGTTACAATTTTCGCTTTACAGATACTGAACCGAATTTATCAACTAGTGGAGCTGAAAAGAGCAACGAGCAAAGCCCTGACAGTGTAATAGATAAACCCTCTTCTCCTGTTCCGTATTTAGAAAGTCAAAATGATGACTTGAGCAAAAGTCAAAGATCTGATCAAGAGAGGGTGATCGTTGATCAGTCTGTTGTCAACAAAAAATCTTTAAAAGATGCATTGGTTGCAACAGAGATAGATGTGTCTTTAACCGAGTACTTAAATTGTGACGTTGGTAGTAAAGAAGATGATCATTCAAGGAACAAGAAAACAGGGAGCGAATCTTTTTTCACGGGTTTGATAAAGAAGAGACTTAAAGATTTCTCACGATCGAGCAGTGGTGTAGATAAGGGAAGGTCTGATGTTTTTGTGAATGGTCATCTTTTGACAGATCGTCTCGTAAAAAAGGCTGAGAAGTTAGCAGGGCCGATTCATCCTGGAGAGTATTGGTTAGTATATCCTATTACTATGCAAAAAAACACATGCTTTGACTTTCGAAATCAAACATTGTCAAGAACAGAAACTTGTATGGATTTCATTAAAAAGTTAACACTCGTTTAAAGTTTATTCAGCTATCACATTGTCAAGAAAAGAAACTTGAAATTGGCATGTCTGATCTCTCTAAATTCAAAGTTTATAATATTTCATGTGGCATCACAGTTTTATCTGAATTTTCTTGAAATTTCAAGATTTCAATAAAATCATAACTCTTGTTTAGTACTGATCACAAATCACAATGTTGTGTCGTGTTCAATCAGGTATGATTCCTTAGCTGGATTCTGGGGTGTGATGAATCAGCCTTGCCTTGGCATTATCCCTGTAAGATTGGTTTTTGTTTTTTTGGCATTTGATGCGCGTCATTAGTCAAATCTGATCGTTACCATTTTGTAGCCATTTATCGAAGAATTTGACCATCCAATGCCCAAAAACTGTGCTGCTGGGAACACCAGAGTTTTTGTGAATGGAAGAGAACTTAACCAGAAAGATTTAGATCTTCTTGCTGGCAGAGGTCTACCGACAACAAAAGACAGGTCTTATATCATTGACATTTCCGGAAAAGTGGTGGATGAAGACACAGGTGAAGAACTAGACGGTCTTGGGAAGCTTGCTCCTACGTAAGTTTGACTTCTTCTTATCCGTTATTCATCCATTTTTTTGTTCAAGTGGTCTGAAACAATTTGTTGATCTAACTTGAACAGGGTTGAAAGGGTAAAGCATGGATTTGGTATGAAAGTCCCAAAAGCAGTTGTTTCTACTACATGAATCAACTTCTTCTTCTTCTTCTTCTTTTTTTTTTTTTTTCCTTTTTCGTGTCGATTATGATGGATTGATGGATAATCAAATTATGAGAGAAAGTTACGTTTGTGTGGTTTGAGATCCTTTCACTATAAACTTAGAATATGTGCAAGTTTCGGTTAAGTTAGTTATTGGTTCATATCATGGGTCCTATGGCTATCTTTATTTCCCTTCTATAAGTAAATAAGACATTATTATTACTACTTATTACATCTTTTATTTATGTTCTGAGATGGGTAAAATTAAGGGTTTTATATGAAAAAACCAATGTGTTTTCATGTATTTTGCGATTTAGTCACTCTGTGTTATTTTTTACTAAGAAAGTCATCAAATTATTGTTTTCATTTCGATTTCCGGAAAAATTCTGTTTTTTTTTTCATAATCAAAAAACCAACATGTTTTCACTATTTTTCTCCGAAACGAAAAGTCAACAAACTTGAAGACTTTTTGGAAAAAATAAAGAAAAATTCAAAAATCACAAACAAATATATTACTTAAGGATTTTATTGGTAAAAAATAACACGGAATGATTAAACCGCAAAAACGTGAAAAATACGTTGGTTTTTTTCCCCTATTAAACCCTAAAATTAATAATGAAAATCACGAAAAAAGGGTTGAAGTAGTAGGTAGACAAAATAATGTATGAAAGGGACATGTCGATTTTCATTTATTTTCTGTTGTGAATAAAAATCAAGTCATACAACCTTACCTACTACGTACATTAATTCAAATGGGACATGGAATTTACTTCCAAGTTTATTAAGACAAAAACTTTATACTGTTAACTGTTCTGCCATGTTCTAAAATATATACATATTCCTATCAATATACTCTCCCAAAATTAAAATCTCTCGTTTTAATTTATTTGAAATTTTGATTTATAAAAATTAGGAGTTGGAATTTTGTTTACACTAATGACATTAAAAACTACAATTTAAATTCCATATACTTAGAATATTATTTCACTAGTCAAATGCACTTTTTAATTAAAAAAAATACATGACATTGACACTTATAATATTAGGGGGCGTTTGGTTCACAAGTTCTTTCAGAATCTGATGGAGAAAGAATGAACACTTCATTCCTATGACATGTTTAGCTGTCAAATTCCATGAAATGACAAACTAAAAATTCCCTCCACTAAATAAATGTTTTCTCATGAAAATTATCAATGAATGAACATTCAATTCTCATGACATATCTTCTCTATTCACTCATACCTACCATACGACCAAACCAAACCCAAACCAACCCAACACCCTACCAATCCTGTCTATACCTTATCCACACTTACACTATCCATCATATTAAACTAACCACATTTTTTTTTCATCCTTATATTACACCTACCCTATTGTATGTCACCCCATCTCATCTCACCCACCCCATCCACAGGCCTACCACCTTACCGTACCATCAATCTATGATGAGACTTGAAATCAAAACTATTTAATTAAAAATACACCTTGATATGGTTGGACCGTATAACATCCTAAACTAACAGCAAGTATGTGAAGTTTGATTATTGGCTATTGTTAAGCCTTGTGAGTGGTTGAATTTAATTGGCTAATTATATGTGACTTGACAAAGTACATTGTTATCATGTGTAAATTGTAATCGGTTGAGATAGTAACCGGTTTAACTCTAAGAGAAGAATTGAGGATGTTTTAACGAGTTAAATAACATTATAGATCCGAATTATTAAGTTGGAAATAATTGGGTAACGATTGTTTAATTATTGAGTGTTGGGTATGATATCCATTTTAATTGGGTTCGAATCATCTAAACATATATAATGTTGATTACTTTGAGTCGCCTTGCCAATTAGAACAAAACAAAAGTGTTGGGTATGTCATGGACAGAAAGAGGGAGGGAAAGAGAGAAAAAAAAACAACCACCACAACTAATAAATCAAGGTTTCATCACTAAGTTTAAATCAGGCACAAAGGATCAAATCAAGGTTAGTAGCTATTAATGAATGACTTAATTGGTTATAAACAACGTTTTGTAGTTGCTGTAATGCTGTTACTACTTATGAACATACATGTTTACTGAAAAATTATTGTTGTTAACATTGTTTATTATTGTTTATTCGCTAACTGTCGTTTCAACTGTGCATCTCAGGTACACGACCCGATGTTAGAGATTCTATAGACACGAGTTAATACCCGCACGTGGACTATAGCTAGTTGACTACTTCAGTATTTAATCTTTTGTCGTTTTGTGATACAACGCATCAACTGGTTCTCCTGGATGACTGTAACCCTTAATTATTATTATGGTTGACTAGACATTTTAACGAAGAGTTGGCTCCCATAGGTTGTTTATATGGTTGTTTAGTAGTTAAACTAGTTGTTTACCTTTGATGATAATATTATATCGGAGGACACGAACAACATGTCCTACGTGGTATTTAGTATTAAAAGTAGGGTGCTAATTAAAGATATGCTTTTGATATGTTTAAGCATGTAAAACCCCTCCAATTAATTGATATTCGATTTAATTAAATGTTATTAATAACATAAAATAAAAAAAGGCAAAAAACTTTCCAGCTGTTAAAGTTAAACATAAACAGAAGGAATATTTGCATTGGACATATCAGAAAGTTGGTCAAGACTCAAGACTGAAGATTAAGTCAGAAACATGTGAGTTTGGGCGTTTTATGTTCTCTCTCATCGATCTCATGTCTTCGCAACTAAACTTTTTGGGTTTCTTATTTCCAACTTAGGTTGCATATGATGGAATGAAAAGGAATACACCAATATTGAAATGTTTTATTTTAACCATAGAATAAAATACGCTAATAAAGAATTGATAAAATACTATAAATTGTTTTAACCATAAGAATAAAAATACATTAATTAAGAGTACAATGATATAAAGGAAATCCTAAAACCCTAATGGATCTTAAATCCATTTATACAATCGAAATAGGATATCTACTAAAATTTGATATATCTACCACTCTAGCGCAGTTAAAACAGGAGAGAATCGGACGTTCAAACTGGACCGTAAAAACAATAAAAGAGCCAACGTAATAGAAATGTGCACTTTATATAATGTAATAAAATTAAAAAAAGAAAAGAAAAGTAACTATTTATTTGTAACCAACGTAACGGTGTAAGATAATAGCCTTGGAGGCAAACGACGAGAGGTGCGGCAACAACAGGAGCTACAACTGTCATGAAACACTATATATATATATATATATATATATATATATATATATATATATATATATATATATATATATATATATATATATATATATATATATATATATATTGTTATGATTTAACAGAAACTCAGATATTAAGAAATTACCAAGATTTGTGAAAACTCTTTTGATGCATATATTTCTCTCTACAAAATCATACACTTGATCAATCTAGATGAACCTATTTATACACAAAAAATCACTATTCCCTATTTAATGAAATTACTATTTGATGTTGCTTGTTCACTTGGTAAAAGAAGAAGAAAATTCATCATCCATAATTGTCCTTTTATAACACTCCCCCTTGGATGATAATTTTAGTAAGAGTTCAACCACGAAATGCTGCCTCATTAAAAACCTTGCTAAAGAAAAACCCAATGGGAAAAAACTTTAGTCAAGGGAAAAAGAGTACAGCGATTGGTTGACTCCCCCTCATATTGCCATCTGAAAATCATCACATGTTTTGTACATGTCGCATTCCAATGTTGTGGACATGTTTTCTGAAAATCGCTTTGGGAAGTGCCTTTGTAAAGAGATCTGCTGAATTGTTACTAGACTGAATGTATTTCATTTCAATCTGATTGTCCTTTATGAGATCTTGCGTGTAAGCGAAAAACCTTGGTGGAATATGTTTGGTTCCTGTCACTCTTGATATATCCTTCTTTCATCTGCGACACGCAAGCTGTATTGTCTTCATAAATCAAAATTGGACTTTTGCTCATCTCTAGTCCACAAGAAGACAAAATAAGTTCTGTCACAGATTTCAGCCATACACTTTCTCTACTAGCTTCGTGTAGTGCAATAACTTCAGCATGATTTGAGGATGTTGCAACAAGCGTTTGCTTCTGAGAACGCCAGGAAATTGCAGTACCACCATTTAAAAACACGTATCCTGTTTGAGATTTTGCTTTGTGTGGATCAGATAAGTAACCTGCATCTACATATCCAAGTAAACCTTCTTTTGAATTGTTAGAATAAAATAATCCCAAATTAGTGGTTCCTCGAAGGTATCGGAAAACGTGTTTGACTCCTATCCAATGTCGTTTGGTGGGAGCTGAACTAAATCTTGCCAACAGATTTACTGCAAAAGAAATGTCAGGTCTTGTACAGTTTGTAAGATACATTAAAGCTCCAATTGCACTAAGATATGGTACTTCTGGACCAAGTAAATATTCATTCTCTTCTTGAGGACGAAATGGATCCTTATCAACATTAAGTGATCTAACAACCATTGGTGTGCTTAAAGGATTTGCTTTGTCCATGTTGAAACGTTTTAAGACCTTTTCCGTATAATTTGATTGATGCACAAGTATACCATTGTGCATGTGCTCTATCTGTAAACCAAGACAATATTTGGTTTTTCCAAGGTCTTTCATTTCAAATTCTTTCTTTAAGAACACAATTACCTCATTTATCTCATTAATTGTGCCAATAATATTTAGATCATCAACATAGACAGCTATGATAACATATCCAACCTTTGTCTTCTTTATAAACACACATGGACATATTTGATTGTTTGTGTATCCTTTACTTATCAAATAATCACTCAATCGATTATACCACATGCGTCCAGATTGTTTCAACCCATATAAAGATCTTTGCAATTTGATCGAATACATCTCTTTGGGTTTGTGGCATTTTAAATCCTTCAGGAATTTTCATATAAATATCATTATCAAGTGATCCATACAAATAAGCCGTAACAACATCCATTAGACGCATTTCCAAATTTTTAGCAACGGCAAGACTAATTAGGTATCTAAAAGTGATTGCATCCATTACTGGAGAATATGTCTCCTCATAATCAATTCCTGGTCGTTGAGAAAAACCTTGAGCCACAAGTCTTGCTTTGTATCTTGTAATTTCGTTTTTCTCATTTCGTTTTCTTATGAACACCCATCTGTATCCTACTGGTTTTACAGCTTTAGGTGTGAGGATGATAGATCCAAAAACTTTTCGTTTATTTAACGAACTTAATTCAACTTGCATAGCTTCTTTCCATTTAGGCCAGTCAGATCTGTTTTGACATTCAGCCACAGACTTTGGTTCTGGATCATCATTTCCAGTAATGATATCATATGCAACAGCATAAGAAAATTTTTCATCAATATCTTCCATCTCATTTCTTTTCCATATGATATTTGTATGGACATAATTGATTGCAATCTCAGTATTGGAGTCATCTATTTCCACTTCTTTGGAAATATCGTTATTTTGCGTTTCTCCAGGAACACTTTTCTTATTATCAGTTATATTTTCAGAGCTCTTTCTCTTTCGAGGATTTTTATCCTTGGAACCAAATGGTCTTCCACGTTTCAGACGTGCTTTTGATTCTTGAGTGATTTTATCATCAGCTCTTTTATTTGGAATCTCTATTCTAGCAGGTGTATTAGCCGCTGGCACATATGATTTAGTCACTCTTTTAGTATCAGTAAATGCATCAGGCAGTTGATTTGCAATTTCTTGTAAATGCATTATTTTCTGAACTTCTAGTTCACATTGTTTTGTCCGAGTGTCAAGATGAATCAATGATGGTTCACACCATGATACATCCTTCTCTTTGCTTTTATTTTCTCCCCCTAATGCTGGGAAAATTGCCTCATTGAAATGGCAATCAGCAAACCGTGCTGTGAAAACATCACCTGTCAGTGGTTCAAGGTATCTTATTATAGAAGGTGTTTCATACCCTACATATATACCCAATCTTCTTTGAGGTCCCATTTTTGTACGTTGCGGTGGTGCAATAGGAACATATACTGAACAACCAAAGATTCGAAGATGGGAAATGTTTGGCTCATGACCAAAAGCAAGTTGTAGAGGAGAAAATTTATGATAAGCACTTGGTCTTATACGAATCAGTGATGCAGCATGTAAAATTGCATGTCCCCAAACAGAAACTGGAAGTTTTGTCTTCATTATTAATGGTCTAGCTATTAGCTGAAGACGTTTAATTAATGATTCAGCTAAACCATTTTGTGTATGAACATGAGCAACTGGATGTTCAACACTAATTCCAACAGACATGCAATAGTCGTTGAAAGCTTGAGATGTAAATTCACCAGCATTATCAAGCCTTACCTTTTTAATGGTATAATCAGGGAAATGTGCTCTTAATTTAATGATTTGAGCAAGAAATTTAGCAAAAGCCACATTACGGGTTGACAATAAACAAACATGAGACCATCTGCTTGATGCGTCTATTAAAACCATGAAGTATCTAAATGGTCCACATGGCGGATGAATTGGTCCACATATATCACCTTGAATTCTTTCAAGAAACATTGGGGTTTCTTTTCCAATTTTAGTTGGTGAATGTTTCACAATAAATTTTCCAAGAGAACATGATGTACATGGGATCATCTTACCTGTTTGAGGGATCTTCTGGTCCTTCAATGGATGTCCATTTGTACTATCAATTATCCTCTTCATCATAGTTGTTCCTGGATGACCTAATCTGTCATGCCATAAACTTAATTCTCCAGGATCATAACATTTTTCTCTGACAACCAGATGTGATTCAACCATGTTTATATATGTATAATGTAAACCAGAACCAAGTGTTGGTAGTCTTTCTACTACATGGTTATTGTCAATAATATGCATAAATTTCTCATTCTCTATCGTCACAGTCTGAGTATTATACCCATTAAGGTGTATGTCATTGAAACTCAACAAGTTTCTTTCAGACTTTGGTGAAAATAGAGCATTATTTATCAAAAACCTTGTACCATTAGGTAATATAAAATGAGCCTTTCCAGTTCCCTCAATCAGATCTGCAGGACCTGATATGGTATGTATATTTGCTTTACTTGGCTTTAATTCTGAAAAGTATTTCTTCTTTTTAAGAATTGTGTGTGTTGCTCCACTATCTGGTATACAGATGTCTCCTGAATTTGCTTGATGTAGTTCTTCGATAAAATTCATTTTAGACTTCTAATCATAAAAATAAAGTAATAAGTATATATGATAAAATTTGTTAAGTAGAAACACATTCATATTATTATTGAAAAAGCGCAATATATGATACAAGAAATAAAACATAAGGAATAAAACATAGCTTAGGAAAGACGAAAACACGATTACATTATTAGATATCCAAATCATCAAAGAAATCTGAAGCATTCAGTTCAGGCATTGGAACATCAGGGAGATCAGCAAAATTTGCTTCTTTCTCTTTTCCTTTAAGAGACTCCTCATAAAGTTTGCAGAGATGTGGTGCTGTGCGGCAAGTTCTTGACCAATGACCAGTCATTCCACATCGGTAACAAAGATCTTCAGGATCTTGAGAAGCACTAGCCTTTTGTTTATCATTTTTGGGTCTTTCTTGTGATTTAGATTTCTTATCACGTGGAATATTATTATGACCACGTCCGCGTCCACGTCCACGTGAATGACCTCTGTTATGATTATAGTTATGACCATAGCCATGATTATAACTATAATTATTGTTTTGATTATAGCCACGGCCACGGCCTCGTTTACGACCAAATCCCCGTTCTCGTCCATGTGTTTTAGTTATAGCATTTGCTTCAGGTAATGCTAGTGATCCAGTTGGACGAGAATGATGATTCTTCATCAAAAGTTCATTGTTTTTCTCTGCAACTAGAAGGACGGTGTTAAGTTCAGAATATCTTTTAAAATTTTGCATCCGATACTGTTGTTGTAAGGTAACATTTGATGCATGGAATGTTGAGTACGTTTTTTCCAACATATCCGCATCTGTAACTGTCTGGCCACAAAATTGAAGTTGTGAACATATTCTGAACAATGCAGAGCTATAATCATTCACTTTCTTAAAATCTTGGAATCTCAGATTATTCCAATCATTTCTGGCATTTGGAAGCAAAATCTCCCTTTGATGATCATATCTTTCCTTTAAATCTTTCCATAGAATACTTGGATCTTCCGTATTCATATACTCAGATTTCAAATTTTCATCAATATGTTTACGAAGAAATGCATTTGCTTTTGCCTTTTCTTGATTTGAGCAATTGTTGTTTTCATTTAGTGTTTCTACAATACCCATTGATGTTAAAAGTATCTTTACATCAATGCTCCATGGCATGTAGTTATTGCCATTTACGTCCAATGCAGCAAATGATAACTTCTCAAGATTTGCCATATTGACTCGTTTAATTCTTGATCTAATTGCAGAGCTCTTCGTGCTGATAACGTGTTATGATTTAACAGAAACTCAGATATTAAGAAATTACCAAGATTTGTGAAAACTCTTTTGATGCATATATTTCTCTCTACAAAATCATACACTTGATCAATCTAGATGAACCTATTTATACACAAAAAAATATCACTATTGATGTTGCTTGTATACTTGGTAAAAGAAGAAAATAATTCATCATCCATAATTATTGTCCTTTTATAACATATATATATATATATATATATATATATATATATATATATATATATATATATATATATATATATTTCTTTTAAAAATTAAATTATCATATACTCTTAAAATATAATATGTAATACACAAAATATAATATTATTAAATATATATTTTTATTAGTTTAAAAGTATTCAATAAATAAATAATATCAGCTAGGGTAGTTGTGTGGTCACTTCCACATTGGGCTCTAGTTTTGTGAGTGGTGAGTGCCATAATTGACGATAAATCTAGAAAGAGAATTTGCAAAAGAAAAAAAACCTCTTAAATGGGCCATTTTTGTAATTAAAATTTCAAATCATTTTTTATTACACCAAAAACTTTCAACCGGAAAAAATCTTATGAAATTAAGGGTACCGGTTATAATAGGTTGCTATACTTACATGACACAAATGTGGCGTCCACATGGCAAACCCGACTTATGTGGCGCTTACGTGACATTACATGTGTAATTCTTAAATTGAATTTTTGCATTAAAAAACCCGAAGTTGGTGACTTTCTATTAAAACATTAACTATTTTTTTTCCTCACCTCTAACCAACGGTCAGATTCACCTCTTCTCTCTCCTCTACCTCCGGCAACTCTGATTACTATATCTCTCTTTGTGTTCAAGGTCGTTTATTTTATGTATGTATGATCGATTAACTTTTGCCAATTAATCTTGAATTTCAACTCCATTTGTGCCGATCGAATTGATTTCGTTTTGTGTTCACGAGTTGCATTTTAGGTTTAATTTTATGTTCGATTTCGTTTATTTAAGTTCCATTTTAGCTTCTGAATATGATTAGCCAAAACAGTGAGGTTCACTAGAGGGTGGAGGTTTCATTGGGGAACGAGTTTTCATCGAAGAATGGGTTCTTTGTTTAATAAATAGAATTTTAAGAAATTTCTATCTTATCAAAATGCAATCGATGAAGAAAACTCGATTTTAATGATTTTTGTTGGTTGAGAGTTTTTTGTGCAATGAAAAATGATTTGGGGTTTAAATATAAAACTAAACAAGTTGTAGGTTTTTTACACAAAAATCTATTTAAATTTTTTTTACACGTCATCAAGTTACAACTGGTTAAACTGGTTGAACATATTTTTTTGAAAAAAAAAACCAAAATTTAAAGAGTTTTAGTCGATTGGAGGTTTTTTGTGCAATGAAAAATGGTTAGAGGTTTTAATCGCAAAATGATCCAACTTAGATGTTTTTTGCGTAAAGACATAAGACTTTGTCTTTTATCAATCAAACTTGCGATTCAATTTGGTTCGGTTTTGGTAGGACACAAATAGAAGAGATTATAAAAGGGAAGAAAAATCGTATTCTTCAATCGTTCTTTGCTTCCTGTCCTTCCTTTTTATTTATCTTCTCCCTTCTTTCTTTTCCTTTAATGAGCTTTACAAAGAACACAACGCAAGTTCTCTATTTGCCGATTACTAAGAACTGTGTTAATAAGAACATTATTTGGGGTGTGAAACCAAACGAAGAAAACAATATTGGAACCAGGAACCAAAACAAAGTGATGTCGGTTGGGTACAATCTCAGTTTTTCTTGACAATAATAGTGAAAAACACACAACGGTAGTAGTCCGAAACCAAAAAATAAGAAGAGAATTAAAATAAAAGGCCAAACCAAACGGTAGTAGTTTCGATTTATTAATTTTTTGTTCCTACAAAGAAATCCATGGAACCTTTCATCTAATAAATTAAAATTCCTTTGTTATAAATTATTGAAAATCACTAGTTTATAAACTCACGAATTACGTGGATAAATTTTAAAAAGTAATTGATTATATAAAATGTATGTAAACATAAAATTTAACCATATAAATATTAGTTTTTATTAAAAAAATACAAGAAATGTACAGTTATTTATCAAATATATTATCTATCTATCTTCTGATTATATGATAGAAGTTATTACAAAAAAAAAATTTATTTCTAACTTTGTGTTTGTGTGTGTGTTTATAATAAATATTAGTTTAGATTTAACTTTGTCTGTATTTAATTTAGATTAAAAAGGATAAAAAAAATTACAAAATTATGCAAATAAAAATATGATTTATTAAAATAGCGTCACGTGACAATCTTTATATGTTTAATTGACATATTTAATATATACTACTTATATATTTTACTGCAATAAAAAAACATGTTATCAAATATGTTTTTTATTAACATTATTTTTTTTCTTTTCAAATATAATATTATTTATTTGGATTTATTAAAACCAACATGTTTAACTTTTTTACGTTTTCATCCTTGCATTTTAATTTTTTTTACAAAAGTCTTCAAGTTAATATTTTATTTTTGGTTTAGTGAATTTTGGATATTAAAACGCGGTTTACTAATTATAACCGAACTCTAATAGTCAAATTTCACAAAACTAAAAAAATCATAACTTGAGGATTTTCTCAAAAAGAATAACACTTTGAGGAGTGAAATCGTAAAAACCCTTAAAACATGTTGGTTTCTTTCATTATAAACCCTATTTATTTTAATATTTTATTTTATATTTATATATTTTTAATTAAAATAGTTTAAGATATTTAACTTTATAATATTTATTTGAATTTATAGATAGATTATATAATTTAAGATTTTTTAATTTTATATTTAAATTAACTAAAGATTAACAAATGTTAAATAAATAATAACTAATAATATTATTGGATAATGTCAAATAATGGATATAGTTAATTATTTTTATTTTATATTAAAAAAATATAGTGTATTTATCTTTTGTAGATGTTATTTAATAATATTGTATTCTTTCATTTAAAGTATAATATTGTTTATTTTAATATTTTATTTGAAGTTTATAGATAAATTACATAGTTTAAGATTTATTTTATTTTATTTTAGAGATTAGATTTAGATTAAATAAAAATTAACAAATGTTAAATAGATAAGGATTATAAATAATATTATTAGATAAAGTCAAATTGGATAGAATTTGTTATTTATTAATGTTTATAGATATTAGAAATAATAAATTGTATTTATTTTTTATTATTATTTTATTTTAAAAATAATAAATTATATTTACCTTTTTAGGTGGAACGTGTGACGTCATGTGATGTTTTGTGTTCTTTTTTATTATATACGATAGATAACGTTAGAACTACAGCGTCACACATCTAATAAATTACCAAAAAAACAATAAAATATTAAAAACTTTGCTATTCGTTTTTCTAGAAATTTCAGGGGGATAGATGGGTCATACCTTGCAAGTACATGGCTTCTACGTCTTCACTTGAACCCTAGATTTTCGCTTAATTTGGGATTAATAAAAGTGTGCAATATTTTCCATTAGAGAAACAACAAACCAAAAAAAAAAAAGCCCTAATTTTTTTGAATAGATCCTCAAGTCTAGTCATAATCATTGACAAATACACCCCCTTTTCTTTCTCGTTTCTTTCTCCCCTCAATTAAACACTCCAAAACTTCCGATCAAGAAAAACCCATATGGTCATTTGTCGGTTCTCTTTGTCAGATTCTTCCAATAATTATATTTCTCAAAATTGGTGACCTTTCATTTTGTGAGGAACGGAATCCTTATCGATTTAGACTACTGTAAAGGGTCAGTGAGTGAAGAGTGGAAAAAATGAAGCAGAATTGGTGGAGGTCATCATCATCATCATCATCTTATAAGCAGCATCACTTGGTTTTCAAATTAGGGATTTCGATTCTATTCGTGGGGTTTGGATTAAGACTTCTCTTCTCACAATCATCCAGTGTGATCCCTAATGTTTCTGAGAGTAACAGTCATGATGTAAATGTTGATACTCCTGTTGTGGACAAGGATCAGAAGCCAATTCCTTCAGATTTTCCTGAATCTTCAAATGAATTCATTCAATTTCATCCTCAAGGTAACTCCTTTAGCTGGGTCATTATTATTATATTTTCAGTGACTGTGTATATATTTATGGAATTAAATCAAGATTGGAATCATGTGCGGTTTTGATCTTCATTTGTTTTGTGTTTTTGCAATGAAATGGGTTTGGGTTTTGATGTATTAAGCGCACAAAGCTTATAAGGCCATTCATTGCCCAGAAAATGGGAAGCCTTCTATGCATTCAGAACATCAGATTTATGCATATTAACTAGCAATATAGTTTTTAAGTGATCTAATACTGGAGCAGGATCTAATTGCATCTGCTGTCATATGTATAGTTGGATTTGTTATTGCCATCACAAATTACAAATCATTTATGCCTCATGAACTATTTCTTTGATAAATTATGGTTAATTTGATGGTCAAGAATGTGAACATCTATTTGTTTTCGTTAACCATTAGTAAGGATTTTATGGGTTTTCAAATCCATTATCCTGAGTTTATGAATCAGAATCCGATTATTATTAGATTAAAGTTAAGGGTGGTTAGGGTAATTTTCTTTCCTACTTTCATGAATTTTAGGTTGATTTTGATGCATCAGCACTCATTTTCATAGCAAAATACAAACTTTCTTGAACTGAATGTAATTTGTGGAAATTTTTGTGAAGATGATAAATCAGAAAGGTGTAATATTTTTGATGGCGAATGGATACCGAATTCGGGCAGTCCAGCATACACCAATAACAGCTGCAGATGGATTGAAAGCCATCAAAACTGTATGGGAAATGGGAGGCCTGACACCGGATATCTTTACTGGAAGTGGAGTCCTAAAGCTTGTGAACTGCCTCGTTTTGATGCGAAAAAATTTCTTGAGATGATGAGGGATAAAGCATGGGCTTTTGTTGGTGATTCGATAACACGGAATCATCTTCAATCTTTCATTTGTGTTCTGTCTGAGGTAAACTTGTCGGTGTTAAGGTGTTAATATTTCTTTAAGTTTTGAATGGCAGTTCTAGTTCTAATGATGTTAAATAACATAATGCATATGGAAATCCATGTGGATTTTGGATCTTGCAGATCCTACAATGGAAAAAAAACAATTTATTTCAATATCTTGCTATAAATCTGGAAATTTATAAGCTTTTATGGTTTCTGTATAGGTAGAAGATGCCGTAGAGATTTTCCATGATAAGGATTACAAGAACAGAAAGTGGCATTTTCCCTCTTACAATCTTACAGTCTCGGTTATCTGGTCTCCATTTCTTTCGAAAGCTGACATATTTGAAGACATCAATGGTGTTTCGTCCTCAGAAATCCAAGTCCACGTTGACGTTCTTGACAAAACATGGACCGAACAATTTGACACATGGGATTACATCTTGTTCTCCTCTGGTAAATGGTTCATCAAAACAGCAATCTACTATGAAAACAATACCATTCTAGGCTGCCATGGTTGCCAAGGAAAGAACTACACCGATGTTGGTTTCAACTTTGCGTACCGTAAAACCTTGCAGAGTCTTTTCGACTTCATTTCAAATTCAAACCGCAAAAGCATGATCATTTACAGAACTTCAACCCCAGATCACTTTGAAAATGGAGAATGGTCGAGTGGTGGGACATGCGATAGAAAGGTTCCTGCTAAAGAAGGAGAGTTTGAGTTGAGTGATCTAAATAGAATCCTTCGAGAGATCGAACTACCAGAGTTTTCAAAAGCAGAAGCAGAAGCTTCAGAGAAAGGGATGAAACTGAAGCTTCTTGATGTGATGCCTCTATCGTTGGTGAGACCAGACGGGCATCCGGGACCGTATAGGCATTTTTACCCGTTTGCAAAAGATAAGAATGCTAAAGTTCAGTATGATTGTTTGCATTGGTGCTTGCCTGGCCCAATTGATCAATGGAATGATTTGCTGATGAACCTGGTGGTAAGTGGTTAATTGTAGATACAAGTCCATTATTGATACTTTCCACCATTAATGAATGCTTTAGCATTTTAGTGGTCTGATAAGTTTTGTTATCAGGGTTTTATGGATACAGTGGATTTTCCCCCCCTTTTCTGAATGGTGGTAATGTGAAGCTACATGTAATATGAGCTCTATTCAGTGTTTTTTATTTTAAAATTTATATTTTGGTCTTCGTTTCTTCTGATAGTAACAACCGCCAATCTTGAGGTAATTAATTAATTATAATTTATCACTTAAAGTTGAACTTCGTAGTTAAATTAGATTGGATTTCAAATATAAAAGTTTTGTGAGATAATTTCATATCATGTAAAATATAGTAATTAAATCATGAAATTTAAATATGAACTCTAATACATGAGAAAAAGATAAATGAGTGAATAAATAAAGAAAAAAATTAAAATTAAAATGAGAAGATGCCCTCGTGAGAGAGAAAGGTGTAACAAATTTGGTGTCAGTTTTTATAACTAATGCATAGGCTACCTCATCATTCATTCATCATTATTGAAATAAAATCATGCACCAAACAATAACAACAAGAAAATGAAACTATATGATAAATTTCCACTGATCAAATCTAAACAACCGGTCACAAGACCAATCTATTACTTACAAAAGAAAACTCTCTACAACACTCAGGGTGCGTTTGATACAGAGAAAAGAAATGGGGAGAATTGGAAATGGAAATAGGGGAGAAATGAAATTGGGTGAAGAATTGAAATTGTGTATCTTGTTTGGTATCAACAGAGAAATAAAAAGGAGAAATGGTGGCTCAGGTGGAATAGAGACACAAAACAGTCAATTCTCATCATTTCTCTACCAAATGGAGAGAATTGCATTTCTCCATATTTAGCCTTCAAACAATTCCCAGAGAATTCAATTCTCCGCCCAAAATTTGAGAGCATTTCTCCCAAACAAGAGAAATCACAATTCTCTCCCTTCAAATTTCTCTACCAAACAGCTCCTCAGTGAATTAAGACCAACAAGTGTTAAAATACGATGATGATTCGTTTTTTCTCCCCGGAACCGAACGGATGGATGGGTCATCTATAGACCCACAAGGCCACAACATTCTGACATTACAACTTATTCAGTGCCGTCTCATAAATTTCGGAGGTCTTGTGTTTGTGATTACAACATAGTTACTTAAATATTTTAAATAATAAATTGGTTATATTGAGACTCAACTTTAATAGGTAAAGTGAAGTTTCTGAATAACAAAAAAACTGATTAGTGAGAAATTATAATAAATAATACGAATCAAATTGAAATTGACATGAAACCTATTTCTAAACTAAGTATTTTTAACGGTTATCAATCTCTAAAACACACACACTTGAATCTAGATTTTTAAATATTTGAAAGGGGTAAAAGGGCTTAAACGGTTGTCCCACGATTTGTTGAAATTTCAACACACCCAATCAAATTACTTCAAATTACAGTTAACCAGCCACTGCCGGGACGAAGAAGCACAAATTTCAATTGACGGTTCCTTCTTTTTCATCGAAACAAGTTAGAAAGATAATCATCATCAACACCATTTCTAAGCTATTGAGGTAATCAATCCCAAAACTCAAATCAAAGATCAATTACCGTATTAATATTATGTAAGTAGCAAAAGTTACAATCTAAGAAATAAGAATATTATTTAAGTAACAAAAGTTAATGAATCACTATGAAATAATTCAAAATGTTAATAAAATAGTAATAAAGTTAACGTCAAATTAATAATCGTATTTTAGAAAAGACATGAGATATTAAAGAAAAAAAAGATTAAATTAATTGTATTAATTGGTTAAAATGATATTATAGCATAGATTCATAAAAAAGGAAAGATGATTTGTATAAAACAAAATTTTTTCATACACAAAAATCTCATTATAAAATGTCCATCATACCTTTAAAAATAACTTTTGATTACTTTCATGATAAACAGCTAGCAAGGACAATATAGTCATTTTATGTTGTGTATGATAAAATGTTGTTGCGTACAAATCACTACAGTTAATTGCATAAAATTATAATTAAATTTTTTAATATATGTTTACATATAATAGGAGGTAAATGCATTAAATGATAAAGAATTATAAGTTAATTGCATAAAGTGGTGAGAAATTACAAATTAATTGTATCGATGGATAAGAAAATTAATGCATTGCATAGATTGCAAAAGATAATAAAGATTGTTGCATAAAAAAGCATTTAGCCCTTTTATACAAGGATCCCAAACTAGTCTTCAATTCTGGTTAATCCTTTTGAATTCAAAAATACAACCGTTACATAATCCTCGCCCTCGTAATTTGTATAAAATCCCTACTCAATCTCTGCATACTAATTCGAAGCAACAAAAGATCTCATCTCCCTCTTTCTTTTCATCCCAAAATCAAACACACAAATGGCTGATCATGTTGCAACAGTCGCTGTTCCTGTTCCCACCAAGAGGAGAACCAGAAAGCCACTCAACCCAAAAAACTATTCTCAAAATGAATCCAACATCCAGCCACCATTGCCGTTGGACTCTGCCGGAAAAGAGAACTCCGACAGCCTTTCTCAACATACATCTCCAAAGATGAAGAAATCATCCAAAGGAAAAAAGCATCAACAACCAGAACCTGCAACATTTTCTTATGAAAAAGAGTTGCAAGAAATGCAAGAGAAGCTTGAAAAGATGACACTTGAAAAGCAACAAGCAGAGGAGCTTCTGAAATTGAAAGAACAACAACTTGAATCACAGAACAGAGAGCAGGAGAAAGTTAAAATGGAGCTCAAGAAGTTGCAAAAGTTAAAAGAATTCAAACCCACTATGGTACATCTACAACACTTTTGATCAATTAGGGTTTCTTTGATAATTCTTTACAAAGTTTTGGCTTCTTAAATAAAATCTTGATTATTGCTTCCTGGTTTTGAGAAACGCGATTATAATTTGTGAAGGTTCTTGAATCTGGCAATAAGGTGTGTATCTTGAATTAGGAATTATTGGGAAACTTAGAATTAGGGTTTTGGTTTCCTGATCTACGTCTATGGATGATCTTTGTACTTAGGTTATTGTCTCTAGAATTAGGGTTTCGGTTTCCTGGCACTAGAAACTGAATCTTGAATTGGGAATCGTCGGGAAACATAGAATTAGGGTTTTTGGTTATCTGATCTACATCCATGTAATCTTGGAGAATCTTGCTTATATATAATTTATGGAAGTCGTTTTTTCTGTCACTAATTCGTGTTCTTATCAACAAATACAATAAAAGTTTTTGAAGTTTGACTTGGCTTAAATTTAATATCTTTTTGCTGTGTCAGACACTGCCTCTTTTGCACTCCATGAAAGACAAAGATCAAGTGAAGAAGAAGAAAGGATGCCAAGAAACTAAAAAGCCTGCAACTCCATACATCATGTGGTGCAAGGAACATTGGACCCAGGCAAGCACCAAATATTTTCTCTAATTTAACTTGAGCTTTTGTTTTTGTGGGTGATTACATTTGTGGGTATTTCATTAATATTGTAGGTTAAGAACGAAAATCCAGAAGCCGAGTTCACTGAAGTAGCAAACATTTTGGGGGCGAAATGGAAGACACTAACTCCAGAGGAGAAAAAGCCTTATGAGGAAAAGTATCAAGTTGAGAAGGCGGCGTATTCGAAAATTGTGGTTAATGAGAAGAGAGAAAATGAAGCTATGAAACTATTGGAAGAAGAACAGAAACAGAAGACAGCTATGGAGTTGCTTGAACAATATTTGCAGTTCAAACAAGAAGCAGAGAAAGAGGGAGGAGGAGACAACAAGAACAAGAAGTATTTATCAATTCTAAGACATCACTATAATCTTAATTTAATTGCAATTGCTTTAACTTCGTTTATTAAATCTTGGGTCATTTCTTTGCATACAGAAAGGAGAAAGATCCGTTGAAGCCGAAGCGTCCAGAGTCTGCATATTTCTTGTTTATGAACGAGAGGCGTGCTGCTCTGATTGCTGAAAACAAAAGCATGGTGGAGGTAATTTCATTTGTAGGATTGGATTTAGTCAAAATTGGTGTTAAGATCTAATGAATTTGATTCATGTTTGTGTGATCTCAGATTGCTAAGATCACAGGAGATGAATGGAAGAATATGAATGAGAAGCAAAAAGCTAGTTATGAAATAATGGCAAAGAAGAAGAATGAAAAATACTCGCAAGAAATGGAGGTTTACAAGCAGAATAAAGAAGAGCAAGCTGAACATGCCAAGAAGGAAGAAGATGAGCTTTTGAAAGTCCTAAAGCAGGAAGCTTTACAATTGCTTAAAAAGAAAGAGAAAACCGAAATCATCATTAAGGTACAAATCCTTAGTTTTTGATCTTATTGTTCAAAGGTTCAATTCTAGGATTGTGCTTTCAAGGGATCATAGTTTGGATTCAAAAACTAAGAAACCATTGAATATGATGTGGAATTGGTAAATAATGTTGCATATGTCAGACATTACTAGTTTTTGATCTTATTGTTCAAAGGTTCAATTCTAGGATTGTTTTTTCTAAGGGATCATAGTTTGGATTCAAAAACTAAGAAACCATTGAATATGATGTGGAATTGGTAAATAATGTTGCATATGTCAGACATTACTAGTTTCATCGTGTGTGATCCCCAAAATCTGCACTTTTGAAACTATGATTCATCAAATTTACATTTTGAACTAAGATCCTAATATGAACCCTACCAACTGTAGGTTTTCATGCCATTTTCCTTTTTATGAATTGGGGTTTTCTTCTTATTTATGTAGCAAACAAAGGAGAAAAAGAACAAGAAGGAAGCAAAGAAGACCGATGATCCTAACAAGCCCAAGCGCCCACCGTCATCATTCCTCCTTTTCAGGTAAGCTCAAAGCAACTATTTTGAAAGATTTGATTATGTTATGCAAAATCACGTTCTTGGAAATCCTTTCAAAATATTTCAAAAGTTGATATCCATTCATGTCTTTACGTTATGCAGCAAAGAAGCAAGGAAGGATTTGTCAAAAGAGAAGCCCGGAATAACCAATGCCCAAGTCACTGCTCTCATTTCAGTGAAATGGAAGGTACATTCAACCAACCTCTTTGTCAATCTCAGATTCTCTCCCAACGGGGGATATCTTGTTCACAATTTTGTGGTTCGTGTCTGCAGGAATTGATCGAAGAAGAGAAACAGAAATGGAATGGAAAGGCTGCAGAAGCTATGGAAGCTTACAAGAAGGAAATGGAAGAGTACAACAAGAATGTAGTGGAGATCCCCCCTAACAATAATGATAATTAGTAGATAATGTTCAACTGTTTCTGTTGAACTTTGGACATCTCACCATCATCAATCATTAGCTTTTCTTTATCATGTCTATTGTGCCCTTTTTTATGCTGCAAAAAGGAATCGAATCCGTTAGAAATGATTAACTTTCATACCAATTGATGTTTGTTTGCTTCCAATTTGATGTTTGTTTGCTTGCTTATTTTCATAAGATATAGTGTGAAATAGGATCAGATGCAATGTTTTACATAAAAACTTATCCTGAATAAATACATATTTCAATCATCATTAATCTAGTTGAATTGCATTGTCAGAGCTACTACCTTGTCCATCTTTCTCAACAGTGTTCGTCCTCAATTTGTTTATAATTATCCTTTCACTTGGTCGCCTTCTTTGGATAAGTTCTGATCTACGTTCTTTCTCCATTTTCGCTTTTTGTTGAATTGCTTTCACTTGTACTAGTTGAGATGCTTCAATTTCTAGATGAGTTGGACTTGGTGCCACATCATCATGCAATGGCAGTGATAGATCCTGTTGACAATCTGAGAGTAGGACTCTGGTGCCCGACTGTCGATTTCAAATGAAGAAAAAGTGGCATGTTAATTACAAAAGCCAATACATTTGTTATTCATAACGATGAATTTACCACAAGAACACAAATGCCATCTTTTAAGTTATTAAATCCAATGGCGTGATGTTGACTTCTATTTGCTTCTTTTTTTTTAAACTGGATTAATATAGGAAACATTCTAACCTATATGTTACATATTTTCACCTGTCATGCTACCAAGGTTTTCTTATTCGTAACGATGAATTTACGACAAGAACACATAATCAACCGCTTTAGAATGATGAAAGAATCGAACCAAAGTACCTACTGTGAGGCACTTCCACAAAAACAATGTTATCTGGAAAAAAGTTAGAATCCAATTCCAGTTTTGCTGCATAATATGGGAATCCAATTCCCAATTTCCATTACAAAGATGGCTATAAATACATATGGCACTCTGTTTCAATGAGTGTGAGTGAGCAAAGAAGAAAACAATGGCTTCAATCCAATGCCACAAGCCAGTTGACCACACCAAAAACACTAATCAATATGGACATGGCCACAACAACACATGTGGCTACCAAAAACCAGTTGACCACGCCAAAAGCAACCCCCAAAACAAATGTAACAACAGCTGCTCCTGCTGCCACCGAAAAGAAAATGAACTCTCTTTTACCAACAAAGTGAAGGTGATGGCGAATTCAGCTTACAAGAAGGTGGCTGACCAGATTCACCACCATGATCAACAGAACAACGGGAATCGGCCAAACACTGGCCCAAAACCAGCAGGTCATGGCTCTGGAGGAACGACAGAGGGCAAAAAGAAAGAAGGGGGCATGAGCAACTGCATGCCTAGAATCGGCGATCACAAGAAGAGGGAGAAGCAGTCGAAAAAGAAGGGAAACGAATGTAAGTGTAAAGACGAAAGCAGCAGCAGCAGTGACAGTGAAAGCGACAATGATGCTCATGTGAAACATATCTAAGGTGAGTTTTTCTTCTAGCCCCAATGAAAACCAATTAGGAATCGTCTAAGCAGTAACCATTATTGGTACATGCAGGATGAAAAGAAGTATTTGTGAACAACATATACAACATGGAGAGGTACTCTAGCTACCACTATTTATATATGACTTTTAATAAACCACAACCTGAGGTTGTGGAGCTTTATTGAAATTGGTATGTGAGAACTACTATTGTCTTTTTGTGTCTTATTTTCTAATAAATAGTATCATCTCAAGGAGTATGCGATCTCAAAAACATCAATGAAGATATAAGATTTCACACAGGATCAAGCGTCAATAGCAAGAAAAAAAATTACAATATAAGAAAATTGTTGAAATGACATAATATATTCTTCAGTTCTTCACTATAAAATTACGGTTAAGGTGATTTTATGATATACGACAGAATATACAGAATATCACCCATACATACATACTTTAGAGCCAGCAGTCACCTTGTCACCCATGATTCGTGAAACAAACATCGCAATAGATCCAACAGCACGTTCTTCGGCTTCTTCATGGGTCATTCCAATTAACTCAAGATTCTTCTTTGCAATTTGGAAAGAGTGGTCACCATTTTGAATCACATGCAAATCATTTAAGACTTTCAACTGCTTCCTGACCACGTCCAACAATTCCAGCGGACAATTAACATCATTACTACCCTACATCAAACAGATTATAAAAAAGCAAGCCTTCATGCTAAGTTGCACCAACATTAGAATACTTAGTTTCAATATAAACTTCAAGAAAATAGCTAGCTAAATTAACTTTGATTACAATGTATCAGTAATTTTATGATAGTTTGCATATATTGGGAAACGGTTCAATAGAGATTTATTATTTTACCTGTACAAACATGATAGGAACCGTAAGTTTCAAGAGGGGCTCATCTCTAATCACTCCATTTGTGGCCTGAAGCGTTATTTATGTGTCAAATACCAAATATAGATCATGTACCTAACTACCTAAGCAATTACAAGATAACAAATTAATTACAGAGTGCCCAACGATTTCAGCATTTTCTCATTTCCATTTTTAATGTTCCATTTAGCAATGCTATGCAGCACCAACCTTCTAGGACTGGCTGAAGTAAAATGCGATATTAGATATGCTTCCTAATTAAGGAATTTTAAAAGCCGACAGTACAAAGTGAATCAAATATCCAAACTCTCCGAGACACCAACATACAAGAAACGGAATCCACAAAAACATATGCAGGATAGTATAGTAGCAAACCTTTAGTGGGTACCCCAGGCAAACTACAGCTGAAGCCTCAATATCGTTCTCAGCAGCTACCATACAACTGATTCTGCAGAAAAATTAAAGAACTTCTTTTATTTGGCCATAGTAGTCATGTGGACCAAGCCATATTACCATCTATGGGATGCCTAAATATCAATGCCAAAAATGTTGCAGTTAACATGGAGTAGGGTAAACACTTAAAAAGGAACTTTTGGCAAGGCTCCAAGTGTTGCAGACATGTAAAGTACACCTAAGAAGATCACTTGTGAGTCCGTAAATCCAGCCAAGATGAAGTATGAAAAAGAGTTGCAAGTTCATGAGACAGTCAAATGTATATCAAACTCATCAATCAGTTCAGTTACCATTTACCTTGAACCCATGGATTTTCCAGCCAAAATCAAAGGATGATCTGGGTACTTGGCAGCAACCTTTCTTACAATATCCAAGTGAAACCCAACAAGTTTTTCTTCCTTGGGAGGAGCTTTTCTTCTACCGGAAATGTCTGCCAGAAGCCAAGATCAGCCATGTTAAAACTCGACGTAAATTTCAGAGTGCAGGGGACATCAAATCAAGAGATGTTTTAGATGAGTTGAACTTTGAAAGAACTCACATGGGTGGTCGAAAGTTACAACTTCGACAGCATTTAAAGCAGTGGCCAATAGGTTTCTCCATCTGCATAAAACTCAAGCCTGATGTTCAATAGAAATCTTGTGGTAACTTAGATTGGCGGATACATGTCTCACCTGCTGGCCTTTATAGCACTCTAATAAATTATCATTTCAATTTGCAAAATTAAGTCAAATGTATATCACATTCTTGAGTAATATTTGAAAATATAACAGGCATAGTCGGCAATATATATAAGATTAAATCAGGTAGAATGACCATTTAATCTGGTCATGTGAAGCATCTACAAATTGAATGATCAATAAACCTTTTGACACAAAGGTTAAACTTTTAACTATATGTTTTGAGACAGTTTTTAAGTACAGCTTTGGTCCAACTTGTACACGGCTGCATACTACATCCCTCACCCAACCTCGCCGGGGGGGGGGGGGGGGGGGGGGGGATCTAGGTAAAAATCAGGTGTTCGACAAGCACCCCCCCTAAAAAACTGAAGTGTACGCCATAATCCACACCCGCGTCAGCAAATGCTGATAGCACATTCTGTAATGAATCCTGGACCTAGTGCCACAATAGAGAAATTTATCCGACCACTAGCCAGCCTTTTTTCATTATTTGATGTGCATAATACATTAAGAATCTAAAAATTAACCGACATGCCAGCACTAAAGGATCCTAAATTCCAGACCACTACACTATCCAGCCGTAAAGGATCCTAAATTAACAATGTCTCCAAATTCCGCAACTGCAGCGTTCGATTTGAATTAACTAAGAAAGATTAGCATAACGAACACAGTATCAAAATATAGTTAATAAGGTAAAACTGGCGGAAGATAATATACATTTATGGTTTATAGCGGAACCAAAAAAGTTAAAAACCTAATCATCCACTCGGAAGTTGAAGGAGCACCAGCTCCATGTGCAAAGACCACCACTGGAGAATTGCAATTATTATTATTGAACTTCGCCGACGTGCTTTCAACTCTTTTGATCATCGGAGCATGTTGTTGTACTGCCTGTTCAAATTCGCTTTCCGTCGATCGCGAGCGCTTCGAACCCATTTTCCTTGATCAAAGGGAGATAAAGCTCAGTTAATCAAACTCAATAATGTATCAAATTGATTGATTTCAACCAACTTTACGAATACGAAACCCTAACTACTCGTCGGCTAATTTTCTCGCGCCAAATGATTTCGGCTGGCGCGGGAGACGTAGAGAACAGAACAGTTCCCAATTTAGCCCATATAAATCATAATATGTCCGCTTCAAGTCGATCACTTTGGTTTTTAGATTTGAGTTTCAAATTGGTCCTTCAATTTCGGTTTTAGATTAAAGTTTCATATCCATGGTTGCAATTTCATATTTGAACAATAGGTTTGGTTTCAGAGTTAAATTTCAAATCGATACTTTTAGTTCCACTTCAAGTTTTAATCGAGTTACATATGAATCGAAAAGTAAAAATCTGGATCGTTATTGTTCATTCCACTTAAAACGAATGAAACGATGTTGTTTATCTTCACCAGAAACCTCTTGAAGCCCTCTTTCTCGAAGCCTCTTGAACAGATATGAAGTGAAGGTATCTCGAACATGCTTAGGGTTTGTGTTCTAGTTCTTAATTTGTTTAAACAATTTTGGATTGTTCACATATTTGAACGATGGATCCTGTTTCGGACTTGCTCTTGGTTTATGAATTTCATTCGAATCATTGTTGAAATTGTAATTGTTTACATTGTTGTGTACCAGTTCTTGATCATTTTTCCTTGATTTTGTTTAGTTAAAGTTTAATTCCATTTGAATGGGTTTGAATCAATTAATGTTCTTCGTTTGATTTTGTGTTGTTATCAGTGTGTGAGTTTGTTCTAGCGTACACATATAGATTTTGTGTTTATGGGTTTGAATCAATTAATGTTTTCGATTTGGTTTATTTCAAATATAACCGATCGGAAAAATCAACAAACCATTCCGGTTTTCAGTTTTACCGATCCTAAAAAAACCATGACTTATTCTGAGTTTCAGTTTTCCCGATCAAGAAAATTGACAAACCATTCTGATCATATAATAATTATAAATAAAGAATTTTATCGAAATATAAAAAAATAATCACCGATAACAATAATTTAAATGGCTAAACATTAATGTATGAACAATTAGAAAAGAGAAAAAAACCATAAATTATTTAAAATTACGGAAATGGTCCTTGAGATGAAAAATGACAAAAATACCCATGTGATTTAACTGGCCTAACAACCCCATTCAACGGCAGGGACCATTTGTGATTTTGTGTGAAAGGTTTCGGTTTTTCGTACCTATGGTGTAAAAAAACACTGCGAGACCAAAAAAACCCAAACCACTTAGACTATTTGTGTAATTTACTCGACTAAAAATATACTTAAATTTTATCATAATTTATGATTAAAAACTATTTGTTTTCTTTTATTTGTTAATAAATTAGATTTTTAATATTTAATACAATTCATATCTTTAGCTAGTGTTAAACATCATTTCATACGTCAATCAATCAACTACCATCTATAATTTATCTATAATAAATACTATTAATGAATAAACATTTATTACTTGTCATTTTCTCCTTTAATTTGCCACTTATTATTTTCTTTCAATTTGTTATGTCATTTACTACAATCTAATTAAATCTAAATCAACTCAAATTTACTCTACTAAAATTTGAATTAACTAATAAAATAATTAATTAACCAAAATTATATAAATTCTAATTTATTATTATTATTTACTATATATTATAAATAATTTTTTTGAGGCAACCCATGAGTATTATTAACCTAGTATACAATAATCTAACTTACAGTTCCACCAAATTTCATTTCGGCAAATCAAACTTCCTTGGGGGACGTCTAGTACTGTGAAATGGAATGAAATAAAATTTATAAGTTAGTTTAACCAATAATAGTTACACATGACATTGAAAATAAATAATTGCTATAAAACTCCAATCCTTTTACATCTTTTTGATTCTATCCATGTTGACAAGAAAATGAGTAAAATGAAATTTATACAAAAGTCTATTCTCCATTCCTGCTCCTTAGAATCAATGCACTTGTCACATAACAAAAAAAAAACTTATAACCGTTATGTGATTTCATTCATTTCCATTTCACAACACGGAATGAAATTTGAAACAATTAGAACTTAATTTAAAGTATAGAGTAGTTGATTGGTCGTTGTGTGGCATGGTGTTAAGGCTAGCTAAAGGTATGTAGTGTGAAATGTTAGAGATCGAAATTTACAAAAAGCAAGAAATGATAAATTATTTGATGGAATCTAAACATGCTTGTATTCATTATTTTTGTATCCAAATTTCAAAATACTCTATAAACAAATTCCAGATTCTTCTGAACTCATTTCGTGAGACAAACATCCCCTCTAGTGTTTTCTTCCTCTCCCTTTGTATCTGTATTCACCAACTACCATAGATACATCATAGATTTGCTTATTGTTGTTTTCGTTTTCACCGAAAAAATATTTGCATATCCCTTGTTTCCTCCCTCATCATACATCATCGTTCATCACACACACCCCTCCTCATCCTCCCCTCTCCTCCCCCAAAAGAAAAACATTTTTGTTATCATCAGAAAACTATAAAGCACATTCACATCACAACCAATAACTTTGAATAAGTCACCATAAAATATGCATCACATCGTTAAAAAATATATCAAAGTAAAAATAAAGTGACTACACCTAAATAGTAAGGATGATATGTGTGTTATGCATTGGTGTAGGGGATGTATTATAAGATTTTTCATATTTTATTCCTTAGAAAAAGGAAATATTGGTTTTTGCAGTGGCGGATGTAGTGTATACCAATGGTTGTCACGTGACACCTATAAATTTTCAAAATACCGAGTTACGTATGTATCAAAATTTGAGTGACACCTACGATTTTTTTGAGTGACACCTACGAAAAGTATTTAAACGTATTATATACATATATAATTTATATTTGTTGTTTTTAGTATCCACAATTATTGAAATATTACTGGTTTTTAATCATAAAAACACAATAGAATTTTAAAGAAGAAGCAAATAATCAGCCAAAATCTTTAAACCCCCCCCCCCCCCCCCAAAAAAAAAAAATCTTGTTATTTGTTAAATTTGTGTTGGCAATCCATTCCGGTGACCCTATTCGTCTTTGTATTAAATTTACTCCAAAAAGTGACACCGATAACTAAAATTTCTGGATCCGCCCCTGGGTTTTTGCATACTATTTGTCTTTTAGCAAAATCTACTCTACTAACATGTAATTGTAAGATAATGAAGTAATTTGTACATAACAATTTTTTGTCATCTGTAACAATATTTGAGTCACAACACCTTGTATGATGCATAAATTTATAAAGTTTTATCGTTGTGGATGACAAAAGTTGTTTACAAATCATCATACTAATTAACAAACATAAAAATCAAACCTTTTTAAAGAATTAACATGATATATGTGATAAAAAATTATTTGATATATATGTATCGGCCAATTTATGCTAAATGACACTAATCTAATTGTCATTTTCAAACCTAAGTAATATGTTCCATTCTCATAGTAATATAGTATATCATTCGTTCTCATAGTCCCAACGATGGCAATCTAGTGGTTGAGGACATGAAATTCATAGTAGAGGTTCAGGATTCAAACCTTACACTGTCTTATACGTGATTTACCTTCTCGATGTTGGTCGAGGGACCGGCAGGTAGGGTGTTCATAAAAATCTGTATCTGAGCATCCGAAATAAAAATCCGAAAATCTGATATGAAACTATCCTAAATTTCGGATATTCGAAACTTCAGATTCGGATAGTAAAATTATAGATTTTCGGATAATCCGATATCCGAAAATCCAAAAACTTTTATTTTTTTAAACTTTTTTATATATTTAGTATTTATTATTTACATAGTATTGAGTGTTTATTATTATTCTAATGCACATTTTTTAGTTTTATCTTGATATTATAGATTTATTAACTAATATTTTTATATATTTTAATATTTTTTTAGTCGTTTTGAGTAAAATAATTTCGGATACACTTAGTTTGTGATATATTTATTTTTAACATCTATTTGGATATATGAATTTGTATTTTAGATATATTTAAATATTTGATTTAATTTTAAAAAAAATAAAAAATAAATGAATTTTCGGATATTTGGATAACAAAATTCACTATCTGAAAGTTCGGATATCCGACTTTGAACACCTATACCGGTAGGTAGGTCCCCAAGAGGGTGAGTTACTTCTTTATTTTTATTTTTAAATGTATTTCACCTTTCACAAATCCAATTTTGGCTTTATTTGTAAGTTGTAACACACTAATATACAATGGTTTGCCTATATTTACATTACCCGTAAGATAATACACAGTCTATATATGTATATACTCTATATGATGTATTTCTTTGAACCAACATATAATATGAAGATATATCTTTGTTTTTCTTTTTCTCGTAATAAAGTGATAAAGTCCAAAGGCGAATAGAGTGATAATAATTTGACACCAAAAAAGTGGTCTGAGTTATTTGCCCAATTGGGACCATCCACGTGTACTATCCTAATTTGGAATCATTAATTTGTGCTTTTGTCACTTATACATTATTGTTTGGTAAAATCTTGATTTTTAACATTTCATTCAAATGATTTATACACCAGTCTCCTTTATATAGTTATTAACTTATTATACGTACACACACACACATATCGATCGTATATATTAGAAGTGAACCAATTAATTAATTAGCTTTAAATATTAATACATACATACATACTCATAATTAAGGATCGGAATCGCAACGTAAGTCCAATAAACGAATCCTGCGTGATATATATTAGCAGCCAGCGATAAGCGGAGGAGAATATATCAGGGATACATCGGACCAGGACTAAGTTAAATAAAATAGGATAAACCAAATGATCATATGTTATGCTATACAAATGTAGGTAATTAACGTAGGTAAAAGTAATTAAACTTAGATTTTTAGAAGGAAAAAGAAGAAGAAGCTAGCTAGGATCTTCAATTCCATGAAACAAAATAAATAAATAATTGATACGAATAATTAAGTATCAATTAAGGAAGCTCTTGGTTCTTCTCCACAAGCCTCACTTCTTTTGCAGATCTAAGCACATTGGCCTGAAATTAATTAAGTGAAATTTATTAATCAAACCGGCCATGATCGATGATGATATCTAGCTTAATTGGATCATATCGAGTGAGATCGAGAGAGAATGGAAGATGGAGAAGAGAACCTGAGCATCAGTGATTTGAACAGCAAAAGCATCAACGATGAACAAAGAAAAGGTCTTGTTGTAGGTTCCTGGTTGAAGCTTTTTAGCCAGCAGCTCATTATGCTTTTTGCTCAAATACATTTCCACCTCCCTGCTTGCTGACCCTGATCTCTTTGTTCTGCAGCTAGTTTATATATACACATAAATATATATATAAATTAAAACACTTACTTTATAATCAATTACATGTACACTAGCTAGCTAACTAGATCCAATAACTTAAACACATTTTATCAGCTTAATTAATATTATATATTAATATGGATCGATCTTTACATGAATTGAATGATAGATATATCAGATATGAATATAAAACAGACTATATATATACATAATATAAGCTAGGGCTAGGGTTAGGGTTAGGGTGCAGATGATGGATATGGATGGATAAAAGTAATGAGGAATTAACTGACCTATCAGAATGAGAATGAGATTGAGATTGAGATTGAGATTGAGATTGAGATTGAGATTGAGATTGAAGGCGCTCATATTCAGGATCATAATTCATGAACACAAAATGAAGATGCTTTTGTTTCTCACCCATTTCAAATTCAAACTGCAGTATGATCCAATAGCCAACTTAATTAATTTCTCTTTGTGGGATCGATGGATGGATGGATGGCTAAGTAAGATCCTTTGGTTATTGCCCTTTTATACTACTACATCTACATCTACCTCTACATTTCTCCCAAATATTAATTTAAATAAATACATTTTATAAATAAATTCCACTTTGACTCTGTCTAACAATTAACATTTTCTCATTAACTAAAAAATAATAATAAACACATGCATTAGTTTCCTTTTTCCTATATTAATTTTTGATGCATCTAAATTTGTATCTTTCTGATATATATGATGTTAAACATATTTAATATTGAACTCGTAGTAAGTCTAAATACAATATAAAATATAGCATGCGTTGAAATATATAAATATAATAAGATAACGATAAAAGGTGTCACGTATGATTATATATCATAAAAAACAAGATTAACAAATGAAAGTTAGAGTACGTATGTTTTTTAAAGAATTAATTTCCTAATAAGTAAATAACTCAATATTTTTTCATGAATTAAATGGGAGGATAATTAATGAATTGAAGAAGCTAGGACTAAAAATGTAAACAATTGTCAACAGAACACTTCCTGCTATTTGAAGGTTAGTAAAGGGACGCAATTCGATCATAACCAAGTTTTTTTTAACAGCAAAAGATTACGGGACAAGAGCTACGGCATTGTCATCACCCCAAAACCCGAAATCATAATATATTAATGAGAAAACTAGCAAGATACTAGATAACAAAAGTACAGCCAAGAAATTACAAAAGGAAGAGGGGAAAAGAACACCATAAAGGCCATAATAAAGTCTTACAGTTAGCCCTAAATTTTAACCAAGAAAACAAACTCGCTTGAAATTCGTCTTTAATACATGAAGCCGACTGACTTACTCCATTGAAGATCATAACCAAGTGATGGAGCTGGTCAACGTAACTAGCTTATGATCGATCGAGTAACAAAGTTGACCAATTAATTAAGCTTAATAATAATTATTTAAGGATGGATATATATGATTAAGTTAAAATTACAAGAAAGAAAGGACTTAATTATATAATTAGTATCCTTAAATCATGCATGGAAGCTTCTCTAAAATGCATGGAAATTGGTAGAATATTGGTCACCGCACGTACGCACGCACCATACTAGTGAAAAAGTCAACAGATTCTCTTAAATCTCTAAATTAACCCTAGCTACCTTCAATTTTTTTTTTATTTATTATTGCCATGTTACGTACATTGCGACCTGCACATTTAACGATTACCATTAATTTACCTATTTATTTTATACTTACTTTTCCTTTTACATTAACTAAATAAATATATATTTTCTTATGAGAGATTTTGTTTTTACTTGGAAAAAATCGAGACGATTAATGACTAATTTATCCTGCACTATATACCACATTTTATTTCAGATGAGCTAGAGGAAACATTACACGACTTGGCTGAAAACGCTTCGGTATACCTCTATTTATTATCATCTTTTATGTTAGATTACTTTACGTCGCATCAATATATACATAATTTTTTTTTTTTAACGACAAACTATCTTGCTCTTATTTTTAAACTACTCCTTTTGCCCCAACACTTACTTTGTCTACTTAAATTTCAAGTTCCTTTCGACGGGAGTCGAACCGTGACCTCTCAATTACATATTACCCCTCTTACCAACTGAGTTAAACAACATTGGTATCAAAATATACATATATATATGTTTCCGTATATAATTTACCGTATATTATATTATTATAAAGAGTTAATTGCTTTAGTTATATATATGTTGCTCTCGTAAAAATTGTAACATAAAATATGACTTGTTTGTTTGGTCGCTTAGCATATATTTTCCCTCAGTACGTTACATAAAATTGTCACAAAAATTGTTTTATTTTATAATGCGCGCGCGCGCACACACACACACACACACATATATATATATATATATATATATATATATATATATATATATATATATATATATATATATATATATATATATATATATATATATATATATATATATATATATATATATATATAATATGTTTTTGTAGAGATAGGTGACTTTGATCTTTTCTTAATTTTGACGATCCATCATCCATATGACATAATTAATGGGATAAAAAAAACATTTAGGTGTTATTTGTTTATTAAGAAGTTAAACGTCTGAAGTCTGAAAACCACATCTGAAATTAAGAGGTGGTCTCAAGATTGTTTGTTTTGTAATATAAAACTCCAAAAAAATATTACTTTAAAATATTATATTTAATTAATTATATATTATAATTAATTAAATTATATAAATAAAATTAAATTATAGGGAGTAAAAATTAATATGATAAATATTTTTTAACTAAAATTAACTAAACTTAAATTTTAATCAACACATCAAAAAAGATAACTGAAATTATTATAACTAATATGATAAATTGTTTTAGATTGTGTTTGTAAACTAAAAATAAAAAAGGAACCTCTTAATTTGTTTCAGACTTATTCCTCCCTCTTAAAATTAAGAGGTAAATTCAGAAGTTAGAGCCTCTTAACTCTGAAACTAAACAAACAATCTAAATTTATTCTAGATCTGAAGTTTAGACTTCAGACCCTTTTAAGAGCATCTTAATGAAAAACAAACGGGGCCTTACACACTTCCTTCTCAACAAAAAAACAATCACACACTTTTACAATAATATACATAAAAACGTATTATGTTGATATATTATTTCAAGCATGTTTTCAAAATATTGATTCTATCTTTGTTTTTAAATATATATTTTTAATATTTAGGTTAGTGTCTATTTTATTTTAAATTTACAAATATGAATGTAAATATTATGAATGTTCTGAGTTAACATATATACACTAGTATTGGATATGTATAATGCTACGGCCTACGAGATATCAACTGTTATTTTATGTGCTGAATACGATATAATTATCTTATGTGAATTGTAAATTTTATAATTACAATACTTATAAATTAACTAAATAATATTATATTAATAAAATAAATATAAGTGTTATAGTGTTCATCAAATATGAAAACTAAATGATAGCTAGGAATAACACATGAGATATATGATCAGTACTCTTTAAAACCAATGTAATTAAAACGAAGCCCATAAATAAAACTTTTAAATAAATAAAAAAAATATATGATTAATTATTAAAAATAGTAACATCTTTTTTATAAAATCATTAATAGTATCAATTTTTATATTTGGGATAACTGCTTAAAAAACCCCAAACTTGTCGGTGTTTTGTGATTAAAACCCCAAACCATTTTTCGTTGCATAGAAAACCCCGAACTAACTAAAAAACCGTAAATTAAGATTTTATCAGTGGGTAACCGGTTATTAATCCTACGTGGATCAGTAAATAACCTACGTTGAATAAATTTTAATTGTTGAAACCGATTGTCAAGTATTACAAATCATTTAAACTCCCGTTGATTATTTTTAATTGTACTGTTTAAACGGGAATACATTATCAACGGGGGTTTAAATGATGTGTAATACTTGGCAACCGGTTTCAACAATTAAAAGTTATTTCACGTAAGTTATTTACCGGTCCACGTAGGATTTAAAAACCGGTTTCAACCGGTTACCCTCTGATAAAACCTTGATTTACTGATTTTTAGTTACTTTAGGGTTTTTTATGCAACAGAAAATGGTTTGGGGTTTTAATCACAAAAAACTGACAAGTTGATAGTTTTTTGCGTAATTTTCCCTTTATATTTTATATTGTTAATAACATCAATTTTTGTATTTTTATTTAATCCCATCAACCTTTTTAACTTTTATTATAAATGGTAAAACATTAGTGGCAATAATTGTAAACTTGATGGAAAAATGGTAGTATGTATGTT
Organism: Centrapalus pauciflorus; assembly: GCA_020465985.1. Taxonomy (NCBI): domain Eukaryota; kingdom Viridiplantae; phylum Streptophyta; class Magnoliopsida; order Asterales; family Asteraceae; genus Centrapalus; species Centrapalus pauciflorus. The sequence goes on along the minus strand of JAANYP010005300.1, from coordinate 402,152 downwards.
TGCCATATATTATTTGGTACTTGGCAGCAACCAACGTACATGAACATGTGATTGGGTAAAAGCGTGCGTAGTAAAATAATGCATCAAAGTTTGGAGATATGATGTCCAAATACATTTATTTTAGGGATAATTGCTAAAATAGTCAAATCTCACACCTTTATTCACTTTTTGACCACTTTATATACATTTTACCAAAATAGCCACACTTTACGTTACCACATTTACGTGATAGCTACAATTTACGTGATTTGTACTTTTTTTTCATTTTTTAATGCATTACGTTAAAAAATGTGTCTGATCACGTAAATTGTTGTACTTTACGTGACCATATTTGCTCCTTCCCCATGAATGTTTGGTGGGATGTCTTGTCACACTTTACGTGACCAAGTACAACAATTTACGTGACCAAACACCTTTTGTAACGTAATGCGTTAAAAAATGAAAAAAAGTACAAATCACGTAAATTGTGGCTATCACGTAAATGTGGTCACGTAAATTGTGGCTATTTTAGTAAAATGTATATAAAGTGGCCAAAAAGTGAATAAAGGTGTGACATTTGACTATTTTAGTAATTATCCATTTATTTTATCATGTCTCCATTGACTTGGTCTATCTATAATTTATATTCATTATTTATTAAATAAAACAAATAAACATTTAATTGTAAATGCTGCTGACAGTTGGCGCTTCACACTACTCGATCTCCCTTTCATTTCATTTTAATTTTGGAAAAATAATTTTCACGAAAATTTAATTTTACTTTTTAAGTGTCATGATCGTATTTCAATGTAACTAGTAAGAAATATTAATCGCATCTGATAAATTAAAAAATATACTTGTTTTTCAAGTGAAAGTAACTAAGTTGATCATTAATTAGTTATTATATTTCTTAAAAAGTTTATATTTATGTAAATCAGAAATATGAAAGAATGGGAATGAATGGCTTTACGTATATCGATCTATACCATTAATCTCTGAAAAATATTGATCGGGAGAATTCTAGACCTTCTTTTTAAATCAATATAATAAGTTTATTTAATTGAGTTATTTAATTAAAAAATCATTTTATATGCAATCTTCAACATATTAATTGTATCATATGTCAAATTTTCTTTATAATGATCCTTTTTTTTTAACAACAAAGAGAAGGCAAGAAAGGAGCTACGGCATTGTCATCACCCCGAACCAATTCCTCTCTTGATTTAAGATTTCTATATATTTACACGGATGAAACTTGAAACCTTTAAATAGAGTGCTCAAATAATTTCAGTTTCATTTCCATTTTATTGGATGGAACAAAATGTTATTATAGATTTTCTTAAGGCTATATATAGTTTTTCTCTATGAAATGTAAAGATTTAATTGCGTCAAAAGGTAAGCTACTATCACATTTTTTTTCAATTTGGTTAACATACTATTTTTTTCTATTTAAGGTAATATACTTTTCAAATCAAGTCAATCAAGTTAATTATATCGGATTGAAATGTAAAAGTTACTGACATGACAGTTTTTTCTTTACAGAAATTACATATTAATTGTTAAATGATTTGCAGTATTTTATGCAATTTAAAAAGACTATTTGATAAATAATTATTTTTGTAAATTTTTATCATTTATTTATATTTTATGACTAATATTATTAACTTTTGTATTTTTCATATGAATATCAACTTTTATATTTTGTATAATTAATAACATTAACTATTGTATTATTTTATCATTTATAGCAAATAAATTTTAAAGTTTTGAAAAAAATGATACAAAAAATATAAACGTTGATTTTATTAATGATAAAAAATAAATAATGTTGTTATAAATGTTAAAAAATGCATAAAATTGTTTCTGTTTTTAGCAATTGGTCCTATTAATTATTATTAAATAAGTAAGATTACAAATTTATAATAATCATTTTAAACGATCGGATAATAAAATTTGTAACAAAACTTCAACCATAAATACTATCAATGACATTTTAAAATCAAAAAACTTAATCCATAACTTGTAAAAAGTTATATAAAGTAAAAACGAAATTGAACCAAATGATAAATATTAATGTATGTTTGCTTGTTTCACTTTCATTGTTTCATAACAAATTCCTTTGGAAAATTATTACATTAGACTTTGACGTCAACTTGGAATACGTGTCGATACATGACTTCAAGGGTCCATGAGATAACTACAGTCTGCCGACACGTGTACTTCCTAACAAATTCCAACCCTTTTCAATTTTAAATCACCGACAATTTCCTGCTGTCCTCTGATACCACACGTGAGAGGACCTCTTTTTATTTTATTACCAATTGCAAAGAGTGGTAATTTGTATGTGACAAAAAATTTATCAAAACACGTTAATTTTATAAAAAAATAATTAGTTTATTCTAACTAATTTTTTTTAAAAACCATATTCGTATTGTATTCCTTTCGATAAAAATAGATTAATCATTTTTATATAAAATTATTGTGTATAAATCGTATTTTCTTTTCAAAAAGTATTATGGTTTATTATGGTATACATACAACTTCATACAGTTAAATTTTTTTTTTCTTGAACAACGGTTAATTTTTATTAATAATACATGAGATCCAATTAATGATACATTTTGTTTTTATTAATAACACATGAGATCGGGTTAATTTTTACTAATATACATTTTGTTTTATGATTAATAACATGAGAATGAGGTGTGTGTATAGCCAAATAGAAATGTACATACAGAATAGCTCTTTCCAAAACTACGAAAGCTTTTTTCAATTAATAATGATTTATTAATTTTAATAATTTTCTGTTATTGTTGATACTTCTTTCGTCTTAAATTAAGTTGTCTACATTTTATTTTTACTCTATCTTAAAATAAATATCAACATAAAAAAATATATATATATATATATATATATATATATATATATATATATATATATATATATAATTTATAAATTTTATAACGCTTATTGATTATGTGGTAACTACAATATTATGGACGTAATGCTGATTATTTTATCTAATTTTGTTTTTATTTTTATTTTTGAAAGACTAAATAAGATTTCACTAAAACATATATAGTACAAACATAAAGATTCTGCAAGATACAGAAAACACACACAAACTAAGGGCTCGTTTGTTTTTAAATAATTAGACGTCTTATGTCTTATTAGATCTGTTTAATAAATAGATGATGTTAAATATCTATTAACCAAATTAGATATCAGAGACAATCAAAATATTAGACATTAAAACGAGCAAGACCTAAGCTACCTGCTCGAAACAAACTAAATAAACACACGAACTAGACAAAAACATCCAACCATACAACAAAACCAAAACGAACCACCTAAAAATCTCTGACTTATGACATAACATTCATTGGATTACAACACCACTCAACCCATGTGAGATCAAAATCTTTGCAACGAGCAGATAAATAACGATATGAATTCGATTGGATGTCGAAGAATACACCTGATAGATGAGCAATACCAAAGCAAGTTTATTTTGAGAGTTTCAAATAATATAGAGAGAGATCCCTCCATCCGAAAATAGCGGATCAAATCTTGGCATTGACTCTATAGTTTATGAAACAATGCTCCAGCGATTCCACTCCATCTCCACAATGAGGACATTGCAAAGAATTGATATCGATTCCCGACTGATAAAACATTCTTAACGTACATTCAGAACTCAAGTTTGAACCATTAGGTAGTCCAAACGTAATGGAATTTGACCGAATCGGACCGTTCCAAAATTGGAACAAGTATTGAACGATCAAGTAATTGGTTATTTTTTTTGTCGTGATTAAGATTTTATTATTCAAATTTTAGAGGGTATACACCCTGTCACCCTTACCTATGGGCTATGGCTATACACCAACATGGCAACATGCCACTGCGGGCCAATAAAACCCAATAATGGTTAATCGTAAGTGTTAAGAATCGAAAACTGGAAGGGCCATTAACTAGGATCCCAATTTTCAACCCATTAAAGCCCAAAAAGAATTTGCTTTACAAAGTAGAAGTGGACAACTATTATAAACTTTGTCACTCTTCAGTTGTGACTTATTTTATTATTTTACATATAGTATATAATATGTTTATTTTTTATACTAACTTTTAATATACTTGTTTTATAAAAATTAGAACCTTATCATTATGATCACATTATTTTTATCTATATTCCGACATAAAATTTATTACCATTGAAACTATTTTCATTTAGCTGACAGATATGCAGTTGAACTATTTTATTATTTTATATATAGTATATTAATCTATATTCCAATATAAAAAACAATTCATCCAAAGGTTGAGGAATAAGATGGAAAAAGAGTTGTAGAACATGGTTATTTGTATGGGATCATTTCACTTATGTTAATGATGCAATTAACGTGAAGTGCCCATATTGTAAAAAGATAATGACTGCTAATATAAAGAAAAACAATACAAATGCATTGGTTAGCCATTTGCAGAAGTACTACAAAACATCACCTCTTTACAAAAAGTGAGATACGTTGAAGCAATCTACTTTAAGTTTCAAGCCTTTAAAAGTAGAAGACAATGATGGTTCTTTAAGTACTTAAACAAGAACGATGTAGAAGGTCGTTAGGGTGCATGTGAATAGACAATAGAACTTTCAGTGTGGTCGATGACGAAGGTTTCAAGCAATACACATGCGATTTGAATCCTTTGTTTTAAATCTCATTGAGGTGGACTGTGGCTAGGATTGTATGACAATATACAAAAAAGAGACAAAAAAACTTAAGCATGTCTTTAAAAAATCAAATAGTATCGCTTGTTAAATTGATGATAATTGAGATTTTAAAAAAGAAAATCTTATGCATGTTGATCAGATAGTGTATGATTAAGTATTACTTGAAGTTTGATTCATCACTTTAAAGGTTTTATATATTTGTAGTATTCTAACTTTTTGCGTATGTTGTTTGTATGAAAATTTGTAAACGTTATCTTAAAAAAATTTATTTATTTGATTTCAAGAGAATGTATGCTTTTATTACTCCATATTCTTGTATCTAAACGACATAAAACTAAGCTCAATGGTAGTTTTCTTCTTATTTATTGGAAGCAAAATATTAGTTAACTAGGTTTTTTAACCCGCACATTGCAGGGAGGTCGTAAATTGTATCTTTATAAATATTTTACATTAAAATAATAAAATAACATTAGCTACTGATCCTGATCTTCACCCGAGAATCATTCTTTGCTTTTGATCTAAGTTTATAAATACAAAAAAATCTGATTGATCAACCAACAAAATAATACAAAATTTGTCATTTTAAAAATAGTTGAGACAAAAAACAATTTTATATTGGAATGTAGAAAAAAAAAACAATATGATCATAATGATATATTCGTTCTTTTGTATAATATAATATATAAAACGTTATAACACAAAAAGAAAAAAAAATATATATATATATATATATAACATGTAATATAATTTAATTAGTCAGCTGCATATTTACGTGCGTAATAAATTTAGCTTCGACGATAACAAATTTTATATCGGAATGTAGACAAAAATAATACGATCACAATAATATATGCAAATTTTAAAAAACTATAATATATCAAAAGTTATCACAAAAAATGTTATATATCATATATAAAGTAAAAAAATCACTCGTTTACCTGCCATCTAGTTTTACTATTCAGTGAAGAAGTGTGATTAATCATTCAACTAATTAATAAAAATTTTGTCATTTTAACATATGTGAGACGAAATAAATTTATGTTAAAATGTAGACAAAAGGAAAGCGATCATAATGATATATTTGAATTTTTATAACTATGATACGTCAAATGTTATAATAGAAAAACAAAACAATTATATATCATATAAAATAAAATATTTAGTCAGCTGCATACCTGTCTGCTTAATGAAAATAATCTCGACGGTAATAAACTTCATATCGAAACGTAGATAAAAACAATGCGATCATAATGATATATTCAAATTTTTAACAAATATAATATATCAAAAGTTAATATAAAAAATAAAAAAAATTATATATTATATACAAATTAATAAAATAAGTCGGCTGTTTACCTGCCTAGCAGCGTGCTTTTACTGTTCATTGAACAGTAACACGTTAGAAAATAGCTATATTGTTGATAGGTTCTTTTATTCGCTGTGCATTGCGACAGATTTAAAAAAAATCATATTTTAATAAGGAAAAGGAAATTTTAATTTAAAATATAAAAATACCATACAACTTTGCAAAATAGAAAACTAAAATATATTATTAATACAAAATTATAATACGTTAAAACGATAGATAACAACAAAATAAAGTATATTTTTAAGAAAAAAATAACGTAAATGAATGAAACCATAAAAACATATTAATTTTTATAATAATAAACAAAAACAAAAACACGCGGTTTTTTTTTTTCTTTCTGAATTTGTGACTGATTTAAACGTTTGGGAGAATTTCATATATACCCCTCCAAAACTTCATAATATCATATATACCCAACCTAAAATTTTAATATCATATATATCCCTCCTAAACATCATAATATCATATATACCCAATTTTAATTATTAATATCACATATATCCCTCTTAAATATCATTAATATCATATATACCCAAAATAATTAATTTATTTATTTTTAAAACATTTAAAACTCATAATTAATATTGCATATTAATTAATGACCATTACACCCTTACTCATTTCTTTTTCCAACTAAACTTTAAAATATCATATTTATCCAACTTAAATTAAAATATCATATCCCTTTTAATAATTTTATATAATTTATTTTTGTAAACTTTACTAAATAAATTTTTCAAACTAAAACAAATTAACATTAAAAATAAAAAAAGTAGTATTATGTTTTTGCTCGTTTGTAATCAAATTGTATCGTCTTATTATATTTTCTTATTTGTTTTTTTTTACTACAGTAATCTATATACATATTATATTCTTTTTTTTCTTTTTCTTTTCGAACTATATAGTTCCATCACATTTTGTTTGTTTTTAAATTTAGTATATATATATATATATATATATATATATATATATATATATATATATATATATATATATATATATATATATATATTTGTATTCTAATACATTAGTTTCTAATTTTTTTTCAAGTTTGCATTCGTTTTATAACTATTGTTTATTTAGTTAATTTTTTTAATTTTTATATTTAGTCTAGAATCTAAGTTATAACTTGTTATCCGATGTAATTAGTTGTGTATATTTTGCGTTAACTACAAGATTATATAATTGTATATAGATTACTGTTGGAAAAAAAACAAAATATAAAAATATAATAAGACGATACGATTTAATTACAAACGAGAAAAACACGATACAATTTTTTTTTAATGTTACTATGTTTTAGTTTGAAGAATTTTTTTATTAAAGTTTACAAAAATAAATTATATAAAACTATTAAAAGGGATATGATATTTTAATTTAAGTTGGATAAATATGATATTTTGAAGTTTAGTTGAAAGAAGAAATGATTAAGGGTATAATGGTCATTAATTAATAATCAATATTAATTATGAGTTTTAAATATTATAAAATAATTAAATTAATGAATTTGGGTATATATGATATTAATGATGTTTAAGAGGGATATATGTGATATTAATAATTAAAATTGGGTATATATGATATTATGATGTTTAGGAGGGATATATATGATATTAAAATTTTAGGTTGGGTATATATGATATTTTGAAGTTTTGGAAGGGTACATATAAAATTCTCCCTAAACGGCTTGTTGCGTAAGGAAAGGGTCTAAGGGACGAGGAAGGAAAAGTCTCGTTCACCTCGATTGATCTAACGGCACACATGTCTTCTTCCCCACAAATACCCAACCACGTGTACGGTTGATCCGCACTTGTCGCACCCCGTTTTGACTCTAGACTTTCTTCCCCGTATATTGCACACACAGAACAAAGGTGCTCTCGATAACCATAAACCATGGAGAAAGGGATCGCCATCTTCACTATCATCACCTTCTTGTTATTCGCCGTCTCCACCGCTCGTATCGCCTTCGATCAGATTGTGACTGACTCCGCCGTTCTACCCAACGAGAACCTAAAATCCAACATCGCTGCTGATCCTTTGCCACAATCAGAGTCTGACACGACTATAACCGTCGACGTTACCACGATTGATCCAACGCAGCATCTGAGGTTTGTCAGGTTACATTCTATCAACCGTCACTTTTTCGATCATAAAACTACTCGGGCTCCACTCCGGCGTCATCCATGCCGGAAGTTCATGATCCCTGCCATCAAGATGGCTTACGGAAACGACGTGATCTTATCTGGTAAAACCTATAGGTTCGATCCCAAAGCGTTCGGAGATCAGGTTCCGACCAAGTGGCTGGAGTTCAAGCACAACTACGGCCATCGCCACCACCACGAACATCGCCATGACAAAGATGAAGAATTCGTGCCGAAACACATGTTCGACCGAGAGAAGATGGTGAGTTCATCTAACCACCATAAGGAGAAGAGAGAACACAAAGGCGGTTTCATGAGACGGATTCGCAAGTTTTTGAATCACACTTTTGATTGATGAATCTCCGATCGAGGTATTGTATCACTTGCGTGTATTCTCATAAATCATAGGCAATTAGGAATTAATTCCATATGCTACTTATCGTCTAATTAAGCATGTTCTAGCTATGATGATGATGTAATCATTTGTTTCTGTTCGGCATACAAACCCTTTTTTTCAAGCATCCGTGTAGAATATATAAATGAATAAAACATGGAATCGTGTTTGTGGCTTGATGAAGAGACTACTTGCCAATCAGTTTACACTCTTTCATCTTTGGAGCTATAAATAATACCCTGATTGATGCCTGTGAGATTCGTTGTTAATAGCTGAAACTATTAAAGCTGATTCAGAAATCAATGGAGCATGTATCCATTCGATTTCTTTGGATAAGCTCTGAACAAGGCGACGGTTTAACTTGAATTGCACCTCCGCTAACATGAGAGCACTTCCATGGAACATTTCTCCGACCAGGAGAGCCATGGAGATTAATGTTAGAGAGGCAAATATCTGTGAACGGTGAGTTCTTCAAACCATATATTAAGCCAGCCTGCTGGACCTTCTTCCCCCTCACATTTTCGATCTTCACCTGCTTCACAATGGGCAAGGCATTCGGGTTGTAGTTTCTGTCAGGATGGTCGCCCACGTCAGCAGCGATCTTGATTCCATGACGAACATTCACCATGTAGACGTTGGAGATGGTGATGTTTCTTATAATTCCACCCCTCCCGATGTTTGTCTTTATATGGATTCCAACTCCCATGTTGTTAAGACTTACATCCTCTGCCAATACATTATAGACCCCACCAGATGTTTCGCTTCCAACTGCAATTCCGGCGAATGGAGAGGAGCCGCTGACTCGACGGATAGTAATATCAACGCTAGGACGACCGTATGCAATCCCATACTCATCCCAGCCACTTTTTACAGCCACTAGGTCATCTCCTGTGGAGATGAAGGAGTCCTCAATGCAAACATGGGAACTTGAATCTGCAAAGATGGAAAAAATGAGTAATCATAAGGCAAGTGCAGGCTTCTTGATATCATAGTTCCTTAATATTGCATGCATACATTACCTGGATCGATTCCATCAGTGTTTGGAGAGTCAGGTGGAGCCAATATGGTGACATGCCGAATAACAACATTGCTTTTTTGTATTTTTTATAAAACAGCAATGTAAAGATTAAGTTAGGTTAGTAAGCACACAACAGAAAGGAATAGGCTATGCTGGAAAAGTACCTGGAGTATACAGGATGAATATTCCAAAATGGAGAATTCTTCAAAATCACATTAGAGATGATGATGTTTTTGCAGTCCTTAAACTCTATAAGATTTGGTCTAGTGAATTGCAAGGTTCTCTTCCTCCACATGTTCCACCAAACCCCACCTTGGCCATCAATTGTCCCCTTTTCACCTAAAGAAACACTTTAACTAAATTAAAAAAGAAGATGCAATGATTTGAAGGTGCATTCTCAGTCATACATTCGTACTGCATACCAGTAATAATTACATCATGGAGACCTTCTCCGTGGATGAAGCTCTTATATCTTCCACCTGGACGTTCTCTCCCTCTTCCATAAGAAGGCAGAGGAGCAATCAAAGGCCAGTTTGCGGTGTTCTAAAGCAAAAGCAAAAGGTTATGTTGTTAAACAAATTGGTCTGAAACATAACTAAGATGCAGATTTATGCAACTCTCGCATAATTCATCTGTTTTTTGTTTCTTTTTCTTTGAATGCTCTAATCAATCATCCTTTGCATAGATCACTACTTATCAGATTTCTTTCTTTCTTTCTTTCTTCTTATTTTATTTTTTTTTTTTTTTTTTTTTTTTTTTTTTTTTTTTTTTGAAGAAAATGAGTTTGATTGCAACATTTAGGATAGCCAAGATTTGCAGTGTCCAAAATAAAAAAAGTAATAAATTTGTTCCTCTATATATGCTTCCACTCCATTTATTATATACTCAAACAAGATCAACTCCAAACTTTTTTACAGTCAATCAATGGATAATGAAAATAACACTTACTAATATAAAATTTCAATGGATATTGAAAATGAACTAAAAACAATAACATTATTCAATGATTACTAGATTAAAGGTGTCAACAAGATTTAATATACAGACTCCAACAAGATCAACAAGATTTAATATACAGACTCCAAAAAGATCAACAAGATTTATGTACAGACCAGTTTTATCTTTATAGTACTCAAATGTAGAATCATAAATGGAAAGGTATTATCCTCCAAAAGCAACAAGCCAACAACTTCTATTATACAATAAAAGATAAGACAAATTCTCTTCCATAAATTAGATACCCATGATTGAGTGTCTGTCCAATTAAGTGAACAGGGACTAAAGAAATTTTCAATGTTTTAACTTTACAAAGAAACAAGATCTAATATTTTAATGCAAGATAAAGTTTCTAGAGGTAGAATTGATAATCAAGTGATTAAAGGTTTAAAGGGTGTTTGGTTTTGATTATTGAAATCGACTATTAGATTATTGTATTATAGTAATGCAAATAATGTATAAGTGTTTGGATTGCATTGTTTGGTAACTAATTATTTGCGTTTGAAATTAGTACTACCACATTTTTTCAAAAGTTAAAAAAAATATAGCTTATTTGCTTAATACATAATGATTTGAAAATTTTACAAGGTAAAACAAAAATCCAAACACTTAAAAATTCATTATTTGATAATTGTGATAGCAAACAGCAAAAGCTAAATCAATTAAATTCCATTGACATTTTTTGTTACAACTATTATCTAGATTATTAGTTTTCAAACATTGTCGTACTTTTTTCAATCGTAAATCCAAATATCTCATAAATCCTATTGTTAACGATATGTATTAGGGATAATGTAATAAAATACCAACACACTTTAGGTGTTGCTTCGTTTTTGTTATTATATTTTTTCCGAATTGTTTTAACCATTAAACTTTTATGTGGCGGACAAATTTGGTAACTAGGATGACCATTCCTGCTAATTGCATCCTTTTGCTAACTTTTATGTGGTTTGCTAACTAGGTTGCTAACGTGGAACTTTTTAAATGATTTGGTTGATATTTTTTTTTGAACATCAAAATATAGAATTAATCGGGAGCTTCCGCATTACCATCACCCCCGCCTAACACACCCAATTTATTAACACATCAAATCATACAAAGTTACAGCTAGCAAGGAACTAGCACGAATACAAAAAGATTCAAAAAAACGAAAGACAAACAACTCATAACGACCATAATAAGGACTTACAATACCCTAAACTTTAACCAAGAAAAAACATTTATAAGGAACTCCTCTTTTATCATTGAAGCATTAACTTTCTCATTATTAAACACCATTTGGTTGATTATGTGGTGATTTTACTTGTTTAGTTGATTACATGGAATTTTTATTTCACTTCTTTTTTTTAATGATTTATTACAATTTTTGTGGTAAAATTGTAATTAATTTGAAGTTGATCTTCATCAAATATTCTATGTTTCCCAATTGTTATTGTGCTCTTCAAGTGTTCTTTAGAATCAACCATGACCACCATCCACTACCCAACCGCCGATAAAACAACCATTACTGTCAACCACCCATCACAACCCAACCTAAGAAAAAAACCCTCAATTTAAACCATCAATTGAAATCTATCAAACGCACACTTGAAAAACGTTTAAAAATGACCATAAAAAGTTTTGAAACCAAAACAAAACCCATTACCTGATGGATCTTGAATCCAAAGTGAAAAGGACCACAAAAAAAAATCTCTAAGCTGGCGTTTGGTTTGGAGGATTTCAAAAACTTATTTAGAATTTAAATTTAGAAAATCATATCATGTCATGTTTGGATAAAAACTAAAAAGAATTGATTTGACATCATTTAGCATTTTATATTCTACACTTTTCATCTTTTCATAATCCACTTATCCCCTAGTTATTTTAAAATCATATCATTTTAGAATCGATCACGGACCTAAATCTCCAAAACCAAAACAGAACCCATTACATTGAAAAGTATAATAACCAAAATGAAACAACACCCAAAATACGTTGATATTTAATATAAACATCACAAAATTTGTTACACTAGACGGAATTACCAAAAACGTATAGTTAGTTCATAGTTGGGCGCAAGATCATCTGAAGGATGCAAACTAAAATTTGAGAATCAAAGAATTGCAAGAGAAGAGAATGGAGAATAGGTACCTGAGTGGCTTTGATAACAGCACCTTTCGCCAAATACAGAGTCATACGGTTAGTAAGGTTGAAACTCTCTGTTAAATAAACACCTGCAGGTATGTATAACACCGTCCCTCCTCTCCTCCTCAAATGCTTAATCCTGTATATTGCCTCATTGAACGCCTTCGTATTCAACCTTCTCCCGTCTCCAACTCCACCGAAATCCGTTATCGATATTTTGTCCTTCCGGTAGATCATCGGCGCAATTCCAGAACACGTAACCACTTCGGCAGCAGCCGAACATAACACAAATGAAGCCGAGAGGCATGCCAACATTTCCCAACACCGCATTTCCTGTTAATAGATCCCTAATTTACGACCGATTATTTGATGGATGTAAATCGGTAAATATAAAACGTTGCCTGACTTCGTTGAATAATACGACGATATCATCGACTGTGTAGAATCTACAATGAACAATGTACCGTTTAGTCGATAAGACAAGATCTGCAATTGCAATTGGATGATGATATTTAACTATTTATATAACAATTGGAATGAGAATCTAACGGAAATTGTTAAGAGATCGAGAGGAATTGCAGATGAAATTTGGTGGTGGTGGTGGTGGAGAACATGAGAAGGAAGAGCTTCCAAAATCCAGACAGTTGGGGTTTCGGAGTTTCTCTGCAAGCAAGCAAGCGTTTGTCGTCTTCATTCACATGGTAGTAGCTGGTTAGAGGGAGAAACCGGAAACGTGGAAGATCGCCAAGAAGACACGTGGGAGGGATATGCTAATTTTATAGCGAACTAACCTGAAATATTTTTTCTGATTCGAAAAAATATTAACCGTAAAGATTTGATTCTATTAAAACCTGAAATCCATTTTTTCTGATTAGCAACATAAATAATAATAATAAAAAAAACACGCTTGATTGAAATGACTAGATATTTAGGTTCCTTTGAGGAGATTTAGATTCCTCCTAAGACGATGAAAAGAGATCTGGATCTATTATAAACTTTGGTCTCTAGATATTTTCTGATTCAAAGAGAAAGCGAGGGAATGAAGCAGACTTTTACACCTCTGTTCCTCGTATTATGTACGATTTATGGTGCGTTGGTGTTTATCGATTTAAGAGTTCAATTACGATTTCAGAATATGAAATATGATTAATGATTTCGAGTTCTTGTACATATCAGATTATCAAAGTATTTCAATTTCATTTCTATTATTGTTATGGACATGAGTGGGTGTGTGTATCAGTTCTTCAACGATCTATGAGTCTGTCTGTTGAGATTATATGTTCTTCACCTCTTACTCATATACATATTCTCAATTTATCTTATTGTTCATTGACTTTAAGCTTATTTTGTTGTTATTCCGAATGTTTATCTAGGGTTCTTGATGAATTATTCAAGAACATGATGAACTACGTGAATGCTTCAAGAAAAAAAGAAAAAATACATAAGAAAATATAAAACATTATTAAAAAATTACGTAGATGGTCCCTGTGAGGATAAAAAGACACAAATACCTCTGAACTTAACACCTAAGTTAACGACAGTTAGTTTCAGGGGACTAAATTCAAGCAGGTTTTTGAGTTTTATGGACTACCTATGTACTTACTTTGTGGTAAGGACAAAATTCGTAAGTTATATACATATCTACGATGTGACATGAAAGTGGGGTGTGGATAGTAAACCTTTTATTTTAATCATTAATTTGACTTTTTAATCATTATTTTTGACTTTTTAATATTGAATGTATATGCCGCTTTGAGTTTTTGAGTTTCATTATTTTGACTTTTTAATATTCAAGCAAGTTTTGACTTTTTAATATTGAATGTATATGCGGTGTTGCATATATGATATATAGTATTAGTTCGACATTGAATATATGATATAACTGTTATTTCAACATTGAATGATCTAGATACAATATATGAATGGTCGTCTAGGTAAAAAAATAATTTTACGAAAAATAAACATGTAATATTTTTTCAAAAAAAAATATATCATGACCAGTCTCATTTTAAAGAGTAAAAAAATTCTCGTTTTTATGGTATAATTTTTTTGATTTAAAGATTAATCATATTAATGTTATTTTAATTTTAAAAAATATAATTTTTTTTTTGCTGATGTCAATCTTTTTACTATTGTCAATCTTTTCCGATTTTTATCCAGAATTAAAATAATACTAATACTAATTTTTTTTTTCCACTAACTCCATAGTTGAACATTTATATAAGACCATTAGATTAATCTAATTAATGAACGATAGTGATTCTATACTTTTACGTTAAATTTAAGTTCTGCAATGATCCCATCTCTATGTATATATGTACGTATGAATGCAATAATAATTATAACACAATGGACGATGATGATGGCACAACATTTGAACATTATTTAGTAATTACAAAAAGGAATTTGCAAAATTTCCTAGTCTAGTTATTCTTATATTCACAAAAAAAGCTACGGCACAGCACAGGTTCTTATTCTTAAGTACCCCAAGGAAAGGAAAGGATTGGATTGTGAACACTGAACATGATGGAGTTTGTTTAAGGGCAAGGATAAAAGAGATTGACAATATGAGCTTCAAACATATAGTTCAGAACGAGGAATGAGATTTACCAAACACAATCATGGTTTTTGTCCAGTCTCTTATGCTATATGCACAAAGATGGGAGATTGTCCAGTCCACTCTACTACTTTTAACTCTGCTTCCCTCCTATATCACATTCGAACTATGGACTCTGTTCGATCCTGCACAGCCAACCGCTCCGACACATCAGCCAACGACTTGAGGTTGCATTTTATCAGTGCCTCCACAAAGTAGCATGTCTCGTCTTTCGTGTTTCCATCTGGAACATCCACCACAAACGATTCAATTACCAATGTCCCTGGCCTCCCGTCAATTATCTCTGGATGAAGGGTAATGATTGACGAGTAGTTCTGTGCACATTAAGAGAGAAGCAATGCAATTACATATTTCAGGATATAACAAATTATAACCACTGAGTTACAGGATTTCAGAAAAAAAAAAGTTATATCAAAGATTCAGAAACGATTATCATATAACAAGAGTAAGAAAGATACCTGAAGCCTGTGATCACCGCCAACAATTTTCATGCCCAATATATGCTCTTCTTCATCAAGAAGTTCCAGCCTCTCCATACTTGTGGTAGCTGGAAGCCCAGATCTAACATTCACTTCTCTAACACTCCCAATTTCAAGATCACCACCATGCACATTACACCCACTCACAAAGGGTTTGTACTTCTGTGGTTGATCAAACCTCCTCACCAAAGACCATACCTTAGAAAGAAATGAAACATTCAGGATACTTTTGAATTGATAATCCTCATATTGATTCTAGGTTGTTCGTGTTTTCAATTTATTTTCACTTTTATCAGCTGATCAATTTTATTCTTGATAAATAAACACCATCGAAGTTTTTTGCTCCAAAAAGAGCCTACAACACCCACCTTTTGGTATCAAGTCTTTGAATTTTACATTACAAGGTTTGGTACCTTAATAGTCAGATATCATATATGTTTTTTTTTTGTGTTTTAATAATAAAGAGATTTCGTCCACCTTGTCACGATAAGTTAAGTTATCATGGCCATATGACTAATCCTATTTGTGCATAACATCTTTTTAGTTTCGACAACTTGAGTCACCACCTTTCTCTTCTTCAGGTGCACCAGAGCTTCATTCTCCTACCTTGCAACTACCAAACAGCAGAAGCATCAATCCAGTGCTGATTAATCTTCACAATCCAATGCCAGTGACCATGACTGGAAATGCAGGGACCAGCATCACACCAATGTGCCAAGGTTCAAGGTTGGCCATGTGACACACTCTAATACCGTCTCCATTCCACCAGAAAATTAAGCAAAAGTCTGCCAAGCATTGATGGTCCCTTTGCTGATGTTCAACATCAAATATACTAAGCAGACACACTAAGCTATTAGCCATTAGGCATAATCTTCATAAGTGTGAGTTAGTATCTATGAAAGTACTGGTTTATCAATTTTGGATTTTGCCAAATCCCAGTCAACCGGGTTCTTACTCGCGATGGATGGTACATTGGCTACACTAGATACCAGCAGCAACAATGTGTACATCTGGAGCAAGGCTGCAAGGATCAGATGATCAAATAGTACTGGAATGGGCAAAAATAAGATCGGGACATCATTAGTTGAGAGCTGAGAGCGGTGGTGAAAATTGTAATTTTCGTAAAAAATTGTGGAATTCTATACAAGATGATGGTGGTAGATCTAAAAGTCGATAGTTTTCCTCCTTGCTTAAAGCATCTTGCTATGGAAAACGTTTTCTAAGCAATACCTGACAGAATCTTTTAAGGAAAGATCCTGCACCTAAAGTAGATGTCAAGTGACAAAAGCTTACCTGTTTGTAGACAGTTGGCAACACATGGAAAAGATCATGTTTGAAAACATAACTACAAAATCGTAACAGTCCAAAAGCAGGACAGAATATGAAGATTATCAATTGGCCTCGTTGCCTGTGTTTTGGAGCTTATGCTTGCAAACCAAATTGCCAATTCCAGCACCGAAGCATAATCCAGTACCACATGCATTCTTAGAAAAAAAGTAGATACACTTCTTGTAGATATATCACCACGAGACAACATCATCATCGATGATACACCTCCGTTCCAATATGTTATTCACTCGAGGATTCTTTAAACTTCTGTTATTCACTTGAGGATTCTTTTAACTTTTCAATAAAGTTGGCTCTTTAGTTAATCTCCGTGCAATCAAATACTATCATCTCTCTTTCTATGAAAGAAGTTTAAACGTTGTAGAACTTAAAAGGGTAAGATAATTAAAAAAATTTACAATACTTATAAACCGGGTATGCTAACATGTTAAAATACTTTGTACTTATTACTTAAATGACTGATGCTTAGGAACTTCCAGACAATGTTATATACAACTGTACCAAACGTTCTTTATCATTGCAAAGCCATTTTGAAACATGAAAATAAATGGCCATTTTTGACATGTCTCTGTCTTTTAGACCAGGAGGGGGGGACCAGATGAGTTAAATTATTATCACTGATGTACCTCCAGAAATTTTGTCGTGTGCATACTACTGCTGGGTTCCTATACAATTTTGGCATATTCAGCCATTTCTAATTTGCTTAAACTTTTTTAGCACCCGAAACATTAAAATGCATCATCAATTGAACAATACAAATGCCTAATGCATATTGGTAGTGACACGGCTGTACCTGACTTTTTGTTGCATTGATATTCTATAGGCTAATAATCTAATTGGATTTGCATCAAAATAACATTTTATCAGCACTAGAACCAAGATAAAGTATGATCAGAAAAGAAAAAATATGCATTAAACCAATAGAAGTATTGTTATAGAAATATGTAATTACTCGGATTGGTTTATCACTCCAATATGCCTTCGCAGATCTAGAAATTTTAATGCACTGATTAATTAATAACGGCTACACAAACACCCAAACAATGCGCCGGAAGTATATATATGGATCTATATACAACCGACAAAAGTAAGCATGTTTAGTTTTACTTGAACCATTCTCTGCAGCACATAAGCTGATTGAATCCATAGTCCATAGACAACTAACGAGTAAAGTAACCTAGCTGTTAACTGTTCTATGTAACCGTGATTACATCACGAACTAAACATACAATCTCTCCGATTGACATATTCCATTTTTCCAAGCATGCATTCAGATTACTAAAAAGATACAGAAAAGTTTATATGGCTCCGATTTGACGAACTGATAACTAACTAAATTAAAGTATCCAAAGGAAGATTTATAGAGATTTGAGATCTTACAAGGTGTACAGGCGCTTTGATGTGTTTTACGAGAGTCGAAGTGCACTGGTTGTCTCTAACCTCATGCTTATGGTGTTTCCTAATGTAATCGTACTCCGTTGAACTTGTACCGTCATCGTGTCCGGTGATCACCATCGGCAATTATCAGTAACAACAACGACAAAAACGACCGTGGAACAATCCGTCACCAGAATCTGATCGCTAAGACAACAAAAGCCTCGAAAGACGGTAGATTCGTTGAGATTTTCGAGAGGGAATAATCACATCACCAATTGGGGGTTCCTGTGTGCCTTAATTGGTTTTCGGTTCTTTCTCATCCACATCTCCCTTTTCCTCACTTCACCATTTTCATGTGATATTAAAATAGTCATTATATTTTTTTAGCCCCTACACTACTCAAAATTCTCTACTTACCCCTTGAGTAATGAGTATGATGGCCACATATCTTCTTACCACCTACACTACTCAATATTTTGGGTGTCATGGGCACGTATCTTTAGTTAATAGTCAACGATAGCAGATTTAGAAAAAATTTCGTAGTGGTCGAAATTTATCACGATGCAAAAGTATAAGTGTTTATGGTTCTATAAAAAAATTTTCACACCTTAAAAGTTCGAGTCGATTCATCTTTATTACATAATAAATGAAATACGTAAATATTACAACTCATTAATCGTTACAAACTAAAAGAAATAAGAAATACAATTGTCCCTTACGAGTTTTCATCTTTTGAAAACGGATATTAATTATTAAATCATCATCTGAAACATTGTTAATTTTTTCACTATGATGCAAATGCAACAGTTATTCACTCATTTATCACTAATTGAATTTCGTACTTAATTTTGGAAAAGTTTTAGAAATTCTTCCACTTGATAAAAATTCAGATCTTGTAATTTTTTAAAAAAACCGATTCATATTTTCTAATGAATTTAAAACAATTAAACAAATGTAACTAATGTTAATTGTTAAACACTTCAAGTTTTAAATAAATATCTAAAAGACTAAAACAACAAGGAACATTCCTACAAACAACAAACAAATCTATAAATACTATTAAATGCGTAATTAATTTACCACATGTCAACTCCTCATTTAATTCGTCACATGTCAAAACTTTAATCTGCCACATGTCATTAGTAAAATTAAATTTTAAATAAAATCAAATTAAATTCAATCTATTATAATCTAATCTAACCAATCTAATATATAGGGTTAACTCAAATCTAATAAACTCAATTTTTTATAATTATTTCATGTGTTTTATAAATATTTATTCTTATTTTTTTTAAAATTCAACACATATAGTACATGGGTATATAATCTAGTAACTAACAATAAAACTAATAATATATTACTAGTTCAAGCCCAAATGTGAAGTGTCTAATAATAAATTAGCCCAATATATAAAATACACATGTATTTTTAAATTATTTATTAAACGTGTAACAAACTATGAAATTTGGCATATTTTCTTAGATTTTGTAACCAATTTTTTTAAGTTTAAAAATTTGACAATAACAATGATATTTGGGTTGAACTTCAAAATTTATAGAGGTTAAAAGAATCTTAATTATATATATAACATGTAAAATAAAAAAGTTATCGGGATACTTTGACCCCACCCATATATACTAGATACACCCCTGCGATCAAGTTACACAATCTCATATGCTAAGATAAGGAACAAATTTATAACATAACATTATTAAATTATTATTACTTTTTTATAATTAATTGTGTAACACCCCTTAGATCCTAATTTTAAACCAACACATTATGTCAAATGATCTAATGGAAGAACCATGAAGAACCATAGTGTATCAAAAAGAACCATGAAGAACAACCTAAAATCAATAGATCTAATGCATTTCATGCACTCCCAATATTAAACTAGCACTTCTACTTCATACCCTTTTTTAAATTAAATTTTGGGTTAATTGTGTCAATAGGTAACCTATTCACACATTTTTTTCAATTTAGGTACTATGCTAATTTTTTTATATTTAAGGTAACATACTTTCCAAATCAAATCAATCAGGACAACCTATATCGGAATGAAATGTAAAAATTAGTGACATGACAATTTCTTTGTCCAATCACCAATTTTTTTACAGATCAGTTTTATTGTTAAATGATGTGTACTATGTTGTGCAATTTAAAAGGAATTTTGGTGATATCTTGCTATTTTTAGCAAATCTGAAAATAGTTAACAATAATGACTGGGTAAAGAAACTGTCATGTCAGTAATTTTTACATTTTAATCGAATAAGGTTAAATTGATTGACTTAATTTGGAAGTTATGTTACTTTAAACAAAAACAATTTACTATGTTATCATAATTGAAAAAAAAAAGTGATAATAAATTACATTTTAACGTGATTAACCCTTAAAATTTCAGTGCTCAACATATACGTGCATAATGGAGATATGATGTGTATCAAGGTATGTATATTGCATTACTTCAAATTTTAGGATGGAGCTGACTGAATGTTGGAGAGATAACTTCTTTAACTGAATTAGAAGACTCATCGACCCTCTTTTGGTTATTCATTAAGTCCAAACCAAACATGTATGTATGGCTGACCAAAAATATAAATATGCACAATCAATCCAATCAGACACAAACATACAGTTCTATAGAAAAATTTGAACATCTTTATCTGTAACATCCCAATTTTCAAGATAATTGCGTGGAATTATTTTAGTGGATGTTTAGATAATTAATATATTATTATTGCGTTGGACCAATGAGATCCCGAGTAGTGGATTGATACGTGTCGGGTTGCGAGTTACGTGTCTCCGGGTTATAAATTAGTGGATTAATTATATATTTGGGTTCGTGGAGTTAAATGGGTTAAAAGGATATTAATTGCGAAAATGTGATATCGGGTCCGGGTTAATGGGTTCGGGACCGGTTAAAAAGTAGATAAATATATGTACGTGCTTATCCCTTTCTTTCCTCACTTTGCAAGAAACCTAAAGGTGTGTGTGTGTGTATTTTGGTATGGAGCTACAACAGAGAAGGGAGCCAGGGCTTGAGATTGGGTGCTGGAAAGTGTGTTCTTCATCACCTTCTTCTTCCTTTTGAGTTCTTGAGGTGCTTAAGGTAAGAATCTATGACTTTGGTAGCTAATCCTTGAGGTATTCATGTGATATATTGAGGAATTTGATTTCAGTAGTGTGTGGGTCGAATATATATGAGTTATATGTGTTCTTTGTTGCTGGAAATCGAGGGAAGAGGGTTGAAACCCCTCTAGTTCAGCCATGGAATTCGAAGGGCAGAGCTGAGAACAGGCGGCTGGTCGCGGCGCGACGCGCAGGGGACCGCGGCGCGACGCGCAGAAGGCTTGAGGCGCGGCGCGAGTGCAGGGGCTTAGCGGCGCGACAAGTAACCTGCAGGGGGAATTCGAGTTGAGTCTTATTAGAAGATGTTGGGTCAAATTGTGTCGGGTTCCTTCGGGGTTGCTCGGGATGGGTTTTGTGCATATTCAGGGTCTTGTTGGGATTGCTTTGAGTCGAGTTGTGGGTGGGATTTCGGGTATTGATCGGGTTTCGGTTCCGATTGGGATTGTTTCGGGGGTTCGGGTCTGTTGTGGGTCGTATTCTGATTGGGTTTTCGGGGTTCTGTTGGGGATTGCAATTGAAATTGAGTCGGGTTTATGTTCATTATGAGTTTGCGATATGTGTTCGTGGGATTTGTATTAACAAGTTGGGATCTATGTGATTTCAGGGACGAGTCAGCGAATCGAGCCGAGTCAGAAATTCCGGGATTAGTGAGTCGACCAGGTGAGTACCCGAGTTCTTTTCTAAACCGCGGGACAGTTTTTTTCAGAGTCGTGGTTGTGTGGATAGTTTCGTGTATGTGTGTATTGTGTATATTGTGTATTGTGAATGAGACAGGGACGCGAGCACAGGTATGATTCTATTCCTACATATGTGATATATGTGCATGAGATGAGATCCAGTCCGGGGTCCGTGATGAGTTCCATACGGACGGTGATTCGCGATGGGTTATCGCGCGGGTTGACTGTCCCTAACAGTCCTTGGGGCGTGTATACACGGCAGGGCCTGTAGCCGGTTCGCGCCCGTGCTACAGGGTTGTGGCTAACCACCGGTGTACACGGTCGTTAGCTGGGGAAGGGTCCCCCTCAGTGATATTGTGTGCAGGGCTTCGGATCTCATGTATGTGTGTTCATACCTGTATTGAGATATTGATTGCCAGGAACAGAGGTTGAGCTACTGTTGAGTGTACGTGCTATGTGTATGTGTGTTACATGTATTCTGTGCAGAGTCTAACCCTCGAGTACTCACGAGCTTTCGAGCTTACGTATTCGAGTCTTCCATGTTCAGGGCATCAGTGACAGGATTAGCAGCCGAGTTTGATTAGCTGGGGCCGGGAGCTATTTGGGAAGCTTGGTGTTGATTTCGTGTAATGACCTAATCTGTATTGTTTGCGTTTGTATCCTTTGGGCTTATGTAATTAGTGGATTGTATGTTAACAACGATTATGGGAAAGTTTAAATTAATAGTGGATTCTAGTTTATCCTGTGACGTGTGCATAATAGAGCTATTGCGATAAGCCACCTGTGTATTGAATTGACGTGGCATTTCCGGGATCGGGAGGGGTGTTACATTATCAAAGAAATGTTTTAACATGTTCAACCAACACACACACACACACACACACACACACACACACATATATATATATATGATTGTGATCATTGCAGAACCTTAGTTTGGTGTAGAACTGTAGATACAATATTTAATGTTGAATACATGGTATATTTTTTTGTTTTAAAAATTAATAATTTTTATGTTATTTACTTTTAATAATTGATTATGCAATTCTGCACCAAATTTAGGTTCCGCAATAATCATATATATATATATATATATATATATATATATATATATATATATATATATATATATATTGAGGTTCAATTGAGAACTTTTATGCATCGGGGCACCTCGAGGCACTTTTGTGCATTGGATAATCCACCAAGGGTGCACAAAGGGCATTTAGGGAAAACTAAAGACATGATAATTAATTTATTTCTAAAAATCATTAAATGATAATTAGGAGTTACATATTGAATTAAAATCTCATATTAATTACATTCCTCATTTTCCTCCCCATCTCTCTCTCTCTCTCTCTCTCTAATCGTGTTCTTCATGATTTTCTTAGTGATGATGATTTGAAGACGAAGATTAACGATAAACAACGATGATGATGAACATGAACAAGAGAGGTAACCGATGATAATTTTGAAGAACACGATGCATAGATGGATGATGAACAATTACAATGCATAGATGGATGATGAACGATGAATAATAATAATGCATAGATGGATAATGAACAATGACAATGCATAGATGGATGATGAACGATGAACAACAAAAAATGATGATGCATAAATGGATGACGAACAATGACGATGCATAGATAAATGATGAACAAGTTGAACATGATGCATAACTGAATGAAGAATATGAACGACGAACACGATGCATAAAAGAATGATGAACAAGTTGAACACGATGCATAAATGAATTTGTGTATTTTTTTTGTTAAATGCATTTTTTTAACACAATGCATAGATAAACACGATTAACGATGAAATGCATCGATCTCCATCATCTTTTTTAAATTTGTGTAATTTTTAAATTTGGAAATGTATCAATTGAATAATTTAGCATTTATTTTTTTGATTATTTGTTGAAATATTAAATTTAATGATGTATGCATATTCCCCAAAATGCCCTTCCTTCTTTGTTTCTATAATGCACAAGATGCATAAATTTTGCCAACTATTTACCCTTTTGCCATTAATCTAATCCATACAATTTTTTGATCTAATGGATGATATAGGTTCTTTTGTACCTTGATGCATAAAAGTTCTCAATTGAACCTCCCTCTATATATATATATATATATATATATATATATATATATATATAATAGGGGTTGAATGGAGAACCTCCATGCATCGAAGAACATCGAAGAACCTCCATACACCACCACAAATGCATCACAATTCTCGCGTGATACATCATTATTTCCACGTGATGCATCAAATTCCCGTGTGATGTATCGACTTCCATGTGATGCATTACGATTTTCTAACGATGCATTGTGGTTCTCAAAGGTTATTCAATGCATAGAATCTCCATTGAACTCACTCTTATATATATATATATATATATATATATATATATATATATATATATATATATATATATATATATATATATATATATATATATATTCAATTGAAAACTTTTATGTATTGAGGAACTTGAAAGAACTTTTGTGCATCCCCTAATTTATTAATTATAAGGTTGATAATGAAAACTAATAACATAAGTGGTGATTTGTGATTAATAAATTATTTTGTAGTAAGTTAGTTATTTTGAGGTTGAAAAAGAAATGAGAAGGAGGGGGTTAAAGTTAAAATAATCATATCATGATAGAACAAAGGGAAACATTGTTGAGAAGTTATGGGGTAGAAAGGGGTAAAAAGGGAGAGAATAGAGGGGTGAAATTGTTTATACACAGAAATAGTATGGGAAGAGACTGGAAAGGGATCTGATTGGTTAAGGGGAAGATGTTAAAAAAGATGAGATGGATTTTTGTGGCAAGTACGTTGTATTTGACCCCTCTCTCTCTTTCCACTTTAAGCCTTTCCTTTTCTTTTTATTTTTTCTTTCTATTATTTTATTTATTTTTAATCCAACCCTTTTGTCGTTTTCCTCCTCTCGAGTCTTTTTATCATTTTGTCTTTACTTTTTGCACGAATCATATTTTGCTAATTTCAATGCAAGGCGCAACACTACAGACTTATCAGACTCTACTATACCCAGTCATGAAATGTTGGGTTATTGTTTGAAAAACCTTTTTATAAAAAAAATTTGTATAAATTCTTGAATATTTCTAATATCTGTTAGAAAAACTTTTGAAACTACAAAAACCCTTGATTTTAACGAAAATTATTTCGCTGAAACATGTAAACTAAACGAACCCTAAAATTTGCAATTTTTTTTACTCTCTTGCATCGAACATACTCAAAGACTTGTTCACCCCTATCTCACGTACTCTCTCTTAAATTTTGGTTGTCGATACGTACTCGTCGTGTGTGAGTGCGTTACAATATGCAAGTGTGTTGTGATGAAACTAAATTTTGATTTTGTACCTCCTGTGTGCAAGGGCGATTCCGTATTTGTTCAAATAGGATCAATGGATACTCTTTGATTCTAAATATCTGTTTATGTATATTTAATAATTTTTATGGGACGCTTGTTATTTACTTTGTTGGATACCACTTACATACAATGAACTTTTAAACTAAATTAATACAATAAATAAAGCTGAACTTTTAATTCAAATTTGGTGTGGTTCAAATTATTCGTAAACTTAAACAGAAGGTTAATTTTGAATTGTTTGTTTAAAATCAAAATTTTAAAACGAACCAAAAACCAACAATTAGATACAAATGTAAACTTATAGTTAAGTTGTTAATTTCTTTGTATTTAATTTGTTTATGGGATATAGTATGATTAATTGATGAAGGAACGAGTACCGGTTTGTTAATGAATGTTTATTGTAGGAAGAATCAAGGAATCTGTTAGATCTTTACCTAATAATTTAAAATTTAAAGGACTTCTAAAGTATGAATATGTTGAAAACAATTGTAAAAATTATAACTATTTGATAAATCTTGGACCCCTCTTGATAAAAATCCAAAATTCGACAATGTTTGTGTGTATGTGTATGAGAGAGAACATTTAATTATAGGGTTAAGGTCTTACAATACCAACCTATTTTTTAAAATGTATCGATATGGTACGTCAACTTTTTTAATTGTCTATATGGTACGTGTACTTCATTTTTCTGTATCGATACGGTCATTCTACATAATAGAGCCCGGTTTTTACATACGAAACAGGGTTCTAATGATATGAAAAACAGGGTCTATTACAAATATGGTCATATCGATATGAAAAATTGAAGTATAGGTACCATGTCGACATTTAAAAAAGTAGACGTACCATATTGATAAATTTTGAAAAGTAGGTTACTATTGTATGACTTTACCCCTTAATTATATAATTAGTATAACTTAGAGAGTAAACATATATCCATTCAAAGTTCCCATCTATTTCTATGTGAGACAAAAAAAAAATCTCTCAAGGTTTCTTTTGTGTAATGAAATTCAATGGAATTAGAATTTAAATTTAACTTGTTTAGAAATATTGATAACCAATGTAAAAGGTTAAATTTTATGTATATTCCATCAAATTTCATTGCTTATAGGAATAAACTACATCCCTAACTAATAATAAAAACTATTTTCTACGTTCACTATCAACCATATTAATAACTAAAATTTAAATTTTAATTACTTCGAATTATTCCATTCCATAAACCAAACACCACATAAGTTATTTTTAATTAATTAAATAACTTGCTTTGATTATTAATTTCCCATTAATCATTAATAAATTGTTTAAGCTTAGTATATATAATTTTAAAATTCCCATAGATTACAATACACACGTATAAGATTTGTTATTCACTATTTATAATTTACCTACTAAAATTCTTTCTCAAAGTGACCAATTTACTATTTAAAATTTCATATTTAAAAATCTACTTTGAAATAAAATTCATAGATCATGTCTTCAAAATCCATAAGATGACCACATGTTCTAACCATGAAATCCACATTTCATCACCTGTTTATTTTTTTTACTAATGTCACAATAACCTCTTATGGTTGTTTCCGTTGCACACTTGGAACAACTTTCATTATATTTTCAGCAGCTTCCCATCATTATTGTCAATCTACATATCATCATTCATATTCAAATACAATCTCGCGCTATTGATCTTCTTTATTGTTGCCTTCCATTTGTCTCCCTTATGAAGAATTCGTTGAAAAATATGAATCATTGTCCACGAGATCTAAATAATTCGAAGAAACACACAACAAATTTGTGTTTAATCCTTGTTTCATGGCTTTTTGCAGATGAATGCTAATTAAATCAAGTTGTCAAGTAATGCAAAATTGCAAATGACTAAAATAGAGATACCAAGAAGTAATGATTATTCTTTTACTATTTAATATATCTACTTAGTATATCATTAAAAACTGAAAAACCGGGTTCTAATATCCAAATTTTATTAAACCAAAAAGAAAAAAAAGTAACTTGAAGACTTTTATTGGAAAAAAAATAACATGGAGGGATGAAAGCACAAAGACGTTTTATTTATTATTTTAGAAATTTATTGAAATCAAATTTATTAGAAACTATTTGCAAATGGTCCATGTTTTGTCCTTACATTTTCAATACGTCCATATTTATTCTAGAAATTTCACATGGGTCGTCACTATCTTGTATGTTTCGATAGTCATGCGCATCTATCTTGATGGGTCTTCAAATTTAGGATCCACGTGAATCAATCGAAAGAAACATTTTCATGCATCCTAACATTGTATTTATATATATTCTTGTTTGTTTTTACTAGATAAGATAGATAGATGTAATGCGTCCGACATTTAGTAGGACGGAAGTTTTGTATCGATCATCAACCAATCTCGTAAGTTTATTTCTTCAAATGAGTAGAAGAATTCTTCCTTTTTCTTTTCTTACATTTTTCGTTATAAAAAAAAATCTATGTAAGATTCCCCATTACAAAATATGACATTGCTTCGTTTTTGTGTTTTGAAAAGGATCGTAAAGGCCGACAAAGTAACAATCAGATCAACTATCTAAT
The DNA here is from genome assembly GCA_020465985.1 of Centrapalus pauciflorus. Classification (NCBI taxonomy): domain Eukaryota; kingdom Viridiplantae; phylum Streptophyta; class Magnoliopsida; order Asterales; family Asteraceae; genus Centrapalus; species Centrapalus pauciflorus. The sequence continues at coordinate 373,798 of JAANYP010005300.1, read as the reverse complement.
CTTGTTTGTTCAAATGGTTAAAAATTGTTCATTATTGAAGGTTTTGGTCGAATTTTTAATTATACTTATTAAAGATACTAATTATAAGGATTAATAGTAAAACATATTTAATACTTTTATATTAAGGTTAATGTCATAAAATTATAAGGTATCTTTTTTGTTGGTTCCATCTATGTTACCATGTAAGAAGGTCAACAATTATTGTTATTATTAAATTTATTCCACCTAAATCATTTTTTTTTTCTTCAAAATAATAATACTAATGTCATCATAAATGAAAAACGTAATAATGACCATAAATAACTAACACGGAGTGTGGTTTGAATAACATAGACTAAATAAATAAATAAATATGTTATTTTATAAAAAAAAATTATTATGAAAAAAGTAACATGTGGTCAACTTTTAATATTTTAAGAAACATATTAATTTATTTTTCAATCAAGAGATTATATTAATTAAAAGACATCAATCTAGAAAATATTATCAGAATAGAATAAATATGATGCTAAAATAATAGTTTTTTGTCTTACCAACAAAGCTTTTCGATGTGTTATTTGACTAGACAACCTGACGTAACATTTTTTAAAGATTAACTTGTTACTAGATCATCAGACAAGTAACCTTGATAGATATGTTTTCATTGGTATAATATCCTAATTGAAAAGAAAAAATTATGTTATTCAAATTAAAAATAGTGTGACAATATGTTATTTTTTTATCGTAATTACCATTTATAGAGTAATTAGTTTATTTAATAACTAGTTATTAACCCACGTATTACGTGAATATTTTATAAATAAATGTTTACTAAAAATCCAGACAAAACTTCAATTACATACAAAAATGTTTATTTTTTTCTAGAAAAGTATGAAAATAATATCATCTTTTGTTATTAAGGATAATTAAAATTTTCCTATTTTTAAATATGTATGAACAGTATTTATCGTGGCTCATCTTTTTTAAACTTTTTATTTTTAGACTTTTATGTATAAATGAAAACTAAGGGTTCGTTTAGTTAACATGTTTTCGGTTAAAATTTTCATTGAAAACAATAGTTTCTGGAAAACGCGTTCAGATCCATTGTGTTTTTTTTTTTATTTATGTTTTCAGTTTTTTAGTTTTCAAATTTATAAGTAAACTTCAAAACACATTTTTGAGCTTTTTGAATTTTGTTTTCAATATAGCCACCTAAATCTATGTTATAAAGGGGAGTGAAAAATGTAATCGCAAAAGCTATTTATAACAGATCTAAATACATTTCCATATCTAAAATGTGTTTTCTTAAAAACCATTATATTTTCAGTTTTATTAAAAACTCCAAACCGAAAATTCTTGTTTGCTGAACGCACCCTAAAAATTTATGTTTTACATATAATAAAATTTATTATTATAATAAAAAAAATTATAAAACGTCGCATTTCTGATATAGCACTATTTTTTATTTTTGAATATATAAAATAATGCATAGTTAGCTAACATTAGGATTTAGGAATTGAATCAAAAAGTTATTTAAATCATTTAAAAATATGGTTTATATATATAGGAGTTACATTAGGTAGTACTTAATTATATTTTTATTTAAATTTTAAAAATAAATTAGATAACTAACTAAGAAGAATTATATGTGGAAAATTTGATGAAAAAATGAAATTTTTATTAAGCGAGGAAGCGATACGTGGTGCTAGACATTTTCTGTTATATATACATGTGTGTGTGTAAAGAATATAAACTTATAAACAAATACACAATTATTATATGCATGTGATATAAACATATATTTAGTTTATAAAAAATTCAATTCAACTTAAAAATAAATTTAGATTAGTATGCATTAAATATGAAAGTATCTAAATTAGAATTCATATTTTCTTAATAATGAATTAGTAAAATTAGAAATCTAATTATGAAAAAAAGACGGGAAGTCCAAATTTTATAGGGACGAGGAAATAACACGTGTCGAAGAACCTCCATACACCACCACAAATGCATCACAATTCTCGCGTGATGTATCGTTATTTCCACGTGATACATCAAATTTCTACGGATGCATCGACTTCCACGTGATGCATTACGATTTTCTAGTGATGAATTGTGGTTCTCCAAGATTTTTCAATGCATAGAGGTTCTCCACTGAACCCGATATATAATTGAGCCGATGAACTCACTGCAAAATATAGTAAATTTTGTTATGGAGTTTTGGCCCATATTTTATTGGACTGAAGGCCCACTTGTTTGTACCAGTTTCTTGACAACAAAATCCATCTTCACGAATCCGAATCCGATCACTCCCCGCGCTTTGGCGTTTCAGTCCGGCGCGGGTTTTTGCGGAGGAATTCCGGACACGCCGTACCAATCATCATCATATGTTGCATTCGTTTGTGTGTTAAGCTTGACCGCACCAGTCACTTTTTCAGGTTCAGTGGTTAGGTTGCGATTGTTGGTTTCGGGTCATGGGTTCAGCTTCAGGCTCAGTGGCTTTGAAGCAACGGTGGTGGAGATGTTGCACGACGGCTGTATGCTCAGGTTTAGCGACTTTGCTTTGAGATGCGAAGATGGTGATAGGGGTCGGAGCTACTTCAAAAGTAGGAAAATGGAGAAAATCACCCACGCTTGCTTTATTAAAGCATGCTACAATCTTCGGTTAATTTGATTATTGTTTCGAGACATTTGTATTGTATGGTTATCGAATTGTATCAATCTCGATTAATCCTCGAGATCTGTTTTCGGTGTTTCAAATTTACAGAATATTCGAAGTGTACGTGATTTAGGTTTCCTGAAGGCGTGATTGTTTTTTAGGGGGTGTTTGGATTTGCGTGAAAGAGATGGAAGTTGACTGATGATCCCGTTTCTCCAATTGATCAAGACAATGCTGTTCCTGTTGAATATTTACCATGAAATATACTTAACCTAAAGGTTTCTTAAGCTAATTACAGGTTTGTTGGAAGGCTTCCGATTTGCTTATTGGTTATATCCACGAATATCTATTTAAATATTTTCCATGAAAGCTGCAATGGATTAATTATACTATAAGTGATCGTTTACAATTCTTCCACATGTCAGAAACACAAGCTTCATAGGCGTGTCAGCGAGACCGAATGCTGAAGCATGTTCATGATTAATTAGGTCCACTATACTTTCCTTTTGTTATGCCTTTTTCGTAATCCTATAATTGATGCATCTCATACAACGGAAGAATGTGTTGAGATTTTGAATGGCCAATTACTGAACTAGGTTAGTGGTTGAAGATAATAAGTTGTTATTGTAGACAGGTTTTAGTTTTTTGACACTTAATGGTATCATCTATATGGCAGTATAATTGTTAGATATCTTCTTTAAGGCTCTTATTTCCTCGCTATCTCGCATCACATATTTATATTCAATATGGCTTTTCCGAAGATAAACAGCTGGAAAAATGTTGGCATTTGCACAATTGCACACATGTGGTAGGGTAATTATAATCCAAATCAGTCTTGTTTTTGGATATTAGACATTAGGGCTATGTTGTCTTGATCATATGTTATTTTCTGCGTATTCAAGGGTATAAACTATAAAGGATGACTTAAGATATGTGGCTGATCATTCCCCCAACACCTGACCCGTTCTCTAATATTTGTTACCACTTATTTTATGCGTATGTTAGCATGGTGACCCACCCGCCTCTAACAGGGTTCAGGGCCTTCTGGCTAATGGTGACCATGTAAAACAAGCAGGAACCAGTCTTTAGGTTAAATTGAATGCTCTTTGCACAATAATATTCTTTATCCAAAAAGATGGCAGTAGAGATTAAAAGACTGTAACTGAGTAAGTTTCATATAATTAAAATAAGATTGTTACACCCGGAGGTGGATCCCCAAACTGACCTTGGATGGGTCCATAGTTGCAGATGGAAGGATCAAATGCGAAGGAGAAGGAAGCTGGTGACAACAATGTATGGAGTATTTAGGATTCTGCTTAAAGTGGTATTGCTAAAGTTTAGCTAGTTATCTACTTTTGGGAGAGGTATTCATAATAACGATATGATGTTTCTATTTTTTGCTTGGCAATTGTGGGATTTGAACTCAAGACCTATCAGTATTCCTGAAGAATATAAGACCACTTGAGCAAAATATGATCTAAGAAGTTGAGCAGTGACAAACGAAACCACTTTCCAACACATACAAACAAATTCTAAATTGATGATATAAACTAAAACAATAAAGAGAAAGTGATAATTGCTTCAAGTAGCATCAACAATGCATGGTTATATTAGCTAATCATGAAATCTGCATTTTACACGGAAAGACGTTTTCAGTATCTCCATGCTTGAATACTACCCAAAATTAGTACATGTTTTAATCACAACTTGTTTGATTGCGGCCTAAATTTGCTGCAGCCTGCAGGTACTGATGTAGTTGAAACCTTTTTGGACAAGGCAAGAGAGGGTACTAACGTTCAATTTGCTAGAACTTCCCAAATTAACTCTGGATCATAAGAAGGCAAACGAGCAAGAGAACATCCTTCAAACTCCGACTCATCTGTTGCCGCCCCTGCCACCATCTTTGACTCGCCGGAGGCTGTATACTGTGAGCTTTCTCCCTTCCAGAACCCATCTTCAGACATACTTGGCGATGACATTAATTCGTTCCCAGCACACGAAATCGAAGAGGAATATTCAGTTTTCATCACTTTTTCTCTATCCTCATCACAATCTACGCTCTCCCTCTTATTCTTGCTCTTGTTATTCTTCCTGTTGGCTCTCTCTCTTCTCATTTTCTGGCAAATGGCCTGAATTTTGGCATCAACAGCACACTTAAGAGTATTCAGCCTCTGTCCATCTCCAATCAACCCTAATTGAGTTTGATCGAGGTTTGGGAAATTCAACCGTGCATATTCACCTCGTAGCTTATAGGCTGCCCGATCATAAGCGTAAGCTGCTGCCTCAGCCGTCTCGTAAGTCCCCAACCAGACCCTAATTCTGTTCTGAGGTAGTCTGATCTCGGCCACCCATTTACCCCAATGCCTCTGCCTCACTCCTCTGTAAAGCTTCTTCTTGTATGGATTCATACCATAATCCGAATACCGAGAGAACCCAGTTGGATTTATTATAGGTGAATTCAACATCCCTTTTTTCCCCAAATTTTGCTCAGAGAATTTCTGGAGCAAATCTCTCTGTTTCAGGTAGACTGATGAGCCTATTGGTTGATGAACAGAGCCAGAGGCAACTGATGATGAGCAGTGCGTGAAGATTGAATCTAATGTATTGCCACCAGATATAATTAGATTAGACAGGGAAGAACCAATGTCTTTGTATGGATTGTTCTGTTGCATGACGGGCAGTATCTTGCAGTTGTTATGGAAGAATAATTAGGAAACAGAGCACTATGTAAAGGAAAAGGAGAGTTGCACAGTATATTGACTAGTTGTTACAGGTAAATCTAACAAAAGGGTATATGGAATTGACTTTCTTTGCAGAACAACAGGAAGAATATGCCAAGAACTGGATGCTTTTGACTCTTGTGGGAAATGGGAACCAATGAAAAATTTACAGGTTTCAAATCTCTACTCATTTGGTTTCCTCTTGGTCTATTTATAGCTGCAAATGTGAAAACAGTTTTCATGGTCCCTTTTAGAAAATTTATGCGAAATGACCCTCTTGCCCATGAAACACGTGTGTGCCACTGAATACCCAAGAGGGTATACTTCTTTAAAGAAAAAAAAAAACTACTGCATAAAGGACATTGCAGTTTACATAGTTACCTTCTGTTCGATCAGCTTATTAGAAAGGCATGGGTTCAAATCTGTTTTGGGCTTAACATATATAAAATAATATGATCTTGTGTCAAGAGGGGAGATGTTTGGGTTCACATTTTGAGCAAAAAAGCAACCATTTTGGTCCTTGTTGGTAGGAAGATAGTTAGAGAGTTTCTTGATTGTTTAATAAGCAGTGATTGATAAAAAGTGAGTGAGACGCGTGGTGGTGGTCTCCATTTTGCTTTTATCATAGCCAGCCATAAGGTGGTAATGGTATGGGTCTTCTCCAGGAGAAATTTGCTTCCACTCCTTTTTTCATCAATCTTTTTTTTCTAAAGCTGACATATATATTAAATGTAAAGGGTCTGAAAATCAGGTTTTTCAGATTTTAAATGCACGAGGAATTGCGGCATTCATATTTACTTGTGAAGGTTCCCATTCCATAGATGATTCTTTCTTTTTATGTGTGTAAACACGTTTATAGATTCATACTATTGATACGTACGTATTGCTGATTGTCTCATATGTTGTCAATATTTTTAAAAGAGATCGGTGATTTTGTTTGGTGTTAGAGCTATGAGTTTAGGGGAGTATAATAACTAATAAGTAGGCAGATATCATGAGGGAAATTGTAAAAGAAATAGTTTAAATGAAGGGTAGAAAATTCGGGAAATTGATAAATGTGGGCATACCACATGTGTAATGGAGCTAAATTTCAAAAGCCAAAACCAAACCTTAACGAAGATTGACGGTATAGTCAACACCCATGTTCATGTTCATGTTCATGTTCGTGGTAGCTATTAACGAATCATACTTCAACTTTCACAAAAATGTGGAGACAATAGATATTAAGAAGTTTGAAAATCAAACCTCTGTTCTAAAAGTCCTCAAAGAGATATAGATGGCTTCCTCTTTATTCATACTTTATTATCAAAACTTTTGCCACACACAAGTGTCGATGTGTCTTTTGATGGGACGTACGTAAATAAGTATTTTAAGTTGTATTCATGCAGTTTTTGTTTGCATACGTTTTGGTTAGTTTTGTTTTTTAGAAAGATTTGACACATGGTTTCTAATCTATAAAGAAATGTTATTATTATATAAGATTTTCTATTCCTACACAAGCGAGCTGGCTTTTGTATATTGTACTTTTTATAAAGTACACTGCTTGATCGTAAAAGGTGATCGTAGGCATATTGTGCGATTACAAAAGTATTTCTTGAAAAACAACAAATTGATGTTGTAAGTGAAAAACATGTTGGTTTAAGGGTTTTAAAGAAAATAATGGGTGTGGATTTCAGAAATCTCAATTGATTGAATACTCCAAACCAATTAACCAAATATACTAAAATCATTATTAATTTTTCTTTCTCTTCCTTATTATATCTGTTTTTTTTTTTTTTTCCTTTTAAGAGGTGTTTGGATTTGCGTTTGAAGAAAATGTTGTAGCGTTTTGAAAACTAATAATCAGATTATAGTTGTAACAAAAAATGCTGCCAGAAACGTAGTGTTTGGTTTAGCTTATACTGTTTGCTATTATTATTATCAAATAATCATTTTAAAGTGTTTGGATTTGCGTTTTAACTTGTTAAATGACTAAATAATCACTTATCAAGCAAATAAGCTACATTTTCAACTTATGGAAAAGTATGGTAGGATTAACTTTAAACGCAAATAATCACTTAATAACGTATGCAATCCAAACACTTCAAACCAATTATTTGCGTTATTGTAACGTAATATTAAGCTAAGAATTTCGTTAATAACGTAAAACCAAACACCCTCTAAATACATCATACCCAAACCTAATTCTATTTCTCAATTCACACACACATATATATAGAATGTAAATGCATGGTTTATAGAAAAGAAATGGTATATATATTTCAATTGTTGAAAGGGAAGAATGAGAGATGGATGGATGGATGGAGATGAAATGAAAGGAATTGAAGGGGGTAGATGAGGAACACGTGTATAGGAATAGGAATGAAGAGATGAATGAAGATAAGCTTCATTGAATTCAAAAAGTAGCAGTGAAGGTGATGGGTTTATTATTGACAATTTGACACAGAAGAGGTGGTGGTGGTGGTCCCATCTGCATCTCCTCCTCCATGCCATGCCATGTCATGTCAATTCCAAAAGTCAAACCATCCACCTTTACAACTTTTCTTTTTTCTTTTTCCTTCTTCCCAGCCCATGCTCTCACTCTCACTCTCACTCTCACTCTCACTCTCACTTTCCCATGCATGTGTTTGTTTTTAAGTAGAGAAACATAAACATATTTCTTTACAAGTGAAAAACAAACATGCAAGCCCTATTATGATAAAGATTATCCATCATTTTCTCTTTAAACTCTTTTGTTTTATTTAACGGGCTGTGAACGAGAGATCATTCTTCGATCTGAAACCAGTCTGTTATCATCTTTATATAACGCCTGGTTTGGTTGATTAAATGTTGATAGAGATATATAGTTAGAATAATGATTTATTTGTTAAAGATCATCCCAGAATTAAAATACACTTCAATACAGACGGATCCATTAACATCAACTCGCTCCGATTATCCAAAGGTAGCAACTGATTACAGGTTTTGACTTTTGACATCAATAAAGTTATTATACTTCTCTTTTATAGAAATCTTTCATCTTATCAACCCATTGAATGATTAGTATTTGATTTAAATTCTTATTTGATGTTCATTTACAGTAAATAAATAGTTAGGTTCATTCTTTATGAAGGATATTCAGATAATTTTTTTAGAGTGACGACATAAAACTATTAAAACATTGGATATTTTCAGTATATTAATTTTGACGAGAGAATAATAGATTTGTCTTGTAGTATATGTAAGAATGTTGAGAGTTTGAATATCTCATTTGCAAGGGAGATATGCAAGGTCATTTGAAAGTGTAGAGTTTAAATGTATGCATTCTTGATTAGAATTGTTAAATGAGTTTTTTGTGCCATGCAATAAGCTTGAGAGTCTACCACACAAAAAAGGCATGTCTTTTCCTTTTTTTAATGTTATCATTGGTTATCTTTGTGCTGATTTCATATTCGGGTGTTCGATTATAACATAATTTATGTACAAATAACATCAAACAATCAACCAATAAATAATTTGCAGACAACCAACAAATTTGAATCTTGCACTTCTAAGCCAATTGACTATGCCTATCAATGCTTGTTCAAGATAATGCATTAAGCATTTCACAATGCTTTAGATTATATTATAGATGATCAATAAGATACCTAGAAGTTGTATGTCATTCAAGTTTAAATTATTTATGAAAGAAAAAGGCAACTTCTATTTTTGGGCTTTCCACTAATAACAACCATTGTCATGATCAATTCATAGAATATGAATTGTGTAACCAAGAGTATGTTTGATATAACTAGCTGTAACTTCGAGCTGAAACTTTTAAGAGTCGTAGCTTTTAAAAAGAGCTGAAACTTTTTTGTCTTTTAAAAATAGTTGTAGTTGCAGTTTTTAGTATTAAAAAATATAAAAAGACATTGATATTAATTAAAAGTTGTAGTTTATAATCATTTGGAGTGGAAAAAAAAAAAAATTGTTTGATAAAAAACTCTATCTACGTTTTGAAAGCTACTTCTCGTGGAAGAGTGAAGAAACATATAAAGAAGTTAGATAAATGGATCATGGGTATAAATTCTATATCCTAAATACTAGGTTAATATTGTGTAAACAAATTATATAAAATGTTAAGTGAAGAGTAATACCATTTTTTATTTATCATAAATTATTTTTTAGAGGAAAGAAACGGAGTTCCTTCTGATCATTCATTATATATTGAATGCCTATATTATTGAAACATATAAATGAACAAACTTTATTTAACACAATTTATATATAAGTTTGTTATGTTTGTAGAACAATAAAGGAGGAATTTGGGCCAGAAAGTATGCGATGCAATGAGAGCGTGTGAGGTGGTTTATGGGATAAGAGTTTTAGAAAAAGGTGAGTTTTGGGACGTAGTTTGACGTGGCCTCTTTGTATCTATCTCCTTTCAACACGTAACACCATCCCTACCTATCTTGCATAAAATAGAACTAGACATAACTTTTTTATTATAACATTCTTCAAAAATTTATTTTTAAATAGCAGGTACAAAAGTTATTTTAGTTATTTAACCAAATAAACTTTTATGAATGACTTATTTTGTCAAATAAAAAACTCATCTCTCAAAATTCAAAAACTCCATGAAAATGCAATCAATTAACATTTTACAACCTCAATATTCCTAATTAGCAACTACTTCCCAAATCAAATCCGGATCATAAGACGGGATTCATGCCGATGAACAACCACCAACCTCTCTTCCGCCGTAAACTCGACGATTTCCCTCCTTTTGTCGACCTCATTATGCTGCTGTTACCACCGTAAAATGCTGTCTCTCTTCTTGGCTTTGGCTCTTGTAAACTTTCTGACGAATCCCCTGAATTTTCTTATCGACGGCAGTCTTTAAACCCTCCAACTTCTCACCGTCGCCGATCACCCCTATTTGGGTCGGATCCTTCAAGTTTGGAAAATTCAAACGCGCTTATACGCAGCTCGATCGATCGATAGCATACGCGGCCATCTCATAAGTCCCCAACCAAATCCTCATCTTCTTCTGCGGCAATCTAATCTCCGCCACCCATTTCCCCCATTGTCGCTGCCTATCTCCTCTGTACAGATTCTTGGCTGGGTTTCTGGATATATTATGAAATTTGTTTGACCAATTGAGGAGAAGATCTTTCTGTTTTAGATAAACGGAAGAGGCTGTACATGTTTGATGTGGAGATAGACAGCGATCGAAGATTGAACCGTGGGTGTTTGTATTTGAATTACCAACAACAGCTAAGATGAAATTAGACAAAGAAGTTTGAAGAAACAATGGATTGATATTGGCTGAGTTGAGGTGACTCAATTGACTCGGGAATACCGAATACATACATATGACTCAAATATATGTAGAATATTAAACTTTAAGACGAAACACGATATTATATATCTTTTACCACATAATACTGAAACGGCTGTTTTGTTTTTGTTTTTGTTTTTTTTTTTCATTTTTCCTCTCCAAGTTGATGAACATGATGCAAGTATAATGAGTAATGAACGAAACACACGAAAAAAATAACAAGTTAGGAAATATTATATTTTTTAGAAAATTTCTAGCACTAAAACAATATTTCCCTGTTTGTTTACCTCTTAATGGAACCATAAAAAAGTCGTTTTACCTTTAAGTGATTTCTTAATGATTTCATTAAAAAGCAAACAAAAATCGTCTTATTTTTAGTGAAGTTCGAAATATTAGCAGATCATCCAAATAAAGAGAAACTAACCCAATATTTTGCTTGGGACGATTTATAAATTTCGCAAAATGCCAATATAAAATACAAATAAATATTTTTTTTTCACTTGAGACACAAATACAAAACAATAAAAAAAAAAATATTGAACATAAAAGAATAGTGTAAACCGGCTGTAGAAGCTTTTGCTCGAGAGGCATCCGTAGCCCAGTGAATATCGATCGCTAAGGTGTAGTGTAGAAGCTAGTCCGGTGTTCATGGTATATATTGCGGTTTATAAACTAATGATGATCTTTATGATGGAGTTTTTTTCTATTATTTATTTATGTGATATCTTTTAACGTATTAAAAAAGCAAGCTAAAAAAATACAATAAAATAAATTTAGTATCATTTTTAAAGAAATTGTTTAAGACCATATTATTTATTATTATCAATTTTTAAAATATAATTTAACTATAAACTAACAACATTTAGATACTAAAATGAACAAACAAAGATAGTTAAAGTATATTAATGATTACATATACTTTATGCAATACTGTAAGAGTATAAGTCTATAACAGCATATGGTTACATTACGTTAAAATAAATACAACACAACCATATAAAAATTATAAAGGGAAAAAAAATCAAATGTTTCTAACAAAACTTTTACATAAAAAGAACAATTTGAAAGTTTAAACTAAAAGTAAATAATAATATTAACTCAAGTAAAGATTTATAGTAAACTAGAAAACAAAATATATATTTTATATGTTTATAAACTTATTAAAATATATTCAAACTAAATACATATTATACAAATAATATTAATTATTTAAAAATTAAAATAGTAAATATTAGTACTATTTCATAGCATTTTATTATCGTAATAAAATATATAAACATTATGTTTAGAGTAAAAATAAAATCTAAAAAAATATCGATTAACAGTATATAAATTTATAAATAAGAATTTAAAAGAATGATAAAAAGTAGTTGCACTTCACATATATTTATATTGTTTGATAAATAATAGCTAAGACAAATAATAATATCATTCTTGTATAAATTTTTTTAAAATTTTGTATTTTTGTGTTTTAATTTTAAGTTTATAAACATCATCTATAAACAATTTTTATTAAAAATATTCATGTTTAGTTAAAGTATTTGAGATGATAATAACATTTCTTTAATCAAAGCGTATTATAAGAATGGACATTTAGATACTTTCCAACCAAAGGGCCTTTAGCCTAGCGGTAAGAAGGTGGAGATATAAGTGAGAGGTCACGGGTTTGACTCCTGCCAGAGTCAAGTTGAAATTTAGGTGGTGAAAGTAAGTCTTATGGTAAAATGAGTAATTTAGGAGTAGGAGTAGGATAGTTTGTCGTTAAAAAAAAAGATATTTTCCAACCAATTAATCCTTCATTAAAGAACCGATAAAATAAAGTAAGTTATAAAGTTTTGTAAAAAGAATCTATTAAACTCTACACAGCATCTGTCTCTCTCCATTGATGTTACAAATCATAAAATTTGGTATGGAGTAGTGTAGTGCATGTGTAAAGTTTGAATTTTGCATTCAAATTTATTTTTGGCAATTTTTTTATCAAAAGGGAGGTACCCCTCTTACCAAATATAACACATTTTTTTTTTTTGTTTTTTGTAAATGATCACAGACTTTATGTGTCGAGATCCAATCACCTTTAATTTATCGAGTAAGCCACTTTTATCTAATTTGAATGTTGACATTTTCGATAAAAATATTAAATGTGTTTACGCCATTAACCATTTCAAGAAAATGTCCATCATGTTCTTAAAACATACACGCATCCGTTCCAAATTCATCATTTTGGACAACTCAGCGTCAAATTAGTTTTTGTTTCTTTACCATTTCTATTTTAAAACATTAGAAACACTCACAATTTTCAACTTTCTATCCCAATACCTATTAACCCAATTAAATTTTAGAGAGAGAGAGAGAGAAAGTCGTGAGCGGCTGCATGGCCGCTGGGCGGTGTTCCCGCCAGAAAAGTTGCCAAATGGAAGCCGATGAGCTGTGTAATATTCACCGGCAACAAAATTTAAAGGTTATTGATTCTTGTATGTTGTGTGGTTGCAATCCTGAATCCTCACATGTTCTTTTTGATTGCTCAAAGTCGCGTAGTATTTGGAGGAAGATGTTTAGTTGGTGGGATGTTAATTTCCCGTACAGTCCATCTCTTTCAGATGCAGATGCCTAATTTTTTCTTGTGGTGCACAAATGGACTCATAAAGCCTTTCAATACATTTGTTATGCAGTCATTTGAGCTATTTGGAGCTAGAGAAAGTTGTCTTTTCTTTGGAGGATTCAGTGGAATATGCCATCGCAGAAAATCTCTTCCCGATTCAAAACATCTCATGGTTATGGTTGTCGTTGTTTTTATCTTAAAAAGTGAGTTGGTTGGATTAGGTATGAACCCCTCGAGTTATGTTCTCTTAGTGTTTGTCGTTTCTTTGTAATCTCATTTGGTTGATTTTTCCCGTTATGAAAATTTTCTTTTGTAGCTTGTTTGGTTTTTAGTAAAATTTTGTCTTTTCAATAAAAATTGTCCTGTATATATGTAAAGTTAAAATAAAAAATTAAGTTTCAGTAACATGTTACCAAGGCTTTAATAATATTTTGATATTCATATTGTTTTAAACAACACTTTTTTTCATACACAATAGTATTACATAATTAGATTATTCTACTTTTATTATAATTTATAAGAAGATAGAATAATCATAAAGAAAAAGATTTTGTGTGCCCCTTTGAATAAACTTTGATCATGATGCATAGTTTCTTTTTTTTTTTTTTTTTTCTTTTTGAATAAATATGATGGGACCCAATTAACATAACTACAAAAAGGTGAATATGAAAGCTGTAAAGTTAAATATTGAATGAGTCAATGGGTTCATCAACATCAATTACATAAAATAAAAATGACACGTGTCTTTTCCTCTAATTCCATGTGAACCTACCTATCAAAACATCACCAACCGAAAACATCAAGTCATCATCTTTCTTTCATAAACAGAGTACAACTCGCAATGCATCATATCCTTAATTTCCTCTCGGTTGTATTGTATTTGTACCACACACATAGGTAACTAAACTTAATTAATGAGAAAATCATATATAATATTTGGTTAAAAGGAGTTTTTTTCACAAGAAATTATCATTTTATTCGTTTTGTTAGAGATTCATTGTTCCAAAGAAGTTAAAATTGTATTGAAAAGGGCAGCCAAATCATGGTTTTGCTTGGATTTTGTACTTTACACGATATAGAATTGTTTTGACACATCAAAGTTTGAATAAGTTAAAATAAGATTCATAATATATATATATATATATATATATATATATATATATATATATATATATATATATATATATGTTTTGAAGTGAGACTAATGTCTAATGGTATTTCATGATCTGTAATATATATATAGAGAGGAGGTTCAATGGAAAACCACAATGCACCTGAAAACTTGTGAAAACCGCACTGCACCACCACAAATGCATCAAATTCGTCGCGTGATGCATCAAAATCTCGCGAGATGCATCAAATTTCCCGCGTGATGCATCAAAATCTCGCGTGATGCATCACCTTATTTACGATCTTGCCACTGCGTTTTTCATGAAATGCACCAAATCGGACGGTATGCGTAGGTTTCCATAGTTTTCATGTGCATATTGGTTTTCCATTGAACCCACCCCTATATATATATATATATATATATATATATATATATATATATATATATATATATATATGATAAATATTTTCTATCACATCTTTTAATTTTAGTTCTAACACATCCATGAAATACTATAAATGGTCCAAAGTCCAAAGATCAATATATGTAGTCGTGGAAGTTTGACAGAGTGTAGTGTAGGTGGACCTAGCTCGGACTAAAGTCGGCAAATGTTCTATTTGTAAGTTTGTGTATAATTTCAACCCATCGCATTATTGTTTTAATGTATCATTAATGCTTTTGTGTGATTATGGTTAGTAGTTAATACTTATACTCCCATCCCATTTCTACAAATGCATGTGGTTCAAGGTTGATGATGTGTTATTATATATATATATTGCCAACGGAGCAGTGAGAAAAACGCTCACGTGGCACAATATTATTGGTAGAAATTCCTATTTTAAGGCTGATTTGAGACAATATGATTGGTTAAAGTTTAGAAAATTAAGGTTGCTGATGTGGCGCAATATAATTTGTTAAAATTCAAAAATTATGGGATAACATCCTATTAATACTAACAAAGCCACATAAATTGATGGGATATTTATTTACTTATACAAATTACAATTAAACATTAATTATTCAAAATTATTATTTTTATAGTTTTATAAAATAAATATGAATAGTTGATTATTTAAAAATTTTCATTTATAAATATATATTTTTATTAATATTGATTAAAATTTTAGTTTATAGATAAAACAATACTTTATATTTTATTATAATAAACAAATTTATTATGAAATGTAACATCCTGAAATTGAGCCTGGTACGTGAATTTAATTTATTGGCTCATTTATTTATTATTATTGCGTTGTTCCAATTAAATTCCGTTTCGTGGATTTAACGTGTCAAGATCGAGTGATACGTGTCTCCGAGCTAATAATTAGCGGATTATTTATCTCCTTGAGTTCGTGGAGTTAAATGGGTTAAAATGATATTAATGTTGAAAAAGTGATATCGGGTCCGGGTTAATGGGTTCGGAACCGGATTAAGGATAGAGACGTATATGTATAGCTTCCCTTATCTCCTTATCCTCTTATCCATTTGTGAAGAGAACCCAAAAGTGTGTGTGTGTGTGTGAATTGTGTAAATCTCCAGCAGAGAAACAAGCTTCAATCCTTGAATTGGTTGCTGAAACTGTGTTCTTCACCTTCTCCTTGTGTTCTTGAAGCTCCAAAGGTAAGAATTATGAGTTTTAATGGCCAAAAATCTTGAGATATGTTTGTGTTGTATGAGGGAATTCGTTTCAGTATTGTATAGGCCAAGTTATATGAGTTTTGTATATATTTTGTTGCTGAAATTGAGTGTGGAGGGGGTTAAAACCCCTGATTCTGCCATGGTCATCGAAGAGCAAAGCTGAGAGCAGGCGCATGGTCGCGGCGCGACGCGCAGGGGGCCGCGGCGCGACGCGCAGAAGGTTTGGGGCGCGGCGCGACTGCAGGGGGGCGCGGCGCGGAAATCAGTCTGCCAGAGAAGTTGGTTTAGTCTTTATAAGGGAGTTGTGGGTCGTTAATTGGTCGATTCCCTTCGGGATATTGTTGAATTGAATTGTTTGGGATTTTGAGTCTCGTTGGGAGTCTCGTACGAGAGTTTCGGGGACCGATTATCCGTTCGGGAATGTGTTTC
The DNA here is from genome assembly GCA_020465985.1 of Centrapalus pauciflorus. NCBI lineage: Eukaryota > Viridiplantae > Streptophyta > Magnoliopsida > Asterales > Asteraceae > Centrapalus > Centrapalus pauciflorus. The sequence goes on along the minus strand of JAANYP010005300.1, from coordinate 357,364 downwards.
GGGTTTATATTGATTGTGATAGTTATGTTTGATTGAATTGCGTAGCTATCGAGCTTGTGTTAATGTGTGAGACCCGTGATGTGTACAGGTGCTAGCCGATGGCGTGCCGAGGCGTATTGAGAGTCCCGGGTTTCGAATCAAGTTTCGGGTAGTCGGTGAGTACTCGAGTTCTTTTCAAACACACGTGCATTCTTTCGAGTCGTCTATGTGGTTGTGATATATATGTGTATGAATCTGTGATAGCGCGCAGGTATGAGCTTCTCTACCCTATACGTGCTATATGTGTTTGAATTGCAGGTGTCCGCGATGTGTGATCGCACAGACTGACTGTCCCTAACCAGTCACGAGATATGAGGCTGTATATATACGGCAGTGATATTGCCAGGTCGCTCCTGTGCCTATTGAGTAGCTGACCGCTGCTGTGTGCGGCCTGTTAGCTGGGGAACGTGGTCCCCTTTTGAGCAGAGATATGTGCTATGCATCGAGTTGCATATATGTGACGAGATATGTGTGTTGTGTATGTTATATGTGCTTACCTGCAGTGTCTAACCCTCGCGTACTCACGAGCTGTCCAGCTTATGTTTTCGAGTCTTCTGTGTGTCAGGCAGTCATACCGTGGGGATCGCAGCCACAGCCGCAGCAGCCGAAGTAGAGATTGGGGCAGTTAGAGTTGCGTGCGTTGACTATCTTGTTGATATTAGTTTTGGAACTGTTGTATCTGATCTACTTATGTATTTTAACAGTAATCAGTTGTGTATATGTGACAGTGTCACTTTATGAGACGATGTATGACTCCTGGGTTAAAGTTTTAATTAACAGTGTTTTACAGCTAATCCTGTGACATGTGTACTTGTTAGATGATTGCGATATTGCCACATGTGTATTGTATTGACGTGGCATTTGTGTGAGAATTGTGGGTGTTACATGAAATATATTTTTATATATCGTTTGTCTACTTTTTTAAAATTGAATAATTTTATATAATGTTTATTTATTTTTAATAAATTTATAAGCAAACGGAAAAAAAATTATTAAATATATAGATAAGTATTGATGGGATAACATTTACGTCTAAACTTAAATTTTATTGATGATTCAGTTTAATAAACATATAAAATATGGCAGATAAACATATAAAAGTAGTTTTTTTAATCAACATATATTATAAAATAGGTAAACATATGACATTTATTATTTAGAAAAAATTATGTGCTAGCTTACTTTTTTTACTACGACCCATTTTATCGTCCCGCCCGTTGGGTCAAAATTGTGTCATCCCTAATTCAAACCTTAGAAAAAACGTCGCATTGATATACTTTTTTTTTACATTTAAAGTTTCTCATTTTTTTGTGTTGTTTATGTATTAATGTTTCAAAATTAACATATATTTTAATATTTTTTCAGTATACCATGAAGAACAATGAAGATCTCTGTTAATAATGAAACGATATTGTTTTAAATAAATCTCTAGCCAATGAGATATATCATTTGCCGTTTAAATTGTTGAATGTGATTTTATTAAGATTTATTAAATATTTTATGATAACTGCTTTTGTTTGATAACATTTTATTAATTGGTTTGAATAAATTGTTATTATAAAATTATGTTAGACAGTATTGTAAGTTAAAACTTTTCAAATACGTGTTTGTATATTAGTTGATGAAAAAATGATGGGCTTTCATTTTATTGTAATTTTTTTCCTATATACTTCGTTCTTATACATGATTTTTTTGACTAAAATCAGTCTTTTGATCAACTCACATGTATTAAACTAGATGTGTATAGATTTCAAATATAATTATGTGTAATAATTAATATTCATGATTAATATAAGTAACTTTTTTCTTCGCAAACAATTTATAGTTTTCTTAAAAAATAATTTTTTGTTATGTCATTAGTTAATTATAAATATCAATGGGGTTTAGCCCATTTGGTATGAGAGGTGACATGTAAGTGTGGGGTCACGGGTTCGACTCCCGTCGGAGACAATTTGGAATTTAGGCAGTGGAAGTAACTTTTGAAGTCTCCATTTCGTGCAAAAGGGTAGTTTAGGAATAGGAGTAGGTTAATTTGCCGTTGGAAAAAAATTAATTATAAATATTAATTTTATCACACATCACCCGAGCAACGCACGGGTATTCAGCTAGTTTGTATGATTCACTATGTACGTTTCCAAAAAACTTTGCATGATATATATGGACAGGGCCGTTCCTATCATTTTTGGGGCCCAGGGCAAAAACTTAAAATGGGCCCTCTCTTTGTGTGTGTGTGTGTGTATATATAAATAAAAAAAACCGTTATCTAAACTTACAATTTGATAATAAAGAACAAGATATTGCAATCAATTAATCAAACAACTAGTTATATAATACTTAGCAATTAACAATTAGCATGACAAATAAAATAGCAATTAACAATTAGCAAAACAAATAAACTAGCAAATTAGCAATTAACAAATAACAATTAGCAAAAAAAAAAAGTTAATAACTAGAAGACGAGTTAAAGAAACGAAAACACCTTTACTCCTTTAGTTGAATTTAAAGTTTTGAATCTCTATTCTCTAATAACCAATGTATAAACCAAATTCGTGTCAACTCTTGAATATCTGATTAATGATACCAATACAAATAATCAAAAATCAAAATCGAAATATACAAAATAATTAAATAAAAGCACTTGAGTAATAAAAATCAGAATCGAAATATATTATATACCTTTGTTAGGACTTAGGGTTTTGACTTGAGTAATGAAGTTATGAAGCAGAAGTGCAGAACACTTGCAGAAGGACTGAAGCAAGCAGCCAAGAAGAAGGAATGAACGATTGAGTAAATAAGTAATGAGTATTTGAGTTGCTCACTTGGCATTTGCTCCGTTTTAGGATTGAAGAAGGCGATTGATGAATGGCCCTGGATGAGGTCTGGCCGATACGAGGGCCGAGGAGGCGGTCTGGCCGATACGAGGTCGAGAAGTGGAGGAGACGAGGAGGCGCAGACGCAGAGGTGAGAGACTGAGAGCCTGAGAGGCCCCTCGTGGCCTCGACGCCTCGTGGAACTCAAGAGACGGCGCCGATCGACCGCTCCTCTCCATTTTCGGTTTTTCGCTCGGCTCTATAGCTCTGGATTTGATCGACGAAGCCACCAAGGTTTGTACGCTTGTGCCTTACTGCTGCTGCTGGGCTAAATTTTCAAATATGGATAACCCTATTTTTTTTTTCGAGGCCCTCATCAACTCTGGGCCCTGGGCAGAGACCCACAATGCCCCTCTCTATCACCGGGCCTGTATATGGATAATGTAAACATCTGAAATTTGATAACGCTCATGTATTTTTAAATCTTACTGATATGATATACAAATATAAAACCTACAAATCATATTAAACTAGTTTATTAACCCGTGTATTACACGAATAATTTAATAAATATTTTATTTCTTTATACTTGTGATATTTAACATCTTTTATTATAATTAATTTTAAGTATAAGTTATTTAAACAAAAAAGATAGTCAATAAAAACATAAAAACTTATTGTTATTATACTTAGTTAATATTTTTCTAAATGTTAATTGTTGTATTTTTAATAAATCCCTAAGAATATATACATTTTTAGGGATTTTAAAAAAAATGAACACTTACATCTATATTGGTTTAGATAATGTTAACATATATTTTGGAAATATAAATTACACATGTTAATTGAATATGAAGCTACATGGCATTCTTAAGGTGATGACAAATGATAAATCTTTTACTTATTTAAAAACATTTATAGATAGATTGATGTTAATCAAGGATATATCTTAAAACAAATTAAAAAACGCTTAAATAAAAGTTGTATGAATATCCACGTAATGACCTTCTAATTCGGGTAAGTTGACTTTTTAAAAGTAATGTGACCTACTCTAACAACCTACTGAACCACAATACTAACCGTGGCATACCAGCATTGGTTCTCTACTCTATTTCGGACGGATGCCCTTTCAAATAGCAACATTTTATATATCCCCCGTTTAGGCCATGGTTTAAAAACCGAATATTTCACAACTGTGGTAGCAAAGTAAATTAAACCAAACATTAAATTTCAAAAAACATTTTGTTACAGCTATAAATAGAACTAGTTTATTACCCGCGTATTATGCGGATATTTTTAATATATATAAAATATAATAATAAAAAGATAAATATGTAAATATTATTTTTTAAACAACAGTATATAAGATGATATTATTATTTATTATGACCTATTAATTTTGTATATTTCTGAATATATATGAAGAGTAATTATTTTCTTATATATTTTTTAAACTTTTATTATATTATCTTATAATTAATAAATTAGTAGATTATTAGATTTTGTTTGATTTGAATTGATTTGAATCTAAAAGTGGATTATATTAGATTTGGATAGATTTAATTAATAAGTTAGTAGAGTATTAGATTTTGTTTGATTTGATTTGATTTGAATTTAAAAGTGGATTATATTAGATTTGGATAGATTTGATTTAAATTTCTTTATTATTTTAAAATCTATAAATGTCACGTGTCGATTCATGGTGACGACACGTGGCTTCACCAGAAATGAGTATAGTTACTCTTTTAATAGTATAGATAGATTCTAGTTTTCAAAACGCTGCAACATTTTCTTAAATGTAATTCTAAACACCCCGTAAGTTGTTAGTTTTCATAGGATAATTTGTCAAGAAATATAACATAACATTTATATTTAACAATAAAAGTATCATAAATTATTTTATTGTTGAGAAATAACTATATATTCTTTTATGATGTAAAATGTATTTTGGTTTCAAATTTTATATATAACGAGTTATTGAAAACTCGTGCATTGCTGGGGTCTATAATATTAATCAGAAAAGTAAATATAAAAACAAATAAATAAAAATATTTTTCAAACAATTCAAGCAAAGAAACATGACTGAACTATCATCGAAGAGTGAAATTGAAAAACTGATATAGATTCAATAAGTAAGAAAAATGATACGGTTAGTAAGTTCTTATCATTGGTTTTCTAGATTTTGCAATGCTAGAATTACTGTAACACCCCTCCCGATCCCGGAAATGCCACGTCAATTCAATACACAGGTGGCTTATCGCAATAGCTCTATTATGCACACGTCACAGGATAAACTAGAATCGCTGATAATTTAAAACTTTTATTAAACATCACTAACTCACAATTCGATAATTTTACATAACCCACAAGGTGCTAACATAATCAGTACTGAACAGATCACTACACAAAACTAGCACAAGCCTTCCCGATAACTCTCGATCTCGAATCAACAAACACGGCCACTAATCTCGTCACTGATACCCTGAACATGTAAGACTCGAATACGTAAGCTCGAAAGCTCGTGAGTACTCGAGGGTTAGACTCTGCATAGTAAGCACATAACAAGCGTACACATAGCACATACACACAGCACAAACCCTAACTCTGTCTCTGGCAATCAACATCACGATGCAGGTATGAACACATACATGAGATCCCAAGCCCTGCACACAGAATCACTAAGGGGGAAACCCTTCCCCAGCTAACGACCGTGCGCACCGGTGGTTAGCTCACACCCTGTAGCACGGGCGCGAACCGGCTACAGGCCCTGCCGTGTATACACGCCCCAAGGACTGTTAGGGACAGTCAACCCGCGCGATAACCCATCGCGAATCACCGTCCGTATGGAACTCTCCACGGACCCCCGGACTGGATCTCATCTCATGCACACATATATCACATATGTGGGAATTAGAATCATACCTGGCGCCCACGTCCCTGTCTCATTCACAATACGCAATATACACATACACGAAGCTAGCTACACAGTTATGACTCGTAAAACAGTCCCGCGGTTTAGAAAAGAACTCGGGTACTCACCTGATCGATCCACTAATCCCGGAATCTCTGACTCGGCTCGGCTCGCTGACTCGTCCCTGAAATTACACACGGATCCCACTTGTTAATACAAATCCCACGAACACATATCGCAAACTCATAATGAACATGAACCCGACTCGGACTTAATTTCGATCCCCAACAGAACCCCGAAACAATCCCAATCGGAACCGAAACCCGACCAATTCTCGAAACCCGACCCAAGACTCGACTCAAAGCAATTCCAACAAGACCCTGAATATACACAAAACCCATCCCGAGCAACCCCGAAGGAACCCAACACCATTCCGACCCAACTCAATTCACAAGACTAATTTCGGATTTCTTCTGCAGGCCACTTGTCGCGCCGCGGACCCTCTGGTGGTCGCGCCGCGTCCCCTGTTCCTCTGCGCGTCGCGCCGCGGCCCCCTGCGCGTCGCGCCGCGACCAGCCGCCTGCTTCCACCCCTGCACTTCGGTTTCCATGGCTGAACTAGGGGTCTCAAACCCCAACCCTCAACTTCAGCAGCCAAAGAGGCACACAAAACTCATGTATATTCAACCCATATACCCCAGAAACCAATTCCCAAATATACACATACATATTTCAAGGTCTAGCTATTCAAATTCACAATTCTTACCTTTGCAAGCTCAAGAACACAAGGGAAAGAAGAAGATGAAGCAATAGACAACACCCAGCTCTTGATTTCAGCTTTCATTCCCTGCTGGAGCTCCAGAATCTCACGCACACACACTTCACACACTTAGGGATTTCAAAGGATAAGGGAGAAGTGAATGAGGACACGTATATATGAGTATCTCTATTTCGGCCGGTCCCGAACCCATTAATCTGAACCCGATATCACATTTTCACAATTAATATCCTTTTAACTCATTTAACTCCACGAACCCAAAGATATAATTAATCCACTAATATTATATCCGGAGACACGTAACTCGCAACCCGACACGTATATATCCACTAATCGGGATCTCATTGGCCCAACACGATATCAATTATTTAAACATCCACTAAAATAATTCCACGCAATTATCTCGAAAATGGGATGTTACAATTACAAACAATGTCTTATTAAATCGGATCGGAACCATAATTAATTAATCAAATATTCATAACCATAATTTGAAAATTTGACATTGATTAGGTTTAATTGTCAATTTAATTTATTGGTTTTACGATCAAATCAAATAAATTTATAACGGTAATGTCTCTAATACATCGATTAGAGTTTGTCAACGTTATAATAGTAATGTTCGAAGTTATACATGATCATATTTAATTAAAACATCTAAAGATTAAATAGTTACATTTTAATTATAAAACAATTTCATTAGAATTTTGTATCGTGCATCTGAATAATAAAGTCTTTTTATACAATTAAACATAACATAATAGTTTCAAAAGACAACTATAACATAAATATAATTAAATTTATAAATTTAAGTATGTAAGAAAGTGTTGTAATGATAAATGTTAAAAGAGGATTAAATGAAAATTTATTAAAATAAAATGGCTAAATAAAAGATAACACTAAGATGATGGTGTATTGTGAAAAAAATAAATTTAAAATTAAAAAAAACAAAACAGTTTTATTAGAATTTTGTATAGTTCATCTGAATAATAAAGTCTATCCTATACAATTAAACATAACATAATAGTTTCAAAAGACAATTACAAACATAAGTATAATTAAATTCATAATTTTAAATATGTAAGAAAATGTTGTAATAATAAACGTTAAAAGAGAACTAAATGAAAATTTATTAAAATAAAAGAGCTAAATAAAAGATAACACTAAAATGTATTATGAAAAATTTAAATTTAAAACTATAAAAAAAGAGAAAAAAAAAGTCATTGGTGGAGACCATTTGCTATATTATATAAAATAAGTCTAGGGCTCACGTGGCTTAATAGCTTTCAAGATGAGGTGTTAAAAAGTAAATGAATTTTCTTTTGAACATAATCAACTAATCTTACTTAGGCAGTTAAGGATGCCAAACAAAATTGTAGTCATGTCAGCTTCGCCATCTTTTGTAATTTTGATGACATGTCGAGGGTGTGATTGTCATTCTTTTTTTTTTTTTTATTCATTTTAAAGTTAAAATAAAAACAATCAAATAAATATATTAAAATTAAACATAAAATGAATTACATCAAATTTAAAAAATAAAATAAGAACACTAAACTTAAAAAATTAAATAAGAACATTAAATTTAAACATTAAAATGAAAACTAAATAGGCAAAATCTTGAACAGCTCAACATTGAGATTAATGTTTTGAAAAGCTCAACATTGAGATTAATGTTTTTGAATTTGAAATGATAGAAAATTAGAGAATTTAGATAATATTATTAAGTTAGAGAAAAATAAAAGAATATGTATATGTTAAAACTTGAAACTACCTTGTAAAATCAGATCATATATAATTTAGAACATAGAAAGGCCCATGTTGTAAAGGTAAAGGCACACACACATAAAAGTGAAATAAAAATAAAGTTTAGACTGGCGCACAAGCCCATGAAATTTGTTGGGTTGGGTTAGGCCCATTAATATATATTCTCAAAGCCTAAAGTAAGTGGCTTGACTTCTCGAGTCAACAAATTCAACATCCCTTTTCCTTGTTTTCTTCTGCTAAAAACTGAAAAGATCAATGTGGAGACTCACGCCAAGTGGGTTCCTGTTTGAGCCCTAACTCTTCACGTATACTAATTCCATCTTCAAGGTTAGATCCCTTCTACTCTACTTTTTTTTTTTTTTTTTTCTAATGTGAACATCCAGTTATTGGGTTTTACTTGATTCTTTGTTCTACGCAATTGCAGTATGAATCACATTGTTTTTATTGTATGACTATGCGAAGATGAAGTCGGATTTAATCTTTTTGGTTCTTCTGTTTCTATTATCAGTCGCAGCTCTCTGCGCTGAGCCTGATCTTGAGGTAATCATTTTTAAAATTTTTGTTTAATCTGCTTTGATTATGATGTTTGTTGGATATTGAAACCGTTAACTAGCTTAGCCCCCGAATTCTGGCGTACTAAATTTATTTAGAAAGCATTTCCTTAATTAATTTGCTGAAGGATGAGTTTATGTCTTAGCAATTAGCAGTGGATATAACTTGGATGACCATCAACTAAATGGATTATGAGCACTTGTTAAAACAGTATTGGTAGCTATAGATTATAGTTGGTGTTATAAATTATATTATACCCGAAATTAACTGAAATAATATTCTATTGAGGTAACATCTAAACGAGCTAAAACTTTGATTTAGGTGAAGAAGAACACACATATTGATGTAGGTTCAGAGACACAGACAACATCAATCCCGAAAGTTAGTTTGAATGAGAAATCAAGCTCGTCAGGTTCTAATATAGAAACTACACAATCAAATCCTTTGGAGAAGGCTAAAGTTTCAAAGGACATTCAAAATGCGACAGGAGACAAGACTAAGAGTGTTCCGAGTAAGGTATTAGAGGATACAGAAACTGGTAATGTGCAAAAGGATACGAAAGATAAGCAGTTGGTTGAAGATGTTGGGAAGAAAAGCAAAGACGTTAAAGGGTCAGGATCTAAAGATGTGCCGAAAGAGGAAAACCTACCATCAATGAGGAAGGGGAGTTTTGGAGGTGAACAATGTGATTCATCTTTCAAGTGCACAATTGATAATGATGATAATCATGGAATGGTTGCATGTCTAAGTGTTCCAGGAGATGGTACGTGATGTTCCTTCGTGTTTTTAGTCAGTTTAATTTAGTGCATATTGGTTTATTCATTGATTTGTTATTCCAATACCATATGTTGTTTACACATCAATTTCCCAAACCCCTTGGTCTAAAAATGCTTTAAAGAAATAAGTTATGATGCTTTAGGAAAATAATGCTAACATGTTTATATTTCTATTTTTTAACATGTTTTTATTTCTATTTTTTTCTTATGAAGGTTGATATTTGCATACTTACTCTGTATGTTCTAAAGTGGTAGATTATATGTTTATTTCTTATTAACCTGGGTGTCCGACCCGCTTTGCGAGCCTGCCCTAGGCGACACCCGCTTTTTATGTAGGGATGGTAGAGGTCAAACGACCCAGGTAAATTTTTTCCCGTGTGTTGGGTTTTATTCTACAGAAAACACAAAGAGCCATGTTTCTAAATGAACTTTTAACAAGATGCACTTGACATTTGTGCTCTTATACACTTTTTGTAGTAGTACGATGATTTTAAATCCGACCCCTATAAAAATATGAAAAATCGACCCCTATAAATTTTATTCCGGATCCACCACTGCCCGGAGTCATCGCAGGTGAACCTTTTTGGCCACAAGGGGGTATTTTTTTTGCTCCTAGGTTTGAACTAGAGACCTCCAGGTATTTTCACCAGTGGAGAACTGGAGGCACCACTAGGCCACCAGCCTTGTGGTTTGGAATGCTATTGTTAGTTTCAAGTTTCAAATAGTGAGGAAGTTACATCACGCGGAAAACTTATCGATATACATGTTGCTCTTACATTTGCCTTAATATAAATTATAGTAATCACAAAAAAGGAAAGAAATATCTGTCCGCTTTCACCGACTTTTTTTCTGATGGCAATCTTGAAACTGAGCTACATAACTGGCAATCGGTCATCAGTGCACAAATGTTTAATAGGAGAATCAGTGAATCACCAAAAAATTCTACATGAATTAGTTGTACTGTGTGAAAAGTGCATTACAAGTTATACAATGAGCATTGCATGTTTGGTGCTAAAAGCCCATCCAGTGACTACTTGTTATTTTGTTTCACATCCTTGGAACTGCCGAGTGCTTAGCAGTACAAAAAGTTTAAACTTTAAATAAGATCTTATTAAGAATATATGTTGCACAAGTTGGCATGTTTGTAAATTCATACGATCAATGAACACCATGAAATGATGAAAGCCACTGACTCTTTTGAGCAGCCTACTAACAATCTTATCGTCGTTAATATACTGAAAGGAAATTCTTTTGGGCTTATAATCAATTTCCAGCATCTGTTATAAAGTTCAATGTCATTATAAATATATTTCTGAAAAGTTAAAGATTGTACTTCATTGAATGAGAATTGCATTAATTTCTACTTTGGTATATCCCTTGAAAACAGGACATTTTCTAAACTGTTATATTAACTTACCTATTTTCCCATCGTCTTCGTTTCAAACTTTGGTGATATCGATTTGCATTTATAAGATTTCTCTATTTTGACATTTGGAATGAAATTTACGACATTTGATTACTAGTAAAAACACTATTTTCTTAAACAATGTGTTCACTCGAAATACATTATCCTTGTGTAAATGTGAGTGTAAAATTGGAAGGTGGCTATTGGTCCATTTTTAAATTCATAAGTCAAATTGTATATGTTTCTGGGGCCACAGTGGGTAAATTTTATAACTTTATGTTATTTTTGGCTTTCAGAAAATTCTGACTTTTGTCTTGTTATCTTCCAGAGTCTACAAAAGTTTCTCTTTTAATCCAAAATAAGGGAAAAGTGCCGCTGGACATGGATATTATTGCTCCTGATTTTGTTCGTCTAGAGAAAACAAAATTTCAAATCCAAGAGAATGACGACCAAAAGGTAATTAATCCGATACACACTTTAGTAAATAGAATTAGTTTGTTTTGCAATGTCTGTCTTATTGAAACCATGCTTGGCTTTACATTTTAAGTGGAGCTTATTGCCTTGCTCGTTCAGATTCTGGTAATGTTCATACTATTTTTATTCTTTGATCCCAACTAGAGGTGTTGGGTGTTTTTTTTTCCTGTAAACTTCGATGGGTCAAATGAATAGCATTTAAAAACTTACCTAAAATAAAATATAAAACAAATCAAATGGTTGAACGAGTTGAAAGTTGCCCAAGTAAGTATGCCTCATAGATACTAGATTGTTTTATTTATAGATAATTATTTTAGTTTTATGTTTATATTAAAAACCACACAATTCCTGGATTTGTTTCCAGTTTTTTGACTGGTAATTGCATGAAAAGATAAGGTACTTTAAGCTGATTTTAAGTTTTGAATTTTGTTTTGACTTGTAAAAATATAGCATACTCTAAAAAGATTGTGAAACTGGTAAACTAGGTCATTTTTAGTAATAAAGTGTCAAGAAAAGTGCCAATAAAAGGATCAAAACTATGTTACCCCTTTTTTTTACCATTACCCGAACATCCCTTTGCCACCTCTAAGTTTCTGTTCAACGAAGCTGCATGCTGATTATCTTAAGCTTTTAGGGGGCGTTTGTCTCATAGAATGAAGTTTAAAGTAATTGGAATTTGTTTATAGTGTAATCTTGAATTTGGATTACAAAAACAATGAATACAAATGTGTATAGATTCCTTCAAAATCTTTGGTTAAAGAAATCTATCATTCCTAGCTATTTATAAATAAATTTAGATTCCTAACATTTCAAACAACTCATACATTTAGCTAGTCTTAAACACCATTTCACACCTCAACTAACATATACTATAATAGATCTTAATTCCTTCAAATTCCCTTTCGCGAGCCAAACGCCCCTTACTTTGGTTCTGATGTGAGGAAAGGTGTGAGCAAAAATATATTAAATAATGCGAAAAAAAATACATCCATATATACATATACATATACATATACATATATATATATTTTATATATATATATATATATATATATATATATATATATATATATATATATATATATAGATTGGGGTTCGATTGAGAACTTTTATGCATCGAGGCACCATTGAAAACTTTTGTACATCAGACTATCTACCAAGGGTGCACAAAGGTCATTTAGGGGATATTAAATGTATGGACATTATTTTTGAATTTAAATATTTTTAAAATTATTAATAGCTAAAATTGGTTTGAAAATCATCATTAACTTCTTTCCTAAAACCACTTCCTCTTTCTCTCTCTCTCTCCTCTCTCTTAGCCCCCTCTTGATTTTGGAAGAGATGAACGATATGCATGATTTATGTTTGTATGAGCGATTCATGTTTGTATTTTGATGTATTTTAATTTTGGAAGAGATGAACGATATGCATGATTTATTTTTGGAAGAGATGAACGATATGCATGAAGAAAAGAACGATATGCAAGTATTTTGATGTATTCTGAATTTGTATTACTTTTGTTAATTTTGGAAGTGTAATAATTAAATAAGGATGCATAATTCCTGTTTTACCCCTCCGTGAATTTCATTATGTGCACTTGATGCATAAAACTTTATATTTAATTATTCTTTTGCCATTTGATCTAACCCACATATTTTTTTCATCCAAGGGCCAGTGAAGGTTCTTTTGTGCCTCGATGCACAAAAGTTCTCAATGGAACCTCCCTCTCTCTCTCTCTATATATATATATATATAGGGGTGGGTTCAATGGAGAACCTTTATGCATCGAAGAACCTTGAAGAACCACAATGCATCGCTAGAAAATCGTAATGCATCACGTAGAAGTCGATGCATCACACGGAAATTGTGATGCATTTGTGGTGGTGCATTGTGGTTCTTCAAGATTCTTCGATGCATAGAGGTTCTCCATTGAACCCACTCCTATATATATATATATATATATATATATATATATATATAGGCAGATAAATCTAGGGGACTTTAATGGTATCGTGCACAATCATGTTTCATTACTAACGCTGATTAAGTTGATCATATATTATTTATGGTAGCTAGTGACTTGACTCGAGTTTACATCCAGGTTATGGTTTCTATAGGAGATGGAAAAACCGGAAAATTTATAGTTCTAACAACACACAGAGGCAATTGCAGTCTCGACTTTATGAGTTTTCTTAGACATAACCCCATGAAGAAGTCTGACTATATGACACAGAAGACGTTTGCCAATCTCTTCAGGCGAGCTCCGTTTCTTGGGCTTGTATCCTTAGCTTTTCTGTTTGTAATAGTATCAGTCGTGGTGTGTGTGATCTATCAACGAAAGCGTTTTGTGTACAACGGCACAAAATATCAGAAGTTGGATGCCGAGCTCCCTGTTTCCGGTGGGACCAAGACAGATTTGGACCAAAAAGATGGGTGGAATGATAATTGGAGTGATGATTGGGATGATGTTGAAGCACCCAGTACCCCCTCCATGCCCCTCACTCCAAGCATTTCTTCTGCTGGTGTCTCTTCACGACGAGTTAACAAGGATGCTTGGAAAGATTAGAATCGGCATCAATATTTACTTTTTCCCTTTTTGGTTCGAGTAATCTAAGGTCTGGGGGTAAATTGCCAAATATAATGTTTTTTTGTGTACCATTTTTCCAGGAAAATCGACAACATTTGTATGTTAACGATTGATTTTCTTGTCATCTAATCTATATTCTGTGAGATTTCTCTATAAATGTTAATTCCTATAGTTCATTAATTACTCCAATTCCTTCCCTTTGTCATGTAAATATCATTTTCTTAATGACTCATTTCATTCAAGGTTGTGAAGATCGATATCTTATCTTAAATTGTTTTCTGTCTTTGTAAGATCGAGAACATAAGATCGTATTGGGGTCGTAAGATCCTACCATGAATCACTAGTCTTTAAAAATTCTCCTAGGTTTTATAACTTATAGTATGATGATCCAGATCGAAATTCAGAACGTGATTGGAACCGATCCTACCATGATCCAGATCGAAATTCAAAAGGTAGGATCATAAGATGAAGAATGTGATTGTAATAACTATGCTTTCACCTACTATGCCGAGTAGCAACCAAGCCTACTTGAGCTTCAGCAACATTGTTAATCAATTTCGTAATGAGTATTCTTTTACCAATTTCTACCTCATGGAATAGTCCTTTTCTCGTACTCGAGGGCGATAGTACCGGTTTCAAAATCGTTAAGTTTATTTCTGACTTTATAAAGAAATCCACGTACATATAACATATCTATATACGGGACATGTTGTGAAATAATAATTAATAACTAAAAATGGATTGCGATGTAAATCTGTAAATTAAAGGAAACACATCAAAAAGATTGTTATTAGCTTTTATTAATATATAATTTTAAAAAACAGACTTTAAAGTTACATTCCTTTTTAATATTAATCTCTAGTCGTAAAATATAAGGAATTAAATGAGCTGAGTCGAGTCCCAAGTCCGTTAAAGCTCGTGGTCGGCTCATTTAAAAGTATCAGGCTCGAGTTTGGTTCGTTTTAAGTTGTAGGTGCAAAGCTTGAGCTCGGCTCATGAAAGATTTTATAAGCTCGGCTCGGGCTCGACTATAAATACTAATTTTCTAATTAATTTATCGTATAATTTAATTATATATATATATATACATATATATATATATATATATATATATATATATATATATATATATATATATATATATATATGGGTGAGTTCAATGGAAAACCACTACGCACGTGAAAACTATGGAAACCTACACATACCGTCCGATTTGGTGCATTTCATGAAAAAAACGGTGACATGATCGTAAATAAGGTGATGCATCACGTGTTTTGATGCATCACGCGGGAAATTTGATGCATCACGCAGGATTTTGATGTATCACGCGGAGAATTTGATGCATTTGTGGTGGTGCAGTGCGGTTTTCACAAGTTTTCAGGTGCATGATGGTTTTCCATTGAACCTCCCTCTATATATATATATTATTATTATTAATTAGAAAATATTTTTATATAGGGCTCGTTTATGCTCGCGAAATCTATAGGTAAAGCTCAAACTCAAACTCGTTTATTAAATGAGCTCGAATTCAAGCTTATGCTCGGCCGAGGCTCGTTTAAACCAAGATTTTTTCGAGCTTTTAACGGGTCGAGCTCTGATAACCCACGGGTAGCTCAGTTCACTTACATCTGTACTTAAAGACAAAGAATACAAAACAGAATTGAAGATAATTATTCTTTAACCTTAATACATCTGTTAAATTTGTATACTCGTATAAATTGTATTGTTTTTTATAAATTGTATTGTTTTTTATAAAGATCAGACAATTCTTGATAAAAGTAACAATATTTAACATGGTTTGATGGTTTGCCACCGTATAAAAATATATCTTTTTTTTTCTAGCTTGTTAATTTATGTAACAAAGTTTATTTAAAAACAATTAAAACAGGGTAGCCATGTTTCAATAATCTTTCCAATGAAAGAAGTACATTCACTTCATATTCCTTTTTTAAATAATTGCTAATTATTTTAAGATTATTGTCATAATTATTGAATTTGACATTAATAAGTAGCATTAATTTGTCATCAATACACACGTAGGCTTAAACCGAACAACAATGATGCGATTAAGGAACATGTGGGCAGATTGTCTTTCATGCTGTTTCAAAACAATTAAATTGGTATCTCCGGGGAATCATTTGAAATAATTTCAGTTCGGTTCGGTTCGGTTAACCATCCATGAATACTCAACGTGGTTGAGAAGAGTATTGAGGGGATTACACGTGGCAGGGGGTGATTGGTGAAACAATAAATGAAGCAGGAGGTGCGACGTGGCGTGATGGTATTTGGTACAGGTGTGATGGGAGGGAGGAGCGGTCACATGGGAATGGGCCACGTAATAACACCACGTACTTGTTTACTTTGGTTGTTAAGTTGTCAGAGGCTGCACGAGGAATCACATGACATGACATGACACATACACATACACATTCACAATTTCACATTCAATATATAAAATGGGTCGCCGGCCGTCAACTTCCCCACCAGCACGTTCTCCTTCTCCTTCTGTTCGGCAATCCTCACTCATACAAGCCACGCTAAGTGGATGTTTGTATACTTCTTAACGAAATCATTAAGAGACTTGTTCAAAGGTTAAACCATCTTTTAATGATTTCATTTAGCACTAAAAAAAACAAGGGCTAAAACTACCCCTCCTTCAAACTTCTAACTCATGTGCTATAAACATAAAACACATGTTATAATGGATGAATTGTTTATATTTTCTTTAGCATAATTTATCATTTTCGTCGTTGTGTTGTGGTCATATACAAATTATAGTTTTTATCATTTTCACATCGGAATAACTATTACATTACCAACGCTTAACGTTTCATTATGCTTTTGGTCCATTGACCAATTCATATTTTTAAAAATGACAAGTTTTGTTCTTTCAATTTTTTTTGAACATCAACAATTTACTAAAATCGAATAAAATTAATACACAAAGCCTTAAAACTTTTCCACTTGAAGGACTTTAATTGTAAATCAAAACACAAGTCTGATTGAATCCGCTGAGAAGAACGGAAAAAAATTTGTTTCTCGATTTCGAAATCAAATATAGAGCTGACCAAATGATTGGCTGCCAATGCCATACTTGTTTCCGAAGAGGTGAAAAAGAAGAATATATATATATTTTTTTTCATGAGAAACGAGATACAATGGAATGGAATGAACAAAATGGATGTTTAGTTTTGATAACTCCTTTCCTACAACAATGTTGCTCCAAACTTCACTTCACTTCAGTCCTATCCTCTCTCATCCTATTAGAATCTCTTTCAACTAAACCCCCTTCTATGTTCCATACTGTACCATTTTCCAATAAACCCTTACATTATGTTTGGTACAGAGAATTAAGCATAGAGAATTGGAAATAAGAGGAATATCCATGTTGACAAACATGGAAAATCCTCTTATTTCCAATTCTCTATGCTTAATTCTCCGTACCAAACGCACCCTTAATTCAAAGGCTTAAGACTATCAATATGTAATCCCCCCTCCTCGTATCCAAGCTTGCTAAAAAGGAATTCCATTTAATTTAACGTTACGTTTAGTCCACAGAATTTAATTTGAAGGAATTAAAATTTAAATTTTAGTTATTAATATGGTTAACGGTAAAGGTAGAAGATGATTTTTTTGTATTGATTAAAGATGTATGTCGGAATCTAATTCATTTAAAGGTTGGATATTAACTCACGCATGAATTGAAAGAAATGTCAAATTCCTATAAAAAAGGAAATTTGATGGAAAATACATAAAGTTTAACTCACTCCGTTAGTTATCGAATTCCATCACACGAACCAAACGACACCTAACTGGATTTCTTGTGTGAGACATTACCCCCTCCCACTCAAAGAATGACCTTCCAAGATCCCCTCAAGAGAGTTGATAACCTAAACCGGCCGAGCTCAAAAGATGGAGAATTAGTACAACGGAAGACTTCATATAACGGTTTTTACGAGAGTGAGCCTGCCTCCAAATTGACAGAGGTTTATTTACCCGTCCATCCCGAAAGTTTTTTTTTACTTTGTCTACCACTGGACCCCAGCTTTCCACCTTATTCATGACTCATGAGTGCGTTTTCCGATTGGCAATCCTAAGTACGTATATCATATGGTAGAGTATCAAGTTACACTTCGAAGCCTTCTTTCCATTTGAAATTCTGCAGTTGGGGACCCGTTTACCAAAATTTTGTCATTTCATTTGTTTTCATTTTGGTACCTAATCAAATTAAGTTTTTTAATTACTTTTTATTCTATTATTATTATTATTCTAATATATTGTCTTCTTCTTATTATTATTAGAATTCTATGAAAAAAAAAATTAAATCGAATGACGAATGGTATTGAATTAAAATGGGACAAAAACTTTGATTAAATACACAAGTAATTACTTAGAAGTCATATATAATAGATACATAAGATGAATAAATTAAATATATAAACAGTAAGTTAGATTGGAACAAAAATATTGATTGAATATGTAAAATACTGTATGAAGTAATGTATAATAGATAACGAGCAAAACTCTCGTTTTGTGTTGCTGAAACATGCTCCTAATGAGAAAGTCTTTGCAGCCAAAGTCAGCTTATAGAAGGCATCGAAAAAGTATATGACTTTGTTACCATTCTATCTAAGTGATTATAAGAACGCTTATAAGATAAATAAATATTAACATATTTTCTAAATGAAAAGTATTATAAAATAAAAATATTTTAAAAAAATAAATATATCAGTACCTATATGCACACACAATTGAGTTCAAGTGAGTACCACATCTTTCGTAGGGTACTGGAGGTAAATTAAAAAAAAAAAAATTGGCCTAAAAATGTACAAAGTAACATTATAAGTAAATATAATTATTCTAATAAGTTTTAATCAAGTAAAATTAGAAAAACAAATTGTGAATGAACGAGATATTCACACAATAAGATTTTACTAATAATTTATTCACATCGTTTTTTATTTATTAAAAAAGCAAAAGGTAATTAAATCAATACATAAAAAGACGATTTATGTGGTACCCGGGCATGTAGTCATGGACGTAGTAGGTGGTTAATGGGTATGAAATTTAAAGCTAAAAAATTTTGAAAAGAAAAAGAGAATAAAAAAACATAATAGAAATAGAAATAGAAGAAGGGTATAGTATTAGAGTATTAGGGCATTTCCGGTGTTGTCCCTTTTGTTGGCCAAGATGCCAAAAGATCTACATTAAAGGCAGTATAGAATATCTATCTAGTGGCAGCACTGCTAGTTAATTTGCAAGGTTCCAAAATAAGCCAAAGGGGTTGCTTTTTCATTAATTTTATATTTTTAATTAGGGATAAGTACTAAAATAGTCAAATCTCACGTCTTTATTCACTTTTTAGCCACTTTATATACATCTTACCAAAATAGTCACGCTTTACGTTACCACATTTACGTGATAGTCACAATTTACGTGATTTGTACTTTTTTCTATTTTTAATGCATTACGTTACAAAAGGTGTCTGGTCACGTAAATTGTTGTACTTTACGTGACCATTTTTGCTCATACCCCATGAATGTTTGGTGGGATGTCTTGTCACACTTTACGTGACCAAGTACAACAATTTACGTGACCAAACACCTTTTGTAACGTAATGCATTAAAAAATGAAAGAAAGTACAAATCACGTAAATTGTGGCTATTTTGGTAAAATGTATATAAAATGGCTAAAAAGTGAATAAATGTATGGGATTTGACTATTTTAGTAATTATCCCTTTTAATTAACTGTAATCATAATTTTGGATGTGGCCTGTCAAGTATCATGTATGCATACATACATACATATACATATAATATACATACATACATATATATACACACACACACACACACACACATTCATATAGACATATTACATATGGTTTGAGAGGGTACCACTCATTATGTAGCGCACCAGAAGATACCAACTTTAAAAAAATATTTTTAAATTTGCATACATGTGAACGTGTATTTATATGATGCATGATTTCATATACTTAAAATGTGTAATTGTACGTGAAATTTATATATCATCTTTGAAAAGTTAACTAAAACATGTTTATGAAAAAAATTCAAAAAAAATATTTTTACGAGTGATACCTTCTGGTACGCTGCATAATGGGTGGTACTCACTTGAAACTAGATATATATATATATATATATATATATATATATATATATATATATATATGTATGTATATGTATATGTATATATGTACGTGTGTGTGTGTATGTATGTGTAGGGGTGAGCTCGGTACTCGACCGTACTGAACCGAAAATCCCGAAACCGAATTAAGAGTTGTGAAAGTACCGAATACCGAACCAATTAATTTTATATGGTACCGGTTCGGTTCTGGTTTCGGAACCGGATTTTCGGTGCCAATCACTTATTGAGACCGAATTAGGAAAAAGGTACCAAATACCAAACATAAATTACCAAATATTGCACTCGAATACCGAGTATCGAATTTCGAATACTGAGTTCTGAATACCAAACACCGGATAATCTCTTGCTTCATGCACTGCGCCTTCTTTTTGCATAAAGGCGGTACCCATATTCGCCCAAATCCCAAGCGGTACCAAATATCCAATTGAACATATATATTCGGTTCGGGATCGGGAGGGGATAAATACGGTACCGAAACCGTGAGTACCGAATTTTAAGAAATTTAAAACCCGAGTATCGGACCCAATGTATTAATTCGGTATCGGTCGGTATTGGTCCCGGTCCGGGTTCGAAAAATCGGTTCCGTCGCTCACCCATATGTATGTGTGTGTATACGCATACATACATACATACATATATGGTTTTGAAGGAAATAAATAGTTTGGTTTGATTTTAATTAAGTTAAGCTGAAATATTAATTATCGAATAGTACTTCAAATATATTATAGTTTTAACAAGGATATGATTATTAAAATTATTTACACAACAATACTCCATGAATTAGAAAAAATGGAGTAATTAGTGAAACCCTTAAATAATATATAATATATTATACACAAGCTAAAACAACAAGAAGCTACACAGATTTAAATATTATTACAATATATGCACCAAAAATAATATATAGACACAAACAATTAAGAAGCAAATATATATATGCTACTAACTACCATCTTAAAAGGCTTAATTAAGTACGTGGATTTAATTAATTAATTAGGTCACGTAAATGTTAAGTTATAAGATTAAATTCAAGCATGATATATATAGGACGAGTTTCAAATAATTTTTAGTTGGATCGATCATGTGTACGTTGATTGATGTTCAATCATATATATTTTGTTTTTAGACTTCATTATAATATCATTGTGAACAATTTAATTTCAAGCATTAGTTAGGACGACTTAATTTTGATATGTTAAAAATTTAAATTGACATGTTTTGGAGTACTAGCTAGCTACAATCATATCTTATTTATCCCACCTTTTTACATACGTACCCAATTAATTATTGATAAAATATTGTAAAATTTTTAGGTATTTGTTTACCGAATTAATTAATCTAAAAATAGACAAAGCATAAGATCAAAAAAAATAATAAAAAAGAATTTAAGAAAGGAAAAGGAAAATTGATGGACGAGCGAGGGCGGTCTAACGATTACGGGTGCATGCGTAGTGTGGTCAAGGCATCATGCATGCGTAATTGATGACCCTAATCCCTCCCTTTGCCTTTGGAATTGGACCACCCCAAATTTTTAAATTCAAAAAAAAAAAAAACATAATTATTACTTTATTTAAAAACAATCATTAAAATAGATATCAATTTCTATGAATGTCTTATTGTTTGCAACCCTTTTAATTTAATACATTTTAATTGTACTCATTTACAATGGATGTCCGGAATTAATATTTCTCAGCATTTTTCAGCTTTAAAAAATTGTTGAAAATCATGATATACATGTTTTATATATCTGTAATAATTTTAGTTTGTAGAAACTACACGAGTTTTTATATTTTTTTGTTTTATAAAAATTAAAAGCTATGTGTTTTTTCTATGCTACTATCTTGGGAAGAAAAACTTGTAAGCATATGTTTGACTCACGGAATAAATTACAGAAAATTAAATTATAAATCAAAATGGATACAAATTTGTTTAATCTCTATCACAATGGTAGGTTGAAATGATTCATCATTCCTAACTAACTAGACAATACGTTTAAGAATACTTGACGAATTTAAAATGCATTTAATTTGCAACCATATATCGACTATATTAATCAAAATTTATATAAATACGGATAATCATAGCAATAATTAAGAGTGCATAATGTAATTAAATAAAATGTTAACATAATTGGATAAATTTTTAAACGGTAATACTTAACTTAGAGAGATTGAGGGTATCCAAAATATATGGTGTTTAATTGCAATGAACAAAAGAGAAGATAAGATTACATGCATCCTTTATTTTTCTTCCACATGTTTCCATCTTCTTGACATTCCCTTCCTCTCTTTTTTTTTTTTTTTTTTTTTTTTTTTTTTTTTTTTTCCATTTTAACTTATTAAACCCAGTTTATAATGTTTTCAGATTATATCAAAAAAGTACCTTACCAACAAAACATGTTTTACCTCAAAATCGTTCTTATTTATTTTTTCCTCTGTTATTACTAAGGTTATAATAAAATTCCAAAAACAAAAGTTGTTATGCGTCACCTTTTAAGGAAAAAAATATTATTTGTTTTGGGTAAGTTTCAGAAAAGCACATGATAATATTTTATAATTTCATTGATTATGTCATTCAACATAAAAATACGTTTGTTTTATGTGCTTTAATTTAAATAAGATAAACAAAATGCTAGATTTTGAAAGAATAAATTAGTAAAACAATTAGTCTTTATAACGGTAAGAACTCATACACTATCCTATATCTATCTATCTATCGAGTATCGACTCATTTAGTTTATTTAAACCTAGATGAAGATATTCGACTTGAGATATTGCTTCATCACCTGCATATCATCTTAGTCAAAAGTAAGACTTAAACTCTTCTCTTTGTTGGTAAAAATATGTTGTGTTTTTTAAAATACATAATGTGCTCATATTATTTGAGAATTAATTTAGTTTTGAGTAAATTACATAAATGGTCCCTGTGGTTTGCATAAAACTTTGGATACGGTCCCTGTGGTTTCAATTTTGCATAAACGGTCCTTATTATCACTGTTTACTTGCGAAAATGGTCCCTCTGCAGTTAACTTTAACAATCAAATGGTTAAATATTTTATAATGACCATTTTACCCTTTTCTTTGATAACATTTTGGTCCTTCAAGTTTGTAGTTTATTTTAGTTTTGGTCCCTTAAGTAAATTTTTTATTTAACTCTTTTATTATTATTATTATTATAAAAATTATTATTATTATTATTATTATTATTTATTATTGATTTATATTTTAATATATTTTTCAATTTACAAACTAATTTTTTTATTATAAGCAATAGTATCAAATTAGAATCCATTTCGTTTTTTTTAGCATTTTCGAATAAAAAAATACAAATATTTTATATTGTAGTTTTCCAAACTAAAAAAATTTGAATCTTAAGCTTTTATTTCTTTTTACAAACGAAAAAAAGTTACTAAACCATTCATGTTTAATTTTTTTCATTTTCTAAACGTAAAAATTAGAATCCATTTCGTTTTTTAGCATTTTCGAATGAAAAAAATAAAAATATTTTATATTGTAGTTTTCCAAACCAAAAAAATTTGAATCTTAAGCTTTTATTTCTTTTTACAAACGAAAAAAAGTTACTAACCATTCTTGTTTAATTTTTTTCATTTTCTAAACGTAAAAAACTACGAAAACCAACATATTCCGATTTTATGTTTTGGAAAACGAAAGTAAATACAAACAATTATGTTATTAGTTTTTGCAAACGAAAAAACTACGAATAATTATGATTTTCAGTTTTTCCAAACAAAAAACAACTATTTTTTTCCTAGTTTTTCGAACCAAACCATTACCTTTTATTTTTTTTGTCCGAACAAAAAACTACGAACCATTACGATTTAAAGTTTTTTTAAAAAATGAAATAGTGTGTAACCTTTTTGTTCGGAAAAACAAAAAAATGAAATGGTTTGTAGTTTTTTTACGATTGGAAAAAGTTAAAAACGTAATGATTAGAATAACATAAAAACCGAACAAAAAAAATAGATTATTTCATTTTTGACAAATCGTAATTTGTACGTTTGGAAAAAGCTAAAAATCAAAATGGGTCTATTTTTTTGTTCGATTTTTATGTTATTCTGGTCATTACGTTTTAAACTTTTTTAAATAGTAAAAAACTAAAACATTCCATTTTTTTAGTTTTTCCAAACAAAAAGGCTACACACTATTTCATTTTTTTAAATAACTTTAAAGCATAATGGTTCGTAGTTTTTCGTTCGGAGAAAAAATATAAAAGGTAATGGTTTGGTTGAAAAACTAGAAAAATAAACTGATTTTTGTTTGGAAAAACAGAAAATCAAAATTATTCGTGGTTTTTTCGTTTGCAAGAACTAATAACAGAATTGTTTGTATTTATTTTCGTTTTCCAAAACAAAAATCGAAATGGGTTGAATTTTTTGGTCAGAAAAAAAATAAAAAACGGATTGGTCTTCGTAGCTTTTTACATTTTAAAATGAAAAAACTTAAAACATGTATGGTTAGTAACTTCTTTTCGTTTGGAAAAAAAAAAATAAAAGTTTAAGGTTCAAAATTTTGCGGTTTGGAAACTACAATATAAAATATTCGTATTTTTCATTTGAAAAAGCTAAAAAAAAATGGATTCTAATTTGATAGGGTTGTTTATAATAAAAAGAAATAATTAAGTTTGTAATTTGAATTATAAAATATGTTAACATATAGGAAACTCAATAAACAAAAAAATTAATACGTAAAAAGTTAAAATAATAATAATAATAAATAATAATAATAATAGTTATAATAATAATAATATAAAAATAAAAGAGTTAAATAAAAAAATTTACTTGAGGGACCAAAACTAAAATGAACTACAAACTTGAGGGACCAAAATGTTATCAAAGAAAAGGGTAAAATGGTCATTATAAAAGATTTAACCACTTGTTTGTTAAAGTTAACGACAGAGGGACCATTTTCGCAAGTAAACAGTGATAATAAGGACCGTTTATGCATAATTGAAACCACAGGGACCGTATCCAAAGTTTTATGCAAACCACAGGGACCATTTATGTAATTTACTCAAAACTAAATTAATTCTCAAATAATATGAGCACATTATGTATTTTGCAATTCATTTTTCTTATAAATTTTCAATCATGTTATTACTCAAACATTTTTTAACTTCACACGTCTCCATTCAATTAATCATGGATACAAATAATTGCTAAATTCCTAATGACTTTTTTTTACTAACATTTGGAAAAGCTAATTAGTAATTAACATGTAAACAGTATTTTTCTACTTATCAATTGTTTTGATAGATAATTATATATTTATTAAATTTAAAAGCATGGTATTTTGTTAAATTGCGAACAATTTAATATCATTCTTATTTCTTGAAATACAATATTACTTAAATCATTCCAACAATCCAAGAAAAAACAGGCGAAGTATATTTTTTTTAAGGCATTATATATATATAATTAGAAATTGAATATAAAAATATGGAAGGCAAGTTGAGAGAGGCAGAAGATCACGAAAAAGGTATTAATATAACTTCAATTACATGACCAAATTAATGCTGTGGCAGGTTGCACAACTGGCATCACAAGCAGTACCTTCTTGTAAACCATGGCACTGCTTCTACGCATTGTACTTTTGGAATTAAATTTTGTACCTACATTTCTAACCCATCTGTCATCTGCTATCTCTGATCCAATACGACTAGTTTATACTTTTAAGACAGCAAAGCCAAAGATAGCCGGTCAAAGACTCTTAAGTCAACCATTTGCCTTTAGGCATTTAACTCCCAACTTAAGCAATACCCCTTGCTTTTGCACAACTTGCCTAAAACTTTTTAAAATTAAAAGCAATTTTTATTAGTTAATATTGTACAATTAATGAGTAATGTTGCATTTGGTTGAACGTAATGAAATAATAAATGAATGGAATGACCAATATGATAAAAAGAACGACGTGATGGAGTGAACTATTACATTCCATTGTCACATTTGGTTGTGCTGTTGAAATGGAATGAATCATTAAGGCACGTGTTTGTTAGGTAGTAATACTAAAAAGAATGGAATGACATTAGTTAGGAATGAAGAAAATATCCATGTAATGCAAAATGCATATAACATATAAACTCATTCCCAGTATATTGTAGAAAAAAATATCTAAGTTTTATTAAATGACAACCTAGTACCAAATGGTCTACTTCTTGGTTTTTGATTTTTTTCTTTTTTGAAGTATTTTATTCTAGCCTCATTTTGTAAATTTCAAGGTAAAATTCAGTATTTTATTCTAGCCTCCTCATCTTTGCTCATTACATGGTTTTTACTTCTTTTCAAGTCATGTTTGAGGTAGGAATTGTACAGAGATAGGTTTAGCAGCATGTTTCTGACAATAAGAACAACGGATTGGATAGATTGCTTAGCGTGTGACGATTGGGTTGGATCAGACAACAACTTTTTAGTTCTTCTAGCTTCTCTCTTCAAGCTTTAGATGAGCTTTTCAGGTTTTGAGTTTCCAGGGCATTTGGGATTTCTTTTTCACATCACAGGACTTGCCGCAAATAGTTAAGACTATAGATTCTGTTGTAGCACTAACTAAAATAACTCGTCTTTTGATACATTTTAAAGATTCAGACAACCGTTTGGTAGTGGGAGAACAATTGTAAGAATTAGATCCTGTCTATTGGAATCAACTTTGCAAGTGGAGGGTTTGTAACTCAAAAATCGCATGGTTAAATTACGTTCGTTCAAGTAAATGGAATTTGTTCCTGATAGATAAACCAATAGTCTCAAGGGTTCAAAAAGTAGATGAAAACAACCCCAAGGGCTAGAATCGTCTTTTAATAACTTCTTAATAAAGTGTAAAAGGTGCACATTGAGCCCCTTCAAATTTTGTTCTTTTCTTGAGGAAACGGTTGATTACGGTTAGAATAAAGCTTTCAATGTGGTCCACATTTTTGACCATTTTCCACTTTAGTCCAATTTCCATATATATTATTAACAAATGGGTTTTTTATAAAGCAGTATCAGTATTATTAGGCTATCAGCTATATGATCCATAAAATGACGGGCACAAAATTCAAATTTTCATTTATACCTGATTGGAAACTTTTGTTGCACTGAAAAAAGTAATAATGTTATACTGTTATGTGCAACGAGACAACTAGTCGTGACTCCATGTAGGTCCACCTAGACTGCAAACGAGTCAAGACAAACTCAGCTCGATAGCTCGACAAACATTCAAAATGCAGACTCTAGAAATACTCAAATTAGGATCAAGTTTTTTGGCTCAAAAAGTTTGAATATATAAAAAAAAATTGAATCCTTTTAGTATCTTGCTTGGGTTCAGGCTGGAGATCGAACTCAATAAAAGCCTAAATGAGCTCGAGTGGCTCGACAAAACTCGACTTGTTTGATTTATGATTAAAGACATGAATGATATTTGCTTGTTAGGTCAATTATTATGGGTATTGTTATATCTACACCACTTTTCTTATTTTTTAACCTATCATGCACTCCTCCTCATTCCTCAAACATGTTTTTGTTAATGACGTAAGACCTTGTAACTAAATTTAAAAAATAATATAAAAACAAGATTTAAAAACATTCCCATCATAAATGGTCAGGACATAACATATTATGTACCAAAGAACTAAACTTCAATACTATTCTAAAGAGACCATATTCTTCGAAAAATATTTCGCTAAATGGTTGTTTGTTTACTACTTTAACAGAATCATTAAGAAGCTTATTTAAATGTTAAACCACCTCTTAATGATTCCATTTAGCATTAAACAAACAAGTATAAGTTTATATAAAGTGATGTTGTTTGCAATAAACTCACTCAGGCATAGTAGAGGATGGCAAACATGATTTGTAACATGTGCAATAAAGTTCCCGATAAGAATGTAAAGAAAAAGAATATTCCAGTAAAAGTGTGATCTTATTTTCTATTCATCTTTTGGAGAGGGGAGGGAGAGGTATTTGATAAGACCAATTTTCTAATAAGAATCCCGAGTACCCGGTAAGACCAATGATGAAAACGAGAATTCATTGCCCAACCGAATTTGAAAATGAGATATTTAATCTCGTTGTCATGTTCGGTTAGACCTGAAAATTTGGTACACGACAAACACGACACGTATATGACACGAATTTTTCGTATATGGGTTTTACAAATTCGTGTTTCGTGTAAACTCATGTCGTGTTTTGTGCCTTATACAGGTAAACACAAACTAGCCTGTATAAACTCGTGTAAAACACATATAAATATTGTGTTACACGATGACACGCATAAGACGTGTATAAGACAAGTATAAACCAAGGTTTCAAATTTTCTAAAAATTTTTGAGTCTTACTTAATTGAAACATATGTAAAAGTTCGGGTTTGTCTCTCCCATTGATGATGTGATAAATGAAATTGTCGACTTGGATATCAACAAGGAGTCTAGTTCGGTCAAAACTCAAAAGTTCGGCTTCGGTTATGACCATTAATAGTGGCTTTAAATACTTTTGATGTATTGTTGAATACTTGGATTGTTATGTTTTGGATTAAATTTATGGATAAATTCGTGTGACACGTGTTTTATGTGTGTCGTGTCACACGAATTTTTTTTACGTGTCGTGTTCGTGTATTACAAATTCGTGTTGTATAAAACTTGTGTCTTACACGACACACGATACGATTACATGTATTGTCAGGTCTACGTCCGATCAAAGCGTCAGTTGAAAATGAAAAACAAGGAAAATATGATGGGTGAAAATGGTAAATTATTGGCGGTGGCGAGAATGGTCGGGTGTCGGCATCCGGCACGTATGGTAAGTAACTGTACTATACTGGGGTATCAAATTCATATTTTTTTAACAGTTTTTTGGGAGGATACTCTTCCAGATATGTCCTTTGTCTCCCTTCCACGTATACCCTTTTTTACATACGACAAATATTATTATCACATAACTTTTTTTTTTTTTAAAAAAAAATATTAATAATCAATTAATCATCACTTTGTTACCTCTTTTTTTAATCAAATACATTTGTCCTCATATGACCATAGAAAACATTATAATATAATTTATACATTATGCTCTCATCCCAAAAGACTTGGCTATATTCGCACGTTAAACCTTGGTAAAATTATAAACAAAATTTTAAATGCATCTCTTATATTCTTACAAGCACTTCTTTTATTTTTTATTTTTTCTTATAACTTTACATCTCTCTTCCCTTAGTTCTCTGTAGTCTATACCCTTAAATAGCATATAAACTAAGATGTTGTTTCAGTTTGGTTAATTTACTCTTACAGAATCTGACAACAAATTAATGAAAATTCATTTCAAAATCATGTTTGGTTGTCAATAACATTAAAAAATAAGTTTCCTCAGAGAAAAATACTCTTTACATCTAAATAATATGTGCAATTCAAGGGAGAGGGTGAAGGATGTGCATTCCAAGTTGTGTTTTACCTTGTGCCGTAAGGAGCTAGGCCGTGCTGCTTAAAATTAAATCAAATGCTGGGATGCTCACTAACGCGCATGGTAAAAAAAATTAGCTATGTGCATCTAGATTCTAGTTTCGTCTTTTTTACAATCAAACATGTAACGTATTAGAATTAATCTACATTCAATTCTTTTCAAATTTCATTCTTTTGAAAGTTGGCATTCCTCCATTCATGCTAGTTACGAACCAAACAAAATATTAGTCTTAAATAAATTGTTTTAATAGATTTAATTGATGTTTCTAGATTGTGTGTGTGTATACATATGCATATGTGTGTGTATACAATAATAATAATCTTTTTAATCACACTTTTAAAACACATTGCACGTATACTAAGACCAAACAAGGTGATTCTTGTTTCCATGCTTTGGGCCCATAGGGGTGTTATGGCCATGGTTCACGATGGTGGCATACCACCCCTTCACATTTCACGGAACACGCTTCTTTTTCTATTTCATTGACTCAACCACAGAAAGCGTCACCTCTCTCTCTCTCTCAACTAAAATGAAAAAGTGATTGGTGCTAACATTTACTGGGTGTAAACTAACAAATAATATTATATAGATACAGACACAATAGTAAATCATACTTTATAACTTCATGATCGATAATATCATAATAGTAAATTATACCTTAGAGCTAAAAAAATATTGATGTATAGTAATTAGTAAGAAATGGTATATATAACCTGATTGTAAAAAATATTTCACGTTTAGAGGGTTTAAAAAAATAAAAAAAAACAAGGACCCTGCCCCCCACCCACAATAGGATCCTTCCAAGCAATTCACATGGTCTCGACCTTCTTCACATACAATACATTTAAAATATTTTAAAGAATTATGGAAATGTTGAAATAAAAAACATTAGTTCAAATAAGCAGCATTTATTACCATCTGCCCCATTCTGAGCTTTTGGCATCTTCCCTTTCCTCCCCACCTTATATACCATCACTTCGCCGCACTTGTTCCTCCACCCCCTCTCTCTCCTTCTCCCTCTCTAGGATAGTAGAATCTGGTTTTTTCAGGAATTTAAGCTGATCCAACATTCCCATTTTATCAAATCCAAATTAAGAGAGATCGAAAACAAGAAAGTTGAGTGATTTCTAATGGAGGGGGGTTGTATGAGACTGTATTCAATGGCAACAACTCTGTTTCTGTTGATTGGGATTGTACCTTTGGCTTTAGGACGTGTACATAACTATGGTCAAGCTCTGAGCAAGAGCATTCTCTTCTTTGAAGCTCAAAGATCTGGTTACCTCCCTGGTAACCAAAGAGTCAAATGGAGAGGCAATTCTGGTCTCATGGATGGCAAACTCAATGGGGTTAATTCACTTTCTACTGTTTTAAAATCTTTTTTTTTTTTTTTTTTTGTCATCATATTGAAATTAATACTCCTATTAAACGTTGATTGATTTGTTATGAAAATGATTGTGAAGGTGGATCTGGTAGGAGGGTACTATGATGCAGGGGACAATGTGAAGTTTGGGTTGCCAATGGCATTTACAGTGACAATGATGTCATGGAGCATAATAGAATACGGGAAGCAGTTAGCTTCAAGTGGTGAGCTTGGTCATGCCATGGCTGCTGTCAAATGGGGCACTGATTACCTAATTAAAGCTCATCCTCAACCCCATCTGCTTTACGGAGAGGTACCGTACAAATTAATGAAATTATGATGGTGGGAGACTGGGAGTGGGACCCTTACCAGCCATCTAAATCTTGAATTATTTAAAATTTAAAGAAAAAACATGTTGTTTTGTATACTGTAGTAGAAAAATGTATGAGAATGTGAAGAAGGGTGTGAAATTGTTACAGGTTGGAGATGGTAATAGTGACCATTACTGTTGGCAAAGGCCAGAGGATATGACAACTTCAAGAAATGCATACAGAATTGACCAAAATAACCCTGGATCGGACCTTGCCGGAGAAACTGCTGCTGCCATGGCTGCCGCCTCCATCGTCTTCCGCAGATACAACCCTGCTTACTCCAAAACGCTCCTCACTCATGCCTACCAGGTCAGTATTCATTTGTTGCAATGAAATTTCTAATTAAACTCAGGCAATTAATTAGTGATGAAAGATGTTAAATTAAATTAAGGGGTGCAAATCTTTAGCAAGTTTGTGGGCATAAATACATTCATTAGTTAGTTAGGCTTCACTCAGACAGAATAGGCATAGGGGTGTCACTTAAAATTGAATGATGGTCAGTCAGTACGGTGCAGCCTAGCAGATACAGGTGCATGTTAGTTGAAGTAAACACAATACCGTTGGCTTTCCACATCAAAACTAGTGCGCCTTAATTTTATGATTTGTGGCAAGTCTGGTGCACGTTAGCAAACATGGCGTATGATATGCTGTTACATAAAAAGGAATATAATTATCTATATCACGTACGTACAGTATCAGCTACCCAACTTGCAAGTGTATCAAGGGTTTCATAACAAAATAAATTATGATTATTTTGAATTACAACAACGGATCTCTATTCTAATTAACAGATGATAGAAATAAAGGAAAAATGGAAATTGTGACAGTTGAAGTAAATACAATTTAGGGTCTTTTATGACAACAAGTAATGCGTCAGTCATTGTGTTGACTTTTTTTTTTATAAAATTAAAATCTCATTAAACAACAAGGCAATGGACACAGTAATGAGTAATGCAATGGTAGGTACGTACACAAAGAATGGCCAGCGTACGTTAGCAAGCAAGGCATTTGAAGTAAATATTACTATATAGGTAGAGCTCCCCCTGCCCGCATTTCTAATACGTATGTATATCCTAGTTATTACTTCCGGGTGTGTGTTGTTTGTGTTAGCACATTTGTCTTATAGTAAGGTCCAAGTATTGATGCATGGTGTACAAGTTGTATTGCAATTATTTTATTTACGGATCATTTTGAGAAAACACTCACTCACTTGGATGTCTCTTCCATTAAAGAAAACAAGATACAATCCACGTTACTCCTTGCCAATTTATTTATATTTTAATATAATACAAAAGATATTTATTACTTGTATACAAATGCCATTGCATTGCATTGCAGGAAAAGGGTTAAATATTATTTTGATCATTTAACTTTTAAATTTGTTTTATTTTAGCCATTAAACTATTTTGGCCTGATTTAACCACTAAACTTTAGTTTAGAAAGTTTAGTGTCCTATGTTGGGAAAAATGAATAAAACTAATGGCTAAATCGGTACAAAATATGATAGTTTATTGGCTAAATCAGAACAATTTTCAGTGGTTAAATCGGTAAAAGGAAAGTTTAGTGGCTAAATATATAGACAATTTATAGTTCAGTGGAACAAAAAATAGTTTATTGGCTAAATAAAAAAAAAATCTGAAAGTTAAAGAGTCAAAATGACACTTAAACCTATGGAAAAAACAACACATAGCATTCTTTATTAGGGTTAATCAATCAAAGTATACATAAATTCTAGTTATCAATTTACATTATCTAGATTACGGTCAAAACTAGAAGGAAACTATAATCAATAATGGACCAAAACAGTCTCCTGCAAAAACTTATCCCGTTGAAAACACAATTAGGGTTTCTTTCCATTTTGTCGGACTGCATCGAATAAACCACCGATATTTGAGTCACGTTAAAACAAAGCATAAATTTTTAGAAAGTAGAGAAGACGATAGAAGAAGATATACATGATTGATGGGTCACCGAAGTTACGATGTCCATCAGCCATCATGGATATGATATGTGTAGACTCAACCGTTGATCAAAATCAAATGTCTATTGGGCTGGGTTAGCCACGTTTGGCTTGGGACCACAGACACAGACTGTCGGTACTCATGCATCCCTATCTTGTTGGAAATTCCTGTTTCACCCCCCTACGGCTTATTGGACACCATTTACATGATAATTATGTAATAATTATATTTAAAAAAATAGTATGTATTATTAAAAAAAGCAATGCATCACTAAAAATAGTATGTATCATTAAAAAAAATAATGCATCACTAAAAAGAACATAGAATCATTGTGTAATGATTATGTTTAAAAAGAGAAATAAGGGGTTCATTGAGATCATTGGAGGTTCATTTAGACTCCCCGGTAATATTGCCATTATCTATCGTCTTTTTCAGCTATTCGATTTTGCGGACAAATACAGGGGCAAATATGACAGCAGCATTACCCTGGCGCAAAAGTACTATCGCTCCGTCAGTGGATACGCCGTATGTCATCCCATTCCCATCCTTTATACTCTCTTCTAACAACCAATCTTAACATTTCATCCCATAAAACATAGAATTAATGATTATGTTTAAAAAAGAAAATAGGGAGTATATTGAGATCATTGGGGTCCATTTAGACTCCCCTATTTATATTGATTTACCATTTTATTTATTTTTTATTTTGCAGGATGAACTATTATGGGCAGCTGCTTGGTTGTACAAGGCAACAAGCAATAACTACTACTTGAACTACCTAGGTAGAAATGGCGACGCCCTCGGTGGGACCGGGTGGACCATGACCGAGTTCAGTTGGGATGTTAAGTATGCCGGGGTCCAGACCCTTGTCGCTAAGGTTAAATATTTTTTTACAACACGATTATCGATTTATCATCAATGTGTTGCATGTAAAGATGTTTTCGTATTGTGGTTGATGATGTTATGTAGTTCTTAATGGGAGGGCGAGCCCGCGGTCACGCTCCAGTGTTTGGAAAGTACCAAGAAAAGGCAGAGACTTTCATGTGTTCATGCCTTGGCAAGAGCAGTCGCAATGTTCAAAAGACTCCTGGAGGTCTAATTTTCCGCCAAAGATGGAACAATTTGCAGTTTGTCACCAGTGCATCTTTCCTGCTTACTGTGTATGCCGACTACCTGTCTTCTGCCCGAAGAAACTTACGGTGTTCTTCCGGCACCGTTACCCCACCCGAGCTTCTAGCATTCGCAAAATCTCAGGTTGAACGGAAATGTACATTTTGAGTTTCTACAGTCATTTGTATCTAATAATATAAACTGTTCAAGAAGCAAGATTTTAGAGATGCCCATGATAGAAAAATGCCAAAAAAAACAAAAAAACAAAAAAAAACAATTTTGCTTATTATTATCATTAATTTTATTTGTAGGTGGACTATATTCTTGGAGACAATCCAAGAGCAACAAGTTACATGGTTGGATATGGGAACAACTACCCACAACAAGTGCACCATAGAGGTTCCTCGATTGTGTCGATTAAGGTTAACCCTTCGTTCGTTAGCTGCAGAGGTGGTTATGCTACATGGTATACCCGAAAAGCAAGGGACCCAAATCTCCTAACGGGTGCAGTTGTTGGTGGACCCGATGCATATGACAATTTCGCCGATGAAAGAAACAACTTTCAGCAGACTGAGCCTGCTACATATAACAATGCTCCTCTTCTTGGAATATTGGCTAGACTACATGCTGGTCACGCCGGTTATAACCAACTCCTTCCAGGTATATCATTAATCTAAATCCCAATTAACGACAGGGAATTACCACTTACTGTTTAGGATTCATACTATAGTAGGGTCCATCATCCATACAATTACGCAAACTAAACCGGTTTTGCCACTAATGGGTCGCATAGGGAACCTTTAGAATATCTTAATTCACATATTTCCTAATGTTTGCTTTCATTTTTTCAATCTTTTGCAGTTGAAATTCCTCTTCTTAAGCCCACTGCTATTATACCAAATCCTACTCCAGAAGTTAAAGTAACTCCATCTGCAGGTAAAACTTGAAAATAACCTTGTTTTTCCTTAAAACTCATAAATTTGCGAGGGAGAAATGGTATAGTTATATTAACTAGGATTGGAAACTTGTTACATTCCATATGTGGTATCTGACTCAAGATTTTGTCTTAAGGTTTGATCACTATTGAACAAAAGACTTCAAGTTCGTGGGTAGCCAATGCTAAAACATACTACAGATACACGGTTACAGTGACTAACAAATCAAACAAGACCATCAAGAACCTTAACCTTTCGGTATCAAAGCTCTACGGTCCACTATGGGGTCTCCGAAAGAGCCCCACTGGTTCATACGGGTTCCCAACCTGGGTAAGCTCTTTATCAGCAGGAAAAAGCATCGAGTTTGTATACATTCATTCCAGTTCTGCTGCAGAGGTCTCAGTCTCGAGCTACACATTGGCCTAAATCCAGCTACGATTTGAAACACGGGGTTCATAACTTGTAAGATTGTGAAGGTATAGTTACGAAGCTTAGGAGAAAAGTCCATTTTTTGTGATTTTTCTTTTAGGGATTAAAAAATAAGGTCTGAAGAATGGAGGAAGAAAGGAGAGAAGAGACGGTTCAAAAATGGAAGTGCTCATCCTCTTTCACCTCCTCCTTCATTAGGTCATTTCAGACACACCATACAAGAAAAACGCATACTTCGCAACAAGTGATCATGAGAATCCTTTCGTCTTGTTTTCATTCTTTTTCTTTTGTACTTCAAATTAGCTTTGAAGTGTTCTCTCTCCTTGTCTGTGTGTAAATCTGGCAACTTATTTTATCTTGCAATATGAATGTAGATTCTGCGAAAACTTGTGTGGCTCCATCTTCATTGAGTTTGTAATAGTTTCCGCGGACATAACCAAACCACAATAGCATCAGAGATTATGAGCCACAAGCCGTCAATCTAAACATCTGGCTCTAACCCAACAATTGTCATGTTACAAACGAAATAAAAACAAAAAACCACTACAATGAGTCATTGAGCTTTGATATACGTCTGTCTTTTAATTTTATAATTGGTTGCATACTCTTTGGCTAATAACAAAATTTCTAATTTCCTACAAACAAAACGAGGACTCCCTCTTCCCTCTAACAAGCAAAATATGGTAGGCATATTACATCAAGAGAATGGAGCTTAAGGAGTAACCTTGAGATAAATGAGCTTCAGAAGCATTCGCCATGTGACGTGGCAACGATTCCTCAATAAGAACTATCTATCGTCTTAGATACCTCATATATTACCATCCCTTGTGCCAATATGTCGAGCTATGTAATGTCGAAGGATCAAAAAGAATATGATGAATTATATATGTTGTTACATTTATTCAGCAGATAACATTAGATAGTTGCCCATCATGATCATAAGATGCAAACCCCATTATAACTTTAATGCCACCTTGCACAACTCACCTCCTCTTGTTCTTCTTTCTTCCCTTGACTTCTTTCTCTAGATTCTTTATCCTGTGGCTGAGGACTGATGATGATGATACTCTTTGATTTGTCAACTTCTGCTCTCCTGAAGTTGATGGTTTCAGACTGAGAAGTGATGAAGACTGATTCGTGGTGGTGGGCTTTGTTTCTCCTCCTGCTTGTCGTTGTTGCATTGCTTGTGCTGCAGCATACTTTTTCAAGCCTTCAAAGAAGGAGAAAGCTGGCTTTGATTGACTGGTAGGAGATGGTGGTGGAGGTACTATTATGGGTACATTCAGGAACTTCTTCACAGGGTGCTGTTTTATTACTGAATCAAGGATAGCAGGAATATGAACAAAATAAGTTCCCAAATTTCATTTAAATGGCTAATAAACAATAACATTAACATTTCTTGGTTTATTTTAAGAACAAACATACTCTATATACAAGAACAAAAATGAGATGCCAATATGGGAGGAAAAAAACAAAATTATGCAAAGGAAATAAAATGAAATAAGCCAACAGCATATTAAATTAACTTACTTAGTCCATATACAAGGGAGAACAAGTTGGAGGTGATCCAATAGCAAAAAAGAGCCTGCACGAGTGCAAAAACGGTTTTTAATGAGAATAACATCCAAGAAATCCATACGAGAAAGATAATACTTCATCTGTCCAATGGTTGGCTAGATAATGTTTTGCTACATGCACAATCACTTCAAGACAATCTAATGGAATCTTGTGGACCAGTAAATGGCACTGATTTTTGTAATATGACAACTTTGTTTATGTAAGAATGACTCATGATGGTTGGTCCTTAGAATCAGTCAGACTTATGTTGGTTGCCAAGACATCAGATGATCTCTTGAGTTCAGGTAACTTACACCTCTGACTCACACAGATGTGGTCTAGACAAAAATGAAATATATTTGAATAAATATGTCTCCATGGACCAGAATAAAACGCTTGTGTTGTTTTTCATTCAGTTTAGCTTAAAAGGTTAATACAGTTAATTTAAAGTGTTTAACTATTTCATTCAGACTGCTATCAATCAAACAGCGTTGTCTAGTTTAGTACCTAAGAAAAATGTTGTCATATGTACCTTAGGGAAACTTGCAGTAAGGGGAACTGTAAGAGCAGCAAAACCCCTTGAGACATTCTTCATTGTGCCGGCAGCAGGATTACCTTCCAAACCTTCTTGCATGTTAAACTGAGAACACAACATCAGAATTACAGATATAGTAAACAGCATCAAGCCATCAATTCCGATCACATACATAAATCAATGCTACAAACTAGTTGCCGCCCTACATGTGATGTTATCAGCAACTCAGAGTGCTGATTGTCCCAAATCACAATCAACACTAATTCATACAATATGGTCGATGTTTCGTTTAGTAACCCATGTGACATCGTTGAGAACCCATGATATGCATGTAGAGTAGGTTTGCCTTCTAGGATCCATGTTTCTTGCATAATTAATACAGAAATTGCTACCAAAGCAGTGTTGAAATTCAGCCTAGTCAGCCAGCTAATCAGCCCTCCACAGATACGCTTTGGTTGAAATTGGTCTAATAAGGCGTAGGCGGTCCTAGTCGGTCAAAATCGGACCTAGGCGGTACAAGTCAGTCAACGGTAAAACTTTTTTAAAAGATTGACATTGATTAAAAGAGAAAGGAACTCGTAGCCATTATGATTTTGCTCTCACTCTCTCAAATCTCAATTGCCCAAACTGCTCTCTCTCTCTCTCTCTCTCTCTCTCTCTCTCTCTCTCTCTCTCTCTCTCTCTCTCTATTGTGATCCCCCAATCTAATAATAATATTAATGAACTAAAATTCTATGTTTGAAGTATTTGTCTATTTGAATTTTCTAACAATTATGATTTGTCTTTTTAAACATATTTTTAGGTGTTATGAATAATTATATTTATATTTGATATAACCATGTTCCATGTATAATTCTAAAATTTACATATAAAAATTCCAATCCGACTACTCCTCGCCCAGACCGATTAGTCACTAGTCCCCGGTCGGCCGGCCGACTACTGCCTAGCGACTTCTGTAACATTGTGCCAAAGGACCTTTGGACTAGTGGTATTCATGGGACAATGTGTATAGTACATGATAAAAAAAGTGTAGAGTAGGTTTGACATCCAAAAAAAATACATTAACTAATGAAGAATATTTCAAGGGAATTCAATAACAGAGCACTCCTAAAACCGATGAGCCTGGGTGGAGGGTACAGCAACGTTGCCCTTTTTATTAGTATAACTGACAAATGGACGTGAATTTTGTATGGTGCGATATCATAAGTTACAAATTGATTTCAAAACTAACATATTTCATCTCTCGTACAATGATGTTAAAGATATACAGAAGCAAGCAAAACAGCAGTAGATAATTTTTGTGGATTAGAGGAAGAGGTTAAATGTTTACCTCTACGGTTATCCAAAATGAAAACGCTGTCAAAAAAGGAAGAATATAGAAACTATCAGCAGTTGTAAGATCAAGGAACCAAGATGCTCCGCCAGTTTTAAAAGATGGAACCTTTTCTACCATGTTCTGAATCTGCAAACGAAATGTCTAAAAGATCAAAAACCGGATAGAGTAACTTAAAAGTTTCTATAAGATTGGTTGTTCTGCCAAATGTAGAGAAACATGATTAAAAAAAATGTATCATCTGTGACATTATCAGTGAATACGTAATATAATGTGAATCAAGATTGTTAACTGATTGAAACTGCCATTACGGATATTTTTTTTAACTTACAGCGAGGAAAAAACTGACAAAGACAGGGCCTTGGATGAAAAGCCCTTTCAATGGAGTAAACGTACTAACACCATGCCTGCAGAAATATAAAGTTCCAGTTATATAATAATTATATAGGCATAGATAAACATGGAAAGATGCAGAAGTCATAATGATTTCCAGTGATAAGAAGCATGGAAAAGGGCTTACTCCTTGAAAACCCTCTTCATTCGTTCCTGACCTTCAGCAACAGCTGTTGGACTCATTCCCTGAAAAGTTTATTTTAAAATTATAACAGAAATAAGTAACATGTTTCACATTCTAAGGTTAAGCATATCTACTTTAATTTAATAGAAATCAACTTAAAACAATTATATTTACATCAATTATTAAATATGACTAAGACCACACGTCCACACGGAGTGGTGACGTGGTGCGTGGAATGGGGTCTCCCTCCACGGTTCACGGAGCAGGCCACACCACCCCCCCCCCTCAGTTCACGCTTCAATCACCCACGTGTCTCCCCTCTCTTCGTGGCTTCTCCACGGCTTAATTCACGCTTTCATCTCTCTCCTATTTCTCTCTCTAGTGAGTCGGGGGGTGACCATTTCTTGGGTGTGAATTGTCTCTTGGTGGCTTCTCCATGGCTTAATTCACGATTTCCATCTCTCTCTCTCTAGTGAGCGGTGGTGACCATTTCTTAGGTGTGAACTATGAACTGTGATGGGAAGGTAGAGTGATGTGGCGCTGATGTGAACTGTGAACGGTGGTAACCATACCGGATGGACTAAAAGTTATATGATACCATTTTCTAATATAGATACTTAGTAGCTTGAGAAAATAATTTTCAACTGCGAGTTATAAACCCAGCTTTAAACATCATATTGAACAAAATGGTGTGATGAATCAAGTTTTCAGGTGGCTATACCCTGTCTTGCATCTCTTGCTTAATCTGCTCCAATTCTGGCCTCAAAATCTGAGACAAATATGGAAGATGTGAACAAATCAATGCTACTATCGAACAGATTATAAAAAACGATAATAAATGCAATGATAATTGGACACGAGACAAAACATAGATATTTTAAAGGTGTGAACCAATGAAAATGTCAGACAGAAACTTTATTAATATGTGAGAGGCGGAGAAATTAGAGCTCACAGTTAATTTTGAGGTAGCCTTTAGCTGATTAATCATGATTGGAACTGCCAAGGTTCTGATCACAAGAGTTGTAATTACTATGCTTGCCCACCTGACAGAAATTGAATGTTATTCCTTCACCATACAATAGAATAGTAAAACTAGTAAAGCACCAACTTTGATCATGGAACTATAAGAACTTCAACTACGATTCAAGGAGTCAGCAATCAATTGAACACGTTGTATTGTTGTTATATATGATATACAAACAATGAGGCAACAGATAATCACATCTTCAAAGCCTTTTAATTATGGTAGCAAAGTAAACATCATGTCAAATTCCATGGGAAGGCTCCAAAAGTTGGTGGTGCTTGGTTCGTTGGAATTTGTACAAAGAAAATTGGAAACCACCAAGTAATTGGAATCTCCCCCAAATTGAATTGGAATGTGAAGCGTATTTGGTTGGCAGGAAAACTGGAAGGAAGTGAAGCCACAATCAAAATGGTACTTCTTCAAACTAAATTCCCAAGTATCATGCCTTGAAACATTATCATATTCTAGACCTACTATTTTTGTTTACATAAATATCAAGGAAAGTTGAAAATTTCACCCCAATCTGACAGACACCTTATATAATGCGGAACAAATCACCACCCAAAAAAATTTCACCCTAACCCTTATAACAGATAGCAGATGATGATGCTTGACATGAACAATGGTATCTCAATCAAACTGTTGACTATTTTCATACAAAGTTCAGCTAGGTTAGAAACCAAGCTTACTATTAGTTTCAATTTTCCTACTACACTGAGTTCTTGTTTCCAATAAGATATTTTGGAACAAAGAGAATATAATCAGCTTTGTATGTCATTCGCTCAGTAACGGCTGAAAATGGCAAACCTTGTTCAATATGATGTTTGGGACTCCAACCACAGAAGGAACATGGATTCTAGTTTGTTCTAGCACGTCCATGCATCTAAGAACATTTACAAGCTATGTCGGAAATTGAAATCCACAATTCAATACACCGCAAACCCAGGTGGAACAAATATCAAATTCAAATCATACACTTCAATCATATCAAGCACAAAGCATGATCACAGTAGAAATGTAGCATTAACAGAGTTATACAAGTGTAAGTTTTACCAGATATCCTTACCAATTCAGTCCCGTAAAGTTATGAATTCCATCAATGGCATACTGCAAAGCTGCAACTGGTAGCCAAGAGTCCGCAGCAGCAATAGCAACTTCACTAACAGCAGGGGCTTGAGTAGACACGACTTCCATGGTTTTGTCAGCCAGAACATCTGCCACGTCAGCCATGTATTCAATCTTCTCTCCAGCCCCATCTCCAATCGCAGTAGACATATTTCTAGCCAGCAAAAATCCACTTGTTGTCATGGGTACATGAATATATTGAGACCGTCTAGGATCTCGAAAATTCACACCGCCACCACCACCGCCGCCAAACCCTAACGAATTGTTACCGAAGCAACCATATGATCGACTTTGGAGATAACTCTTTAATTTATCATCTGAATGCTGGTTTTTACGATCATCTTCGTGATGAATATAAGAAAATGATGGAGCGAATCGTTGTTGAGCGAAAAGTCTCGCTCGTGTGGTGAGGCTCCGCCTGTAAGCCATTGATTGAATTTCCCCTGGATCGAGATTCAGAATAAAACATGAAATAGATATACGATATGCATGAAATTTGTAGAAATGAGACGTGATTCGATGTGATTTACGAACATTAACGAGAAATGAAACAAGTTTCGTTACTTACAGTTTCGTTGATGAAAAGGGTTTAGGGTTTAAATCTGGGACCAACCCGGCTGGCTTAACTGATGAAGCCGTCAGCTACTCTCTGTGACCCTGTTTCCTTGCGTAATGCTAATGTTTTAAGGATTGATTTATTGCAAAGAAGCCCTTCCACTTTGCGTTTCGCACTTTCGCCCAAATGTGTTTGTAAATCAATTTGTCAGCAAACGAACCAAGC
Organism: Centrapalus pauciflorus; assembly: GCA_020465985.1. Classification (NCBI taxonomy): domain Eukaryota; kingdom Viridiplantae; phylum Streptophyta; class Magnoliopsida; order Asterales; family Asteraceae; genus Centrapalus; species Centrapalus pauciflorus. The sequence continues at coordinate 314,626 of JAANYP010005300.1, read as the reverse complement.
TTTTATTGAGCAAGTCGAACTCAACACCAAGCCCAAAAGCTAAGCTCGAAAACAATAAAGAGTCAAGTTCTAACTTTTAGTAGCTCAACTCGTTCGAGTCTCTTATATATACATATCAAGTCACATTTTTATCAACCAATCCAATCTTATTAAGTAATTTGAGTGTTAAGCTAAGCTTTTATAGAGTTCAAACAAGATGCTAACAAGACAACTTTAAAAATGTTTACAAACTTTTTCGAGCCTAATTTGAAGCCTTCTGATGCCCCAAAATTTAGCTTAATTAAAATATAGAAAAAGGAGAAGATAATATAGTAGAGATAGAAAGTGAAGGAACCGATAAAGGAAAAGAGGAAGAGATACAAACATAGAACTGAAAGAGTAGGTCAAAAACATGCCCCCCACTAACTCCTTGGATACCATATATAATACATACAATTTTATAACTAAATGTGGTAACCCACTAGAATATTTCAACATAAAGTATTCATTGCCATGATAATATTAACAGATGAGCTAATAGTGACCTTAATTCGCATATAATCATCCAATTTTGGTGGCTTACGTGTCATCTTTGTGCTTCTTCTATCAGGTTCTTTGCTAGGTATAGATTGTTGAGCCAATGGGCCTACATCATTAAACTTTGCATCCAAAACGACTTTGTCTTCAAGGTTGAAAGTAAGGAAGTCCCTGCGAAAGTCGTCTAGTGGCTCCTATGTAGCTTCAAATGGTGTTTGTTGTTGCCAGTGAATCTGGATTCGAAACTGAGTATAACATGTATTAGGAGTTTCCGATAACCTAACACTTCAGCAGGGAATATGACAGGATAAGAGTCGATGGCGTGTAGCGGCAAGGGTTGCTCTTAGGCCTGGTGATCGCATTAGACGTGTCATACGTTAACACATCCTTCTAGACCTTCTGTCACATGTTATTTGCTTAGATTTATCCAAATCTAATTTTAAATTCAAATTAAATTTATTCTAATCTAACTGATTAATAAATAGTTCACTAAAGTTTAATAAACTTTTATTTCTTATAATTATTTTATAATTATTATTAATTTTTATTTTTAAATTAATTCATGCAGTACATAAGTATTAACCTAGTAATCAAATGAATACTAAAAACTCACTTTCCTTGATTATCTACCATAATATAAACAGTCAAGTAAACACTATAAATTAAGAAAACTGATGAAATCCAAATTTTTAGCGTAGTTCATATCTCATGGATAGAAAATCAATGTAAAAAGGCGATTTATTCAAGAAGGGTTTAGGAATTAATGTGGGTTTGAGAATACGATTGATAGAAAAAGAAATAAATAAAGGACCAAAGAGAAAACTCATGAATATAAATTTTGGTAATGATTTTTATTTTTATTTTTTTGTTTCAATCAATCAACCAATCAAGCCCTTTTGAACATATACTCATTTCTCTGTTTGAAAACCAATCAAACAAACACACCTTAAAATTTTCTCATTTATAATTGTGTAATTCCACCACCATATCAAACACATCAAAAGGGTGTGATTAATTCGCAGGATGAAATTCATATGGATTGATTTTTTAATTTTCTATTCTTAATATGTTTCATCAGGTTGTGTGGGGCATAATGTTGATTCTCGGTTGTTGTTAAATATTGAATATTAATTGTATTACAAATAGCTAGTAATAATAATAAAAAATTCAACCAGAAATTTAAGCTATACAAACCCTTACTTAATGTGTTGGACTGTTTGATCCATTTTTTCATAAATTAATGACTCCTTACATATAAACTGTAACTCAAATTGATACATTCATATTAGTTATAACTCAAATATGAATATTGCTGGAAAGTAAGCCTACAAATACAAGCCTAAGTCATGTAAAAGATATTCAAGATTTTCTATGAAGAATCCGAAAAAGTTGGTATTGAAGATAAGGTATAACCAAAGATAATTTTTTGTGGTGAATTTCTGCACATTGGACAAGTTCCATTCGACCTAAGCCACTCATCTATACAATCCACATGAAAATAATGGTTACATTCAGGAATGGTCCTTAATGCGTCTTTCGGTTTGTAGTCAGAAAGGCATATTGGGCATGTGTCGTCGTCATTGGGTAGCCTACGACTGTCTCCAACCACTGTCTTCGTATAAGACTCGATTGTGGACAAATCTAAACCTGTTGAGGAATGTGGTCCTGGAGAGATTGTGATAGAGAATATATCGATGTTTTGTCGTACACTTTGGTCGTAGTCCCTTGCTTTAGTAGCAGTGTAGCATGCAATCCCAAAGATGCTAATTAATATCGATAAACCAATGCCTATGCTCAATCCGTACTTAGCCTTCCTTTGAATCCCTGGATACCAAAAATCAATTATCCATAAAAGCAACAATCCACATTTCATTGTTCCTATACTCCGATTCAAACCCTTCTTACAGATACATAAAAACACACCACCCAGCAAATTAGAAGTTCGTGGGTCGCAGTTTGTCGAGAAACCCAAGTTTGCTCAATCGACCATTCAAGCACGGCACGAACCAACAACTATGGTCAGGTTTCCAAAACTCAACTAAATGGGCCAATCCATAAACCCCTATACCGGTTTATCACACCTATACAAATCATAATAAGATACTCACATGATTCAACTAGAAATATAAATGTGATTTTATAACCCTACATATTAACAGGGGGATGTAGCTTGTGAATTAACCGATTGTATCGATTTATTTATTCCATAGTGTAACAAATGAAATCTTAAACGTAGGAGTTTGTATTTTATATGCAAAAATATGTAACAAAAGTAGCAAGAAATAAGAAATGTACCGCTGGAAGGACCAAGGCAAGTAGTTTCTCCATCCTCACTCTTCAATCCACACATTCTACCTTCAATCTCACAAGATCTACAAAACGGTCTAAACCACGTCAACTCCAATTCCTCTCTAATATCACCATACCACCGAATCGGTACTGAGATCAGTGCTATATCCTCGCAATTCTCCGGAGTCTCTCCTTCATGAATCAATCCAGTCCGCACAGCGATCACCGAATGATTCACACTTCCCAGGCACCGTAACGTTACCGCCGGGAACATGTATTCAGTCTTCTGCAAGGAACAATTGTAAAACGTATAGCTCCATACGCTGCTGAAATCGAAAGGCGTGCCCGTTAGACTGAAATCGTGGATCCGTTTCGGCCGGCAAAACTCAGGATCAATGTAGATGATCTGTGAATCATCACGAGACCTTACATTTCCAATTTCAAACTGATAATAAATTTCAATATTTCATTGGACAAAAATAATACCTGTGCACCGTATGATATCCTGTTGACGATGTATGAGCGGGAGGACGTAAGATGGAGGATTGTTCGATTTCGTTTGTTACATGAGAGATCGAAGCCAGGGAACCCGCAACGTGATGGTTGCCTGCCACGGATACGAAAAGGAAAACGCACCTGAGGTCCGCTGGGGCTGCAGGATGCTGGACGGCATTCATCGGCGCCGGAGATAGTTTTGAACAATAACAAATAGAAGAAGAAAAGCGGTAAAATTATCTTCTCCATTTGGTCAGTTATGCACACTGTTTCCAAATTTGTCAACTATTCAAACAATTTCTTCCCCTCCCTTACAAATATAAGTTCATCCCTTACTCTTGGTTGAAACACATTTTTAGTCCTTGCACTAACGAAACACTTCTTTAGGTTGTGTTCGGTGAAGAAATTAAAAAGAAACTGAACACTTATTATTAGTTACGAGACTTGAATTGCATATATAAATTCTTTATCAATTCTTAAGTTGTGTTAATGTATAAGCTAAAATTTAATTCTTTCATTTCTCTATCAACAATGAAAACTAGATTTTTTTACCCGGGCGGTGCCCGGATTTACCGTAAAAAAATTAAATTCTTCTATATCAGCAAAAGTAAAAGAACAAAATAATCAATTAAATCAACATACATGTATAGCTATTTTTGTTCGGAATATGTTTTTAAAAGCATGGTAATTTGAAGTGCATTAACATAATATGACAAAAACTATTTTTGTTTTTTATTTTTATTTTATGTTAGATCACATACGTGCTAATTGTGGCATATTATAATTATTAAAGTAAGATGTTATTTTTTTATTACTTAAATATATTTTTCAACTATATATAGTGGGTGGTTTGAGAAGTGAAATGTGGATTAGTGGGTGGTTTGAGAAGTGAATGTGGATTAGTGGGTGGTTAGTAGTTGTGAATGTAGTTGTTGCATACAAAAGTTGTACTATGTGCTTTTCAAGAAATACCCCTTACAATGGTTATCCTTAAAAGTAGATAGATCCAACGGTGGAGATTGAAACATTCTCTCTGCTCCGCAAACAATATATATTATTAATTAAGTCTAAACTAAAATTAAAGAAAGAGCATTACAACATCCAAATGATTATTGTATTTTCAAATTTCATAGTCTAAAAAATCATTGATTTTATCTCAATTTATTTTATTTTTTTATTCTCTTTACCAAACACAACATAATATTATAACTTCGATTTTACATCGAGCAATTCATTTACCCAGCAAAATCATTGTCAAACTAAGTTAATGATAAATTTAGTGAAAATTTAGTTTATTTATGTTTCTATAAAAGCTAAAACGACATTCAAATTAAAATAGATGAAACAAAAAATATTTTTTAATATTTTGAATTAAGGTTTATTATTAAAAAAACCAATAGGTTTTCATGATTTTAACATTTTTGTCTCTTCATATTATTTTTTTCCATAAAAGTTCTCAAGTTAATTTTATTATTTTTGGTGTTGTAAAATTTAGCTATTAGAATCCGGTTATTCAGTATTAAATACCCGGTTTACCGATTATAACCGAATTTTAATAGACAAATTTCACAAAAACAAGAAAAAAAGTTAACTTCAAAATTTTTTTTAGGATAAAAATGCGGAGTGACGAAAACCCAAAAATCATGAAAATATGTTGGTTTTTTTCATAATAAACACTTATAGTTAAAGTCACTTGTTTTTTTAAAGTAAAAAGAGATATCCATTACTCTAAAAAACTGTAAATAATCTACATCAACTTTTTAAACTATGAGAGAAAGGAGAGTAATAACTAAAGAATCAAAAATATTTTTATCCAACTTCCGAATGTTTTGGGTGTATGGTGGGTGGTGGTGTTGATGATAAAGATTTGATGTGAAGTCTTGGTTGGTAGGTTTAGGTTATGAGTAGTGACAACAAATATAAGTATATTAATTGGTTGTAAATGTTGTATGTATTAATTAATTGTTGTTTAAGTGTGTTGTTTTGAAAATCATATCTCTATTCCCAAGTAAATGGTGAGTTTCATGTGTCAGTTTGTGGATCGCGGTCTCAAACACTAATTCCTACATGGGCATATCAAATATCAATTAGAACTATCAAAATCATCCAATCTACTTCTTAAAATATTATATGAGAGAAGGTGAGGCAATAGGTATTATATGTTTAGTTATGATGATGACGAAATCAAAGTTCAGCGAAAACTTAAATTTGAAAATAAATATTAGAAGTATAATAATAGTCAAAGAAAAATTGCACGATTCTAAGAAACATGTGACGAGTTTACTTTACTAACAGGAAAAATAAAAAGGATCGATGGACATAGATTGATAAAAAGCCTAAATATCAATATTCAAATTGATGTTGCATTTTAACCAAGGTTGAGGGATGATTTATGCAACTCTGAATAAGGTCTAACTGTCTAATAGAGAGACTCCTTCAATTCCCAAAGAATAATTTTTTGGTGGCACCACACGCATTCATTTCTTATATACTTGAAGATAAACACCAGTTAACCAGTCATTTCTTAATTGGTAATCTATTCTTGTAACTTAAAACCATTTAAAATCTACGTATACATTTTAAAAGTGTGTCGAGCTATCAAGTCAAGCTTGAGCCTATCCCAAGAAACTCGAGTTGAGCTTAACTCGTTTACAACCCTAGTTGTACCTTTTATGATTCGATTTGGTATTGTCGTTCCTTTGTATACATAACGTTTGTAGTAAAAAAAAAAAAAAAAAACCCCTTGATATTTACTTGAATCTTATATGAAATATAATGAGTTGGATCCAACATCACCAAAGGAGAGCATGAGAAAATGGTTACATTGTGACATAATCTTTGTCTACAATTATATTATAAATAAATAATAAATAAGTATTTCAAATACCGTAATTCCAAAAAAAAAAAAAAGAGTATAATTAATAAATTGAAGGATGAAAATCATTATAGAATTAGGAAAAAAAAAAAAGTTATTAGGAAATTAACTTGTTAAATACTCTCTCAGTACTTGAGTTGAGAGTGACAAGGGTACGTGTTAAAAACTTCTACTAGTCAAAAAGTTGAATGTATTATCCATCCATCTCCCATCACCATCCAATATATTTATCAAGAATAATTAGGAAACAATCACTTCGAAGAACCAGTCAACGTATAAGAAACTTGTACGGTACAAACCCATATCCATAACATACAAGTCAATATTGATTGCCTAAAAAAAGGATCAACCAACGTATCGCACTCGCAAGACCTTCTACATTTCATAGAAGATGCATATTAATACTTTGTAAGTTTGTAATTCAGACAGGTTAAATGGTATCAGGTTTGAGCGTATGAGTTGGCTGGTCGAACCCAACGCAAATAAGGGGATGGTTAATCCGTTTCAGATTAAATAGGTTACTCGATTTGGGTAAATGTGGTATTCGGTTTTAGTATAAAAATGAAATCGTCTATCAAAGTAATTTAGACGGTTTAAATGTGTTGGATAGATAATTTTGGTAAAACGGGTTAAATGATTTAAGTATTTAAGATACAAACAAGTCTAATTCTAATTATAAACAAATCTATAAAAGTGAAACCCTAAGGCTGCAGGGAGTGGGGGTGGCAATGCACGGCATTGCCACGGTACCGAGATTGCACACCGCCCCCTTGCCTTGGCAACGGCAATGGTTAGCTCGGCAATGGCATCAAAATGCCGAGACCTTTTCTTTGATATTTGATATATATATATATATATATATATATATATATATATATATATATATATATATATATATATATATATATATATAATAATTATTATTATTATTATTTATATTTCATTTTCTTTCTATATATACAAACACACATCCTTTCAGTTAAATCATATCTATTCTCTCGTTACTCTCTCTCTATATATAATTATTTATATTTCATTACTTTTTATATATACATACATATTATTTCATTTTTCTCAACTTAACATAATCAAAATATTGTATAAATTCTTTCATTTTTATCATTTCAAATTCTCAAAAAAAAAACATTGAACATATTTGGGGTGTTCAAAACATTGATCTCAACGTTGATTTGGTTGATGATTTTGAAAACGAATATTCGGACCAAGACTTTGCGTAGATTAGTTTTCATTTTAATGTTTATATTTTTAAATTGAATGTTTTATGTTATGTTTGATTTTTATATTATTAATTAAATGTTATTTTTTATTTCAATATTTTTATTTTAAGTTTAAAGTGAAAATAAAATAAATTGAATGGCAACCACACCCTCGGAATGGCATCAAAATGGCATTTCATGGCAAAGCTGACGTGGCGGCAATTTTGAGTGGCATCCATGACAACCACTCCCTGTGGCCTAAGTGAACATGTGCCTTTTATTTTTAGACTCACGTAGTCACGTAATAGAAACTAAAGAGTAAAGTGACCCATGTGACTTTTTTAAAAAAATTCAATAGGTTATTTAGTTTGGGATTAATTACGTCAAAAGGTAATATATTGTCGTTGTTTTTTTAATTTGTGTAATATATTAATTTTTTAAAATCCTTAAAAAATATATTGACTTAATGCATATAAATTCAGAAATAAAATATTTTTAAAATTCTTAAAAAATGTAACTATCAAATATATGACAAATAACATTACTATTATTGTATTTTTTTAATATTTAATATTTAAATGTTTTATTTATGTGTTTACATAAAGTATAAATAATCAATTATTTATTAAAATTTATCTTTGTAATACGTGAGTTATAAACTATTAATAATAAATTAGACAATAATTTATTAAAAAGATTAAAAAAAGAGGATAAAAGATGTTTTCCGGCCTTCTGGATTGCATGGATGGAACTTTATCGGAGGTTTTGGTCCATTCAAAAAAATTTAAGTTTATATACAAATATAATGTTAATTTATTTTAAAAGGAAAACTGTATGTCAAAATTTGACCGTCCACTTATTTATTAATTTTGAAACAAATTATATAATGATTTTGGTCCCTCCAGTTACGTTCGTCAAGTACACTCATTGTGGATTTGTGGGTGTTCAAAATCAGATTTTCGAATTTTTGGATAGTAATTTTTGCTATCTGAATTCAAAATTTCGGGTCATATACCGGATTATCTGAATATCCGAAACTTATACATTTTGTTATTCTTTTTTAAAAATAGATCAAATATTTACATATACAAATTATAAATTCATGTATCTAAACAAATATTAAATATAAATATATTACAAACTAAACTAATTCGAAGTTATTTTACTAAAAACGTTTACAAAACTAAAATATATATTATATTACTTAATAAATTTAAAACATTAAGTTTAAACCCAAAATATACTTTAAAATAAAAATAAGTACTCAAGATTATGTAAATAATCAAATTTAAAAATTAAAAATTAAAAAAAGACAATATTTTTTGAATTTTCGGATATCCAAACATCCGAAATTTTGAGATTTCAATATCCGAATCCGAAATTTCGGATTATCCGATTTTTTATCTCTGAAAATCTAGATATCTAAAATTTCATATAGTTTCAAATCAGATTTTCATTTCGATGCTTGAATTCGGATTATTTTGAACACTCCTAACACTCACTGACGAGCTTTTGTACGTCTTTTTAACTAGGATGGATGCTTATAAGGGAAATTATGTAAAAAAAATCTTAAAAATATATAAAAAAAACTTTTTTTGATTAACTATCACTTTCATTTTTTTCTTATAAGTCCCCAAACGATTTAATTTTCTTAAATTTCACTCATAAATTTGTTATAACAAGTTAATATACTTTAATCTATTTGTAAAACCGTCAAAGTATATAGAGTTTTCGATTATTATTATTATTAGTATTATTATTTAATTATTTTAGAGTTATTATACTTAAGGTTCAAAAATTTTCTTAATATTTTAAATTATCTTTTATATATAGTTTGGATCATTAATATTACGTTTATATTACATTATATATTCTATCATTATTTATTTATGATTATTATATGAAATCTTTTGAGTTTTAACTACCCGCTCTATTTTGATTTTTATTTTTTTCCAATCAAAAAGAACGTCGATCCCTTCCGATTTCATCTTCCGATCACAAATAAATAGTTGTGGTTATTTTTGTTGGAAAATGGAATGGATTGTAGAATTCTCTTTTCGAAAAAATTGAAAATGTTTTGGTCATAGTTGTTTCATTCAGAAATATTTAAAAAATGAGTCAAAGTTTTCTTTTTCAGAAAGGTTAAAATCAGTATGGCTCGTCCCCTTTTCCGTTGGTTAAATAGATTGGCTCCATTTTCAACTTAAATAGAATGGTTTCAGTTTTTCTAATTTTCAATTTAAATTACGATGAAAACAACAATCCAATCTGCTTTTTAATTTTTTCAGGTAAAGAAAACTTCAATTAATTTGTAATTATTTCAAAACTACAACCAGAAAGTCAAATTAAAAGGTTTACTTTTACTTTTTCCGTATGTTAGAAGTCGAAGAAGTTACGATACATATTTATGTTTTTCAGACGAAAATAAGTACAATTATTTACTTACAATCAGAAATTAAAAATGGGGGGATTCATCATTTTTCTGATTAGAAAAAATAAAAATCAAAATAGTTCATTATCGAAAATTTGAAACTCAAAAGATTTCATATAATAATCGTAAATATAGAATGATATAATGTAATCGTTAATAAATAATCATAATTATAACGTAAACAAATAATTCAAAATAAATATAAAAAAATAATTTAAAATATTATGAAAATTTTAAAAATTGTATATAAATAATTTTGATGTAATTAAAATTTTCAATAATAACAACAATAATAATGTGAGACTTTGTTCGGAGATTTACCAGAGTAATAATGAGAGGAAGAATTAATTTAAAAAAAATCATATTTTTATGATTTTTTGTTTAATTTTTCATTGTGGGACAAAATAGTATACCTAGGTATTACGTGACTGGTTATTAATTATTTTTAAATTAATAAATTTAAGAAATTTATGTGTATTAACGTGTGACATGATTTTCATGTCTTCATTGTGTAAACTAAATCATAGAATAAGTAGTCATTGCAACTAGACAATTATATGTGCAATGGCAGTCGATGGAGGACATATACGACATTGTGGGCCTGCATGTAACTTGTACATAATGCATTAATATGTGTACTTTACTTATTAACAGTGCGGACGACGACCTAGTAACATACGATGGGTGTTACTCAACACCGATAAAATTTTAAGATATTGAATTACATTATCAAAAACTCGAGCCTATAAAATTTTAATGACACCAAATTTTTGTTTTCATGCATCTTGTATATATATATCCAATGGTACAATTTTTAATGCATAGAGTCCCACCGAGAGCAAATATAGAGACATACAAACAACCGAAGAAGATGCCTCGTAAGTACCATCAAATAATTGAATATGAGCACAAGTTGATGAATACTCCATTAGAGAAGTTTTAATCATCAAAAATTTGTATAATATCGTGAATACTTTAAACTTAAAAGGTTTTTAATCCAGCGGTATTAGTTGTTAATAAAGGTGTAAATAAGCTGAACTATTCGTGAGCTACTCGAGCTCGAATCACTAAAAAGCTCGAGTTAAACGAGCTCAAGCCCGAGCTTCACATATCGAACTCGCGAGCCTAAACGAGCTCATATATAAATATAGTTTTTAATTAATAAACATATAATATATGGATTATAAAAAAAAACCCTTGGTCTAAAAGAGTTTGTGTTTTTAAGAAAGTTTGTGTGATGGTTGAATGAAAACAAAAAAAAAATGTTGGCCATTTTAAACATGTTTTGCTTATAGAATGTGTTTTCAAGAAAACCCTTGTTGTTTTCAGTTTTATTAAGGGTTTATTATGAAAAAACCAACATGTTTTCGCGTTTTCATCCCTTCATGTTTTTTCTTTCCATAAAAGTTCTCAAGTTAATTTTTTTTTCTTTTTGGTTTAGTGAAACTTGAACATTAGAACTCCGTTTTTCTGTTTTTAAAAACCCATTTTATTAATTACAATTGTGGTCTAATGTCCAAATTTCACTAAACCAAAAAAGAAAAAAGAATTAACTTGAGAACTTTTATGGAAAAAAATAATATAGAGAGACGAAAACAGAAAAAAACATGAAAACATGTTGGTTTTTTTCGTAATAAACCCTTTTATTATAAATTCAAACTGAAAATTTTTAAAAGGAAAACAAAATTATATTTATTCTAAGTTTTGGCATAACTTGGTAACTATAATAATTAATAAATGTTAAAACTATTAAATAAAAAATATTAATACACATAATTTATGTATATTTGGATATTAGATATTTGTACCAGATACTCACAAGTTTGACCACTTTTTGGATTATAATTATCAATCATTTTTTATAGTACAAAAACCTTCAACCAAAAAAATCTTATAGAAATAAGATATTGTTGGTTGTAACTGGTTGAAAGGCACACACCACCGTCAACAAGTCACCAATAAGTATTGGAATTTCGTTGAAAAAGTAAATTCCAACCAAAAACACATATTTGTACAAATAAATCAACAAGAAATGTGGATTTGAATAATAAAACACAAACAAGTGAGTTTGCTGGAGAGAAAATTTATCAGAGACGAAGGGTAGGTCAGCAGATTGCAACCGGTTTATCAGGTTGCAACTTGCAAGTCTTTTTTTTAATCTCATTTTATTAGTTTTAGTTAGTTGAGGTTTTTTATACAATGAAAAATAGTTTGAGGTTTTAATCACAAAAATGATCCAATTTATAGATTTTTAGCGTAAATATTCCTTTTTTAAACACATTAATGATTTAGGAGTAGATTCAGAAGTGTAAGTAACATTTCTTGGTTATTTTTTAGTAATCCCTAAAAAATTTTGATGATGTGTTTAGTTATTCATTTTTAGTTTTTAAAAAGACTTTATAAATGTTCAATGGACTATTCAAACTTATAAATAAGTCTATGCTGGACAAAATTGATATATTTTGTTTTCTTTTCTAGAGACACATAAGAAATGAAGTAAGAAAAAACAAGGTTGTTGTCTATCACTCTACTGTGCCGAAGAATCATGACGAATATTATTCTTCTTTTCAAAATTATTATAATATATTTGAAATTTAAAAATACGTATGCATAATTGTTTAAATATTACATTAATAATCATTTAAATTTTAAAAAGCCCATGCAATAATATATTAAATATTGGTATTATTTATGATTTGTGCATTTGTCACCTATAAATACCCAAATGCTCCCCACACCCCACATGCATTAGTTGAAAGATTCTAACTACTCCCCAAATTTCTCTCCAAATCCCTTTGCTCATCAGTCATCACAAGACCCAATAGTGGGTGTTCTCAGAACAAGAAAAAAAAAAACTTCATTTTTTGAAGGTTTTCAATTTTCTAGCAATATTTCTCTTGTTTCTTGGTGAAAATTTTTAATAAACATGGGAAACTATATGGAAACATGCATACAAAGAAAACCAACAGAAGAGGAAAACCAACAAGAAGAAAAGCAGGGGCAGGGGCACCAAGAAAGTGAGAAAACAAGTGATACTTCCAGCAAAGAAAGTAGTACAATGAGGGTAAAACTGGTATTAACAAAAGATGAGTTAGAGTGGTTGTTGCTTCAATTGAAGAAGGATCAAGGGAGAAAATCGGAAGAGTTGTTGAGGGAGATTGAAAAGAGTAGAAAAACTGGGGAAAATGTTGAAAAGTGGAAACCTTGTTTAGAGAGCATCATGGAGAGTCCTGAGGTTCATCATCAGATGGATAGAAAGATAGATAGATCATCATGATTGAAATTATAGTTTTACCCCTGCTCTTTATCAGCATATTTTCTTATGGTCATGCCCAGATTTGTAATTATGGTGTTCTTTCTTGGGCTTTTTTGATTGAAGCATCAGTCTTTCTTGGCTGCAATTTCAAATTTGTTTTGCCCTAGATCTTGTTTTCATGCACTAGTCATGTTTTCTTTTTATTAATCAATGTTGTGATCTATGTCACATATATATTTCTTTTATGTTCATTTAATCGTTATATCTTTTTTATTATTTCAACTTAATACTTTTACAATCTGAAAACCAAGATTTATCCGGTAAAAACCTATGTGATAACATGAACAACAATTCCATCTTTGTAAAATAGATTATTTTGCTTTTAATTTATCATCAACTAAGGTTTTAAAGCTGAAATAAATATATATCATATACTCTAGTTTACTGATTGAGTATGGTGTCTAGATCTATGTCATGCAATATTTTCATCGATTCATTCGGTTTGAGTTGTAATTTGTAAATGTAGTAACTGGTTGTTTGTTTACTTCTTAATGGAATCATTAAGAAGTCATTCAAAGATAAAATGACATCTTAATGATTCCATTAAGAAGTAAACAAATATGGCCTAAGATTCTGTTTGGTTCACATAATAAAATTTGATTGAATCGAAGCTTATTTCTAGTGCATTTGAACTATTAAATTAAAAAAAAATAATGATTAACATCTTGTATACTATTCATCAAATTCTACGGATTAAAAAAATTCATCATTTCTAACTATTTGTAATGGAATTAAGAATTCTAAAATTACACAACTCATACATTTTGTTAATCTTAAACATCATTTCATACATCAACTTATAAACATAATATATACTATCAATCTATAATTTAGATTCTAATCCATTCAAATTTCATTTCACAAGACAAACGGGGCCTAAGTGGGAAGATAAAAAAAGTAATGCTAATAAGTTTGTACATAAAATATATATGACATAAATCAAAACATTAAGACATAACTTATATAAAACTTGTTAATACATGTTATTAACCTTTTTTTTCTTCCTTTATTGAATAAAAATTGTGTACAATGAAATAAAGTGATTCCAGAAAGTGTTCATCTAGCAACACTAGCAATGGGCCTTGTAGCTGCAAGTAATCCATGAGAAGGACTCTGACATGGCACATGACCCATGTTGGCCTAACCATCGGCCCAGATATCATTGTTTTTGGGTTCAAAGAGGTCAACATTTTAAGGAATCATTTTGATACATCAACTTTTTCATACGTATCAAATGTGCATTCATCCTGCCCTCAAAAGCTGTCAATTTCCTTTACAATTTTGCAAGTCAAATTATGTGACTCCTACTAGACCTGCCCTTAACCTTATGAAATGCAGGTTACTTCGAAAATTTTCAAGAAACCGACTCCTAATCCTAGCTTGTAATAAACATCGTCTATTTTCTATCGAGTGTACAAAAGTTGGGAATTCACAAGTTGATAACAAAAACAATCTCCATGATATATGAAGTGCTCACTTCAACACGAGCATTTCTTGCTGTTTGAGACTGATGGTTTTCCAACTGACACAATCTGTCACACTCGTTTATTTCTATATATCATGAAATCATGTTTGTAAAAGTTATAAGGGGGAGTTGCAAAAAAAAAAAAAAAAGGTAATATACTTTCATCAAAATCCAATTTATGGTATTATAATACTTTGTATCTCATAAAAAAACACAAACTTTCGGGGGGAAAAAACCAATTAGGAGAGAGAAATCCAATTTAGGGTCGTGTATGTTACCTTTCTTGCAAACCACTCATAAATGAATGTTTTCTAAAGTTTTATAACTTTTTAGGAGAGAGAAATTTATCTAATACCTTACAGTAAATTTTGATAAAAATATATTACCTCTATCTCACATTCTCACATATTAACCCTAGTGACAGAATCCCATATAAGTTCCAAATCTGTAGCAAACTCTCTTTCTCTTCCTACTATCACTGTTCTATGATCAGCACCTGTTATGATCTTTAATTCTGCATCAGGCACCTTAGCTTTTATGTTGCTGCCGCATTCCACTGGCACCACCTGGTCTCTAGAGCCATGGACCACGGTGACTCGTGGTTGAGCCAGTCTCAAGATTTCAAGACATGGGTCCATCATCTTGGCTCCACCGCAGATCACATTGTGCATCGTGTGCCAAGCTGAATGGTGAGTGTGCCTTGTCAAGTCCATCACTACGAAATTTAGCTCCCTGCAAATAGTGATAGATCTTTAAGTGCCAACTTGTATTGTAAGAAGTATACGACTATATATGTGGTCCAGAATGTTGAAGCTTGAATTCTCATTATATATAATTCTGTGAATTTTCAAAGAAATTTCGTAAAATCTTGAATATTTTGTACCTTTTGGGAGTAAGGAGCTTCAAAATCCTTTCCCACGTCCTGTGGTTTCGGCACACAACAAAACAAACGCATCTACCCAAATGCTCGTACCATGTCATGAATGAAGAACCAAACAATAATGGAGGCCATAAACTCTTGCATGCAAGTCTATTCAATGCTATTTCACTGACATCTTCTTCTTCAGACGATAAAAAGTAAGGCTGCAATTAATGATAAAATAAGAGCAAGTACAACATTATGTAAGCAAGAGTTAACAGAGTCCACATTTGACTTTTAAGGAGTCAAATAATTAGGTATTGAACTTCAAATTTGAAAAGAATCCTGGTTTACGGACAACAAACTTTATAACCATGTTAAAAATTTTAATACCTTGAAGGAATGTCACATTATATAAAAGTTTTGAGCTAAGAAAACTGAAGAACTAAAGTGGAGTTTGGTTTGCAGAACACTTTATCATATAAAGGAACTCACGGGAGCGACTAATGTGATGGATTTGAGATTCCTATGATGCTTTGCTGCTAATGCTAAAGCAATTATACAACCCATGGAGTGTGCTACCAAATGGAACGAAGTCAAGTTGAATTCACGAATGACCGACAACTCAACCATTTCCAAGTGATCGTTCACAGTGTAGAGACATTCCCTTGGCTTTGGACTAGCTCCAAATCCCAAAAGGTCTACTGCAAAGAGTCTGTATTTACTATCATCCAATTGGGGGAACACTGAGTTGGTCCAAAACAACGAAGATGAGAGGAACCCGTGTAGGAATATCACATTTTCTGTTGCCGTCTTACTGAAATCTTGATTTCCTGCATAAATCATCAAGACCCCATCATTTTGAATTTTAATCAAGGAGCTGAGGGGTTACAAATGTAGCAGGTAAATTTTAATCAGCCAATGACCAGCTCACAAAAAGGTTTCGATGTCGATGGGCCACACACCCAGGCAAAAGGCTACCCATTTTGGCCCAGCCATCAGACACAAACTACATCATTTGAGACCCAGATTTCAATTTCCCTTAATGATCTCTTCTTCCAAAAGCGGTCGTTTCTCTAGTTTTTGCTAGTAATATATCTAGTATGATTCTGCCCCTCGACCCTCGTCATAGTAAGTACATGGGTCTATCCCAATCCATATTAAATATATAAACCTCAACTTTTCGATGTAAATCTTGCTTTTATCAAGTGCAAATTTGATATGGATCTTGTTGCAAATTTTTACACCAAATCTTATCCTAATCTTACTACTACTACTTGACTAAAAATTCAATGTATTTTAAATTATGTAGCAATTTTAAATTATCCTAATCTTGTAGCAACTTTAACACGTAGCTTGTCATAGATATTTCCTATAAAGTCGAACTTTGCTAGCAATTTCCTTTCTAAACATAATATAAAGTACATAAAAATCTTGAAAGGTTTGACTTCCAAAAGTCAAAGTAGAGATGCAAGTGTATAAAGAAGAGTAGTGTATACCTTTTGATGGCTCCTTAACCACAACATGAAGCTTCTGATCATCACCATTGTTCATCCAAGAAACACAAGATTCGCACCCACAATCAGACCACCTAGTTTTCCTCGAATTCTCACTTCCAAATTTCTTGGAACCGTCAGCAAGATTGGGAGGCGTATTTCCCTGAAATCTCATTTCCCTAAAAACATTTTTCCTCCTAAACAGAGTATCTGAAATCCCGATGTTTCTTTCTTCGCAACCTTTTGTTCGTTTTTGACAGTAACATGGAGTTGATTTTCCCTCTAAATATTCATCTACGTATCTGTAGAAAATGCACATTATCACATCCAAGAAATCAAATATCAAGAAAACTAATGAATTTATTAAAAAAATGAGGAATCCTGCTGCTTTTCTTGGCCAATTCTCCCAGAAATTTGACATCAAATTCGTCATTCAAAACTAGTTTTCGGAATTATATAAATGTCCGTAATCGTTTTTGTATGCGTCTCTCTTTAGAAATAGAAGCAGGGAGAAGTTGAAAAGTGAAGCACATTACATGCGACATATTTCTGGCCACGTCACGTGGAATATTAATTTCTTCAACTTATGGGTAAATTTTCACTTTTGCCCCATGAACTTTGCATATTTGAAATTTTGCATTACTTTTGATGCAAATTGTAAAAGTGGGAGAAACAAAAAAACTAGTCACAA
Source organism: Centrapalus pauciflorus (assembly GCA_020465985.1). Lineage (NCBI taxonomy): Eukaryota > Viridiplantae > Streptophyta > Magnoliopsida > Asterales > Asteraceae > Centrapalus > Centrapalus pauciflorus. Next base: position 296,976 of record JAANYP010005300.1, on the reverse strand, counting down.
AATTATGTTAAGTGTTCCCTTGTTGGTTTGTAAAAGTCTTATCCATTATTATATTTCATACAACAGAATCACTTGCCTCATAATTCTTAAACAAGGTCCGAGGAGGTTTGAAAGTTAATGGTTCAAGATTTGGACTTAAAAGTATCATGAATGTAAATAAAAGGGGCTCAAGTGTAATATTCTTTTTCTGATTTGGCATTTTGGCTATGGACACCAAAAATTCAAAATTGTAATTTGTGGATGAGGGGAAGCCCACATACATAAATAGCAGTATATCTATTATTAGATCAGCTATTCAAACACTTTTTGTACTTTCTGAAATAAACATGATGGGACTGTGAAGCTGCCAAGTTGGTTGGTTGGGTTGTTTGTTTTACGTTAAATAATAATAATAATAATAATAATAATAATAATAATAATAATAATAATATTGGTGTTGTTTATCAATTGACACTATGAAGCATCTCTTTCAACTTAAAAACACCACCATCATTTTCAAGAAGACTCATAAGTTTTTGCATTAATACTGCCTACAAATACAATGACAATGCGGTTGGGAAAAATCCATATAAATCCATTTATTCTATGAGAGAATTGGGACATGATTCTCACGCAGCAATATCTTATGTGAGTGCACTTCCTTTTGGGGCCTGAGGCTCATCTCATGATGTCCGTCTTTTTATTATCTTGGTTGGTACGCTCCCCCACAAACCTCCTCAGCTTAGGATGTCTTTGTTTACGGTCATGAATCACTATGAAAATGACTTTGAAAAAATATTGGTATAAAAATAAGTATTATAACCTGGAAGATGATATTTTGTTTATTTGTATATATAATGAAAATACAAAACCACATTATAATCAAAGAACAAGCATTTATCGGATACGTAATTGTCATAACCATAGGATGGGGTAGGATAGTGTGAGTATGGATAGTGGGTGGGGATGAGATGGGTAAGGTAGGATAAGATAGTGTAGGTAAGGCTGGTAAGATAGGGTAAAATGCATTAGAATGGGTAAGAGACTAAGAGTAACGTAGGGTTGGGTGAATAGGGATCCTGAGTGAGTGAGTGTGAGATATGATGGGTAAGGTAGGGACATAAGTCATAGACAATCATATAAGGGAATGAATTCTAAAGCCAATGTAAGTGATGGGTATAGGAGATAGTAGATATTCATACCTATAGTTTTCATATCTATAATTAAACTAGATCAATGTTTATGTCCTTGTAACCATACTCATACTCTTAAACTAATCAATGTTTATGTCCTTAAACCCATTTACTGACATTTGATGAAGCCCAAAATAATGATAAAATACAGGTTGAGACTACCAACCACCAATAACACATGTAGATAGAGTGAGCAAGCCACCTGCTAGAAAGAGAGATGGAGATGGATTTTCAAACTATTAACCCTTTTAAGTAGAGTAACAATTTCAGACCATTCAAGCAAACAGATTAAATAGATTGACGACTAAAAGTCATAAATTTTACATAATTTTAAATTCTTTTTCAAAGAACAATTTTTTTAATGTCGTTTTATAAATTTTCATTTTTTTTTAAAAAAAATTATGTTCCATCTTAATTTTTTACAATTTGATCCAATTAATTATTTGGCCCGATGAATCAAAATTACCACCCCTACTTTGAAGTAATCGATCAAACTTTTTTTGAACACGTTAACAAGGCTTAAGCCGTTCAGGCAGACCCATTTAACCAATCTTCTTGCTTCTTTTTTTTCGTTAATTACAAAATTGCAAACTGTTGATAATATCATATATTCCAACACTTCCTTTTGCATGTACAGCAACTCTTCAATATAATTGCATATTTGAACTTTCATGTTCATAGCAATAATATTATTTTCATTCGATTTAAAAAAAAAAAAAAAAAAAAAAAAATTTGTCTCATCTATCACAACTCATCAATAACGAGTAAAATGAGTATGTCAAAAATACCTAACCTGCCCATAGGGGTATGGCTCAATAAGAGATAAAGATCAGTTTTCAATCCTCATAAGAATTGGATTCGGAACCAACCTAATAAAAAGAGGTGGATGACATACTAAGAAAAGAAGTGCCCAAGTATGCAATAATATCATCTATGACAACATGCTTAGATTAACCATACAGCTAAAGAAAAAGACCTGGAAGAGTCTAGATTTCAATCAGTTTTTGGCCCTGGTAGAGTTGTTTTCTTTGATCCTTGAGCGGTTATCCAGCTTGACAAAGCGTTTGAGCTCTTCGTAAGGGAGGGTTTCAATATTTTTCCTTCTAAGTTCACTCAGAGCCGGTTTTTTGTCCAGGAGATGCCACAGCCAGTCTGGATACTCAGAGTCAGGCAATATTTTGGGGTCTGTTCCCTCCTTAAGGATATTTGCCCCAACAACTGTGGTAGATTTGACTTCTTTGCTTAAAGTCGATTGTTTTGGAGCATCGGCAGCTCCTCCACCTTTGCCCTTCTTCGCTTTACCAGCAACAGCAAATGTTCGACAACTTCCTAATGTTAGCTTCTTGGTAACAGGAAGATTTCTCAATGATTTGATGCAGTTCATTGCCATGTGCGTTTCCTGTTTATGGTTTATGATGAAGTACTAGTTAGGGAAATAGAATGTGCCTCTCTGGACAATTAAAAAGTTCATTCAAAATGGGAAAAAAATACATCAATTAGTTCATTAACAAACACTTGGTAGGGGGTTTTGGCATGAACTCCAATTAGAACTACTCAATACGTGTAGAGCCCAACTACGAAATCATACCCGCAAAATATACCACAAGAACTAACCCTGCCACTGAATACAATTCCGATTTTACTACGTAACCAAACTAACAAGTCCCCTAGAAAACTAGAACATAAAAATGAGCAAGCAATAACAACCAGAACTGTAAGGGGGCGTTTGATACACACACTATAAATTAAATTCCAAACGCCCCCTAACAGACCATTTTGTATCAAGGTCTTCACCGACATCCAATCATCATATAAAAAAAGGGAAGGAATTTCCAAAAAAACATGCACCGACCCCCCCACCCAAAAAAAAAAAAAAAAAAAAAATTCACCTCTTTTGTGGCTGCTACTCCCACTACTAATCACCAACCGTGTTCAAAGTAAACTGAGCAAACGAATCATTTTGATAAGCAAACATTCAGAAAATTACCTCTAATTGTGGAATTTGTAGAACAGGCAATCAAGAAAATGCCTATATATATAGGACCAGTAATCAATAATAGCTGGCAGGTGAAAGAGGGAGTGATGGAACTTGGAAGGTGCTAATAGGGTTTATGCTTGAGGGACAAATTTGGTATCATGCAATTTTGAAGAGTTTTATGGTGATCGTTATCTCTTCGACTGTAAGCTACATTTGATCAGTTATTCTTGTTAACCCCGTTTCTTAGGAGGCTTTTGGATTGCAGGATTCCATGGTATTTCACAGGATTTGGAACTCAATTTATTTCAATCATGTGTTTCGTTCAAGTTTCTGAGGAAATTATAAAAACTTCATAAAAGATGGGAATCTAAAATCTATCCAAGACCCATGGGATTTCAAGTCCTTAAACACTGGATTCATTAACTGATTGAAAAAAAAATGGAAGTGAATTTCATTCAATATGCTACCAACCAAACACGTGACAGATCCAAATCCCACTCATTCCAAATCCTTTGACATATCCTACATCTGTCAAAAAAAAATGCAAACAAAATGCCCCCTTAATCTATGGGTAGCCGAATATTGCGTTCACGTCATGCTCTCTTAGGCCCTGAGGGTAGCAGGTTGGACCGTTGGAGTATTCCTGTCATGCTACATAGATCCTAATCAAATGGTAAATGCATTGGCTGCTAACGAAGGTCAATAGGAGAATGTCCACTCTTGGATGAACACAATATGTGTATAAAGTTCTTAAACGATATGGGAGAAAATTTTGATAGACTGCATTTACCATACACTTATGCTGGCATTAAGTCTACAGCAAAATCCAATATTAGTTTTCTTGGATTATAGACAAGTGTAATTGTTTTATGTGCTAAATGTTCAGTCTGAATAAGTTGAATAACACAATATTACCAATTTACCTTTTGGTACATACGGACATTCTTTCCTTAGCATTCATCCATATATCCAACAAATCAACTAACAATTTCCATAGATCAAGATTAAAGAATCCAACAATCAATATAACAATCTTATTTAGTAAAAAGAAACAGAGTTAAGAAAATACTAGGACGTCATGGTAGCATTTTAATTGAAATATATAAAGGGTGTGCTACTATAAAATCAGCAATGTACTTAAAGAGATAATAACTTAATAACATCTGGAATGGAATTCTAGAGCAGCTCCTAAGGTGGCGTTTGGTTCCTGGAATGAAATTTAAATTCTAGTTATTAGTATGCTTGGTGGTGAGGAATAAAAATTGGTTTTAGTATTGATTAAGAATGTAGATTGGAATCTAATTCATGTATGGGTTGAAATCTAATTCGTGTATGGGTTGGTAGGAATGTCAAATTCCTATATACAAAGAATTTGATGGCGAACGTATAAAATTTAACTCTTCATCTTTGTCATTAAAAATTTAAAACAAGCTAAATTTAAATTCTATTTCTTTCGAAATCCATTCCGCGAAGGGTTTCTCAAACTACACCAAATCGAAACGCAATGCATGGCAACCAAAGAAATCCCTAACATTATTTAGGTGAGGCGTAAACTCATTAAAAAAACAAAGGTTGCATATTTATACTGTAAAGCATACTGGGTGGCAGGTAGTTGTGTTTTGTAATGACGAGTAGACTTGAATCGTCAAATACGCTACACATAGCAGTGAGGCTGTGAGCCAATGATCCAAAGTAATTCCCAACTACATTGAGCAAAGATGCACTCAGAGCAGAGATCGCAACACAGATAGATTAATAGATCCATTCTCTAAATCAATCAAAACAAGCAAACAATTAGCCGACAAATCGTTCAAGCAATCAAATATTTGCCTTTACTCAATAACTTGGCCGACCAGAGTCAAAACACTGAACACCATTGATGCCACGGAAACTAAGTATATCGATTTCTTTTAGGATTTTATAACACTTTCCAACTTCATATATATAACCAATTGGACATCAAATGATCAAATATTGGAAAAATAAATATAGCTCCAATAAGAACAAAAAACCTTAATTCACACGACTGGCAAAACCGAAAAAAGGAACAGCTCCAATTTCACATCAAAATCGACAAAGGTAGCGACGAGATGAACTTACTGGAAGCGCCAAGCGGAGTCAATAAGAGAATTTGCTTAAATACTTTGAATTGTCGTTGAGTTTCTTCGAAATTTAATGTAGCAGTGGAAGCGACGAAGAGACGATGTTGGAGCTTGAGCCCACCACGGTGGCGAGATGGTTGCAGCAGCTGGAGGACGCTGGCGGAATGCGGTAGAGGTCACCAGCGGGAGCTAACAGAGTAAGCAGTGGGGAACGGGCTTTGAAGCTGTCTCGATGTGGGTATACAATAGAAATAAAAGGGCTGAATGAAGAAATTGTGTTGTAAATGTGTGGTTTCATTGGGCTGGTCTGATTTGTTAAGTAACCTACTTCAACAGTTCAACACCACAGAGAATGGAATTGCGGAAAAATGACCACTACTAATGGAATAGCAGAGAAAGAAAATTGGTCTGTAGAAAGAAAATTGATTCATCTATTTGGTAGAACAGAGAATTCAGCTAGAGAAATATAACTGAGAATCGTGTCTCTTGTTTGGTACAACAAAGAATTCTATAAAAATTTATTATATGTAATCATTATTATTTTGTAAAATTTTCTTATTCAAACCCAAAAATATTAATAACTAAACATTTCATTGATCTAACAATAAAAGTTACTAACATAATTTACTCATTCACTATTAAATAAAGTACTACAATTTAATTCAAACCAAAACAAAGTACCACAATTTGATTCAAGCCACAACAAAGTAATACAATTTGAATCAAACCAACACTAAGTACTTCAATAACTGACCATTATTACATTTCTACAAATTTAGTTTCTCATCAGTAACATAAAAGAGGGGAGAAAGGTCATCAATAAAACACGCACAGGCACACATGAGTTAAGAAAAATGATAAAGACACACACCAGCATTGGCAGGAATGGTCCACAAAGTATCATTTAAGGTTGCAAGGCACAATTTCAGAAGATGCACATCCTTAGGCCAATTTTTTATGGAGAATCTTAGTAATATTACATAATTGTTGATTATATATATGAATAGAGATGCACATCTTAGTTAACTGAAACGGTGAAACCTGATACCATTTTAAAAGTATCTTTGTACATTATACCATCAGTCAAACAAATTTCTCCTGTCTATTGAGAAGCGGATGGACCCTAAGCTAACACTGTCTTGACCAGCATCATGTAAGGTTGCCTGAACTATCAACAGTCAGTTGTAGTTAATGAGTGGGATAGATAATAAAATAAGATCACTGAGAAATCTTGAACCTTCTACAAATTGGTCTCATTTAATACTCTGTTTTTGCTTGTTTGTAGTTTTTAAACATGTCAGCTGTATTTCAGTAATACAATTTTAGTAATACTAATTCATGTCAAACGTGATGTTACTGTTGTATTGGTGCATATGAATTACAACAAAATCATCTTGTTTATTTTATTTCAGAAAATGACTCCTGAAGCACATTTTATTTCTACTAGATATACAAACAGTGTCATCAAGTCATGTGCTGCTTTGTCCTATGTTGATTTATAATGCCAAATTTGGTTCACTTTCAGCCGACTGATGGGTCCAGTAACTATAGATTTGTGAAAAATGAATGCTTTAGCAAAGGTATGTGATTGATGCAATTTTTTTATCCTAACAAGATACTAGAACCAGCAACAGAGTGACCATCAGCAACAATAATAAAACTTTCTAGTAATATCAAAACAACCATTCACTTTCCGTAGGCCTGTGTAAACATTTGCAGCAAAATGGTTCAACGTAAATTGAACATGTTAGATGCTCATAACACAAAAGCTGACCAACACAAAGACCACCCTCTCTGGCCAATTCGGTAAGCACGAAACAATAAGGGGAAACTGATAATTCCAATATTGCTCCAACAAGCATATGAACACAGAAAGTGTTGGAGTATAGTACTCCATATACACATGCAGAGAGCAGCAAAGACACGAAACAATGATCCATATCAATTTTTAACTAGTTTATAAATCAGCAAAGACACGAAACAAATATTCAAACTGAAATATTCATAAATCAAACCGAGTAAAAGAAATCAATAACTATTTTAACAAGATTCATAACAACTTTTAATAAGTTCATCGTAGAAATCAAACTAAAATATTCATGAAGCATACTCTTTTAACAAGATCAATGGAATTAACAAGTTCATAAAAGAAATCAATCTAAAACATTCATAAATCACACAGACGCAATCTGATTGACAGACACACACACACACACACACACATATATATATAGATATATCTGCCGGATCAATAATATGTGAGAGAGAGAAGAGGAAACGGGGCTGCCGGCCAAGAGAGAGAAGAGAGATAATCGGAGAAGGGAGGTCGCCGGTAGAGAGAGAGAGAAGAGAGATACCTCGATGAAGGTACGCCGCTGGTCGGAGGAAGGGAAGCCGGAGAATGAAGCGTCGTTGGAAACCCTTGCTGGAGAGAGGAGCACAGAGTTGTGTGTGTGTGGGAGGACTGGGGTTTGGGTGGGGGGGACTCCGGGGGAGTGAGGGGGAGGGGGGTCGCACAAGGGTTTGGAGGACTTGAAGCCTCGGCTTTTTTTTAACTCCAGAAATGAAAACTTCATTTCTTGCCGTTTCTCTTCGCGTCAAGAGGAATTAAAAATAAAGAATAGGAATTGATGTAATTCTTATTTTCTAATTCTCAGTGTCAAACAAACAAAGAACATGTACTCATTTTTATTTCTCTGTTTTATACCAAACGCACTTTTTAGGCTTGATCCCGTCCCGTTTGAAAAATGACTCCTTATAACACAGCTTAATCAAATATTCTCGTAGCTTAGAAAAGATTCGGACCATCACATCTCTAAAAACATGGTTCTTGCACATTTCTCTCCTCCCCCTTTGAGCTCGAGTCACAAACGGTAGAGTGGTTGAGCGATTAATCAAAAGTGTTTCAGCCTAAACACCAAACTCATTCACATTAATGGTTTTACATATAAATAGTGAAGCGCGTAGGCACCCAACTCAAATAGACAAGTATTCAAACTGATATAGACTTTATATATGATATATAATATTTTTGTTTTGTTTATAATAACTTTTAATAAATTATATCTTATAAAAATTCAAATATATCGTTATGATCGTATTGTTTTAATCTAGATTTGGATATAAAATTTAAAGTAAACTACATAAATTGTCCCTGTGATTTATAAAAAGTTATAAATTTGGTCCCTCGAACAAACTTAGTACACAAATGGTCCATAAACATGAATTCTTGTAACAATTTGGTCACTTAACGTTTGGTTCGTGGAATTGAATTCGATGGAATTGAAATTTAAATTTAATTTGTTTAGAATTTTTTATAACTAAGACAAACGGTTAAATTTTATGTATTAATAATCAAATTTATTTGTTTATAGAAATTTGTCTTTCCTCCCAACTCATACATTAATTAAATTCCAACACATACATAAATAATATCAATCTACATCCCTAACTAATACTAAAAATTATATTCTATCGTTATCATCAACCATATTAATAACTAAAATTATGAAATACAATTCGTGAAGTGGAAAATGAAGATGGGTTGTAAAAGCAGATGTTGTATATATGCACAACAAACAATAAAAACTCACTTGTGAAAGTCGCCTCGTACTTTCAATAATGTATACTTGTTATAATATAAGGAGAAAACTGAAAAGGAATAAAATAAACAATTCTAAACCATTGCTCCTTGACTTGAAAAACATATATAAGATAAAATGTTTTTGTGTAAAAATGGCATATATATTCTTATACTTCATCATCATATACTATGTTTGCTCAAGTTTGATTTCATCTTATTTAATTGCCAAGAAACACAGTTTACAGAACTCTAGTCTCTATACATGATAGAATTAATACAAAGATGATGGATGATTGATGATCTGTACATACATACAAACTTCCATTAATTGCTACATAAATGCAGCAGATCAATTGGTTAATTAAGAACTCTTTTCCATCAGATCTTCAAGCAGCACCGATCGAGGGCTAACCATTGGAGGTCCCTTCTCCCGACGTTCCAACTCACTCAATCTGAAAGTAATCAATCTATCCCAATTCCCACCTTCAAACAACACCGCTGCCTTTCCATCACTAATCCTTTGCACAATCCCACAATACTTGTAATAAGGACTGTTTGAATTCTTGACGATGGCAATCATTCCAGGCATCAACAATGGCAATTCCGGAGCTTTCGGCTTACGAACCAAGCTCTGGTTGAACCCTGTGGTTGTTGATGTTGATGGTGGTGGTTTTTTTGGAGGTGGGTTCTTCTCTATGAACTCTTTGAGTCCCTTTTCACCACCTGGGAATCCACCGGTTAGGCCTAATAACTCCTTTTCAAATCCATCTTCAGGTACACTTAATATGACCACATCTTCTTGATCGGTGGTGGTGGTGGTGCTGGGTGGTGGTGATCTTTCTGGTGGTGGTTTTTTTAGTTCTTGTTGAAGGCCTTGTTCTCCATTGCATAAACCTCTGCCTCCCAAGATTTCATAAAGATTGAATTTTGCAGATATGATGATGTGGTGTGATGATTGTTTTGGAGTTGGGAAAGACGATGATGATTTGTGAGTGAAATTGGTTTGACCAAGAAAATGCGATTTGTGAAGAGTTAGGAGATTGAAGGAAGTAGCCATTTGATTTTAGAGAATTTGAGGAAGTGAATTGGAGAACTTGAAAGAGGCTAGAGAGACTGAAAATGGCTGCCAACCACAAGTTTGTTTGGTGATAGGTTTTCCATCTAAGAAAATCTAGTACTTTATGTGGCATTTTCTGATTTTTCAGTAACAACTTTTATTGGATTTCAATGGATAAGATTTTTTTTATTTAAACATTTAACTAATCTCATCTAGTACTTTATGTGGCATTTTCTTTAATAATCTCATCCATAGACTTATATTTTACATTTTATTTTATCCTTTTTTTTAAATATTTTAATCAATAATTAAAAATTGTGCTATAACCACAATGTGTGATATAAACATAAATGAGTCTCATCGATATAAACTTCTGATTAGACAACGTATTCCACAAAAAAAAAAATTGATTTTGCTAACATGTTATGTCCGTGTGATATAAAGAAAATTATATATATATATATATATGGTTTTTAATTTTTTATTGTCATTTCTTGCATAAATTTTCCATTATATATATATAAACAATCTTGAATATATGATATTCAACACTCATATTTATAACATGCACAAAATGCAAGGTACAACAACGAACGTTATAATCATATATAGATTTCAATGAATATTTTTTCAACACATCTAAAATCACTTAAAAACAACGTTTTTCATACATCATGTTGCTAGATCTCATTTTGACACATCAAGTTGCTAAAATTCCAAGTTTAACTTTTAAAGTCAAACTTTTCTTGACATTCTTATAAAATTCCATTTCATTACATTAATGACATAATTTTGAAATCAATAATGAACAAAAGTTATCTTGAAACATCGGGATGTTACACTAAATGTGAAGAAAAGGCGAAACAATTGATCATGCATTAGTGAAATGTAAAGAACCTAAGATCATTAGGAAGGGGTGTTCTAATCATGGGGATGAGACACTGTAGTATAATGACATTTCATGAACTAAGTAATTTCGAAGATAGGCAAAGGTAAGGAAATATGACAAGTAACAAATTTAGTCCATTGCATAATTCATATGGAAACATAAGAATGGTTTCTTTTTTAAAATCAAGTATCAAAAAGATAATTAAGGCATTTTTCGTTTTCTAATAACTTTGGTTTAAATTCGTATTCTAATAACTTCACTTTTAATTAAGGGATAGCTACTAAAATAACCATAAATCTCACCTCCTTATTAAGTTTTAGCCAAAAAAAATCCATCGAACCAAAATACTCACAATTTACGTTACCACATTTACGTGATACCTAACATTTTACGTGATGTGTACTTTTTACTAAAATTTTTAATGTATTACTTTACAAAAGGTGATTGATAACGTAAAGTACCTTAGCTTTACGTTACCAAATCAAATTTTGCTCACTCCCAATAAATATGCAATCATTACCTTTTTTTACCTATTTTTTCTTGGGACGGAGCAAAATTTGAATTTGGTAACGTAAAGATAAGTTACTTTACGTTACCAATCATCTTTGTAACGTAATGCATTAAAATATTTATAAAAAGTACACATCACGTAAATGTTGGGTATCACGTAATGATGTAACGTAAACTGTCTGTATTTTGGTTAGATGAATATTTTTTGGGTAAAACTTGATAAGAGGGTGAGATTTATGACTATTTTAGTAATTAACCCTTTAATTAATCTATCTTAGTTTATGATTGATATTGTAAAGTCTAGACTTACAACACATGTTAAAAGTTGCATTATGATTGACTTAATTCACATATTTTGAATTTCATAATGATCAAAAAATTTTAATTCATGTTAAGTTTCGCAATATACACATGTTCAAATGATGATATGAAAACTGGCATTTACGATCAAAAATTTTTATCTGAATATTCTAATTAGAAAAAATAAATATTCACATAAAAAAAATTATCTGAAATACTCATTTTATGATACGTAATTCATATTATAATACGCATTTTTTAGATTCCAAAATTATTTTCATCTATAATTATGTTATGAAAATTGGTATTTATCATACATAAGAAGATTATTAGAGAACTGTAATCCATATTATAGATATATATTAGAGATCATTGTAATCTATATTGTAGATGTACATTCAGTAATAAATAGGTTAAACAATTTTTTTACTCATATTCTAATTTGATAAAATATAGAATTTTAAATGGATTGTAATTGGTAACATAATTTAAATTTGATATTAAGATGTTAAGAATAAAATAGAATTTAAATTTAAAAAATATTTAATATTATTTTAAAAATCATAATATTTAGTTCAAAATTTAATATATATCATTAACTAAGTAAAAATCTAGAAAAGAAAACATATATTAATATTATTAAAATAAAATTTATGAATATTATAAATTAAAAAATTTTAGTTTGTCAAATATTTGTATTTATCAAACATGGTTTGATAAAAAATTAAAAGTATTAACATTGTAATTATAACAAATAAATATTTACAATAAAATATGTTTGAAATATAAATCACTTAATATTAAAAATCAAATTATAATATGTGTCTTTTAAATTTAAAAACAATAGTCTTATTTATTAATTGTAATATTAAAATTATTATAGATATTTATGTATAAATATTTTTAATTCATTTATGTCAATCAATAACTTTATATAATTAATAAAGTCTTATAATAAAATATGTGAAAAATCAGTTGGTTGGTTAGTCAAGATAAACATTATCTATTAACGCTATATTTTATTAATAAATATGTAAAAATTTAAAAGTATTTAATATCATATTGAAACACATAATATTTAATTTAAAATATCATTGATGATATATAATTCTAAGAAATAAAACATATTTTTGAATATATAGATTTTTTTATTTTTCAATTGTAGTATTATAAGTATCATGATTATTGGTAGTTAATGTATATATTTAATACACAATTTAATTTATTTGTGTAACTAATAAATATAAATAACAAAAAAATTTATAGTAAATCAAAAGGTTACTCTGTCGATATAAATATTTCATATTATTATAATAAATATATTTAACTAAGATATTAAAAAAAATTATTTTAATATATTTTTAGTAAAACATTTAAGTTACTGATACTGTTCTTTTTTTAAGCATAGTTATAGAAGTTATATACAATAATTGCATATTTAATCATATTCTTTTATGTATTTGAAACATTAATTAATTTATGTAAGTAATAGAGTTATTTAAGGAAAAAGAAGAGAAATATTTTTTTAGTGTAAAGAGAGAGTGTCATGTATCACAAATTATTTTGATTTATTAATATATATTTATACTATTAAAAAGGGTAACTAACATGTCGCATATATGACATGCTCTTATTGAATTTACCACATCGCTCTCTTCTTTTGCCATATAATTTACTGATTTTATTTTTAAATTTTAAAACAAATCAAAGCTATCTAAATCTAATATGGATTAATTTAATAACTAACTAACTAACTGAAATTAAGCAAATTTTACAATTCATATAATTATTATATTATACATATTTTTAAATATCTATTTCTATAATTAACTCATTTAATACATGGGTATTAACCTAGTATGTATTTGCACAAGAAAGAATGAAACACCCATACAACTAATATGAGTATTTCGATACCATTATACATTAATTTATACAGAGTACTTGCGGAAATACGGTCAATTTAAAGCTTTTAATACTTTAACAATCATCAACGTGATTCCAAACACTTTGTATATAACACAACAGAGTGTCTGAAATCACGGAGTAATGTAATTGGGGTCATAATGTTAAATCATCAATTTGATTACAAACGAATTAATAATCATTAACTAATTCGCGTAAGTCCAAAATGGAAGTCTGCTAGTCCCACCCCAATCATCAACAAAATATGGAGCTCCTATCCGTGCACCAATCAATGTCTAACAGTTTGGGCCAGCCGGACTTTTGCCCTTAACAGTTCCTGAAAAGAAATATCAACTAACGGGTAAACAACAAAGTTGTTTAGTGAGTTTCTAGTTTAAAGTTTCATGTATATGAATGATGTCATGCAATGCCATGAATTCAACCAACAATCTCAGGAGGCCAACTAATGGCTACTAAGCTACCACATTGCGGTTACCACACACAGGCTTACCGTACAATGGGTTTACAATCTACTGCTCGATTACCACAGACCACAGGCTTATCGATATGCAGTTTACAGTGATGCCATACGATTACCACAGACCACAGGCTTATCGTTTTACAGGCAATAATGGTTACCACACACAGGCTTACCATTATGATTCCGCTAGGTTACCACACTCAGGCTTACCGTCTCAGCGGAGAGAACAAATTAATGATCAACAACTTATCAACCGAATGATAATATGACAACAATAATGTATGTGATGGCAAAGCGTGTAAATGACAAGAATGATATGAAAGCAATAACATACAATTCATGATATGCATATAAATACATTAATCCTAGAACTCACAGTGGTGTACAACAAGCTCTCGGCCTCGAAACCGAGTTATAATCGTCAAAATATGATTAATAGTCTCCAAGGGACCTTAACCCGTCAAACCCCTATAAACAGGTTCATAATATAATATTTATAAGTCTCACAGCTTATAATTTCTTAACATTGATCCGGATACATTAGTCGTAAGACTTAACTAATTTCGACATTAAACCTCAATAATTATTTTGGTCTAATTATCCTCCTTAAAGATGTCATAGACTATTATGACAAAAGATCCCATAAAATAAAAATAATTAAAATTACAATTTCAGTCCAAGGCCATCCGAAATTCGAACCATGGTCATCCGAAATTCGGGTCATCCTAGATCCATACTTAGCAAATCTTTCAGAATATTTCAAGGCTGAACTGCACTTTCTGCCTTACGGATTTAATGTCAAAGATACTAAAATTTCTCTATATTTATTATAAAGAGTTGTAAAATCATTTCCAACATATATATATATATATATATATATATATATATATATATATATATATATACACACACACACACATATATATATATATACACACACACACACACACACACACACACACATAATATATATATATATATATATATATATATATATATATATATATATATATATATATATATATATATATATATATAGAGGGAGGTTCAATTGAGAACTTTTATGCATCGAGGTACAAAAGAACCCATATCAACCATTAGATCAAAAAAATTGTATGGATTAGATTAATGGCAAAAGGGTAAATAGTTGGACAATTTTATGCAACTTGTGCATTATAGGAACAAACAATGAAGGGCATTTTGGGGAATGTGCATACCTCATTAAATTTAATATTTGAACAAATAATCAAATAATAAATACCAAATAAATTCAATTGATACATTTCCAAATTTAACAAAAATTACACAAATTCAAAAAAAAAAAGATGATGGATATCGATGCATTTCATCGTTAATATTGTTTATCTATGCATCATGTTAAAAAAAGACGCATATAACAAAAAAATACAAAAATTCATTTATGCATCGTGTTCAACTTGTTCATCATTCTTTTATGCATCGTGTTTGTCGTTCATATTCTTCATTGAGCTATGCATCATGTTCAACTTGTTCATCATTCATCTATGTATTGTCATTGTTCATCGCCCATTTATGTATCATCATTTTTCGTTGTTGATCGTTCATCATCCATCGATGCATTGTCATTGTTCATCATCATCTATGCATTATCATTATTCATCGTTCATCATCCATCTATGCATCATGTTCTTCATAATTATCATCGGTTACCTCTCTTGTTCATGTTCATCATCATCGTTGTTCATCGTTATTATTCGTCTTCAAATCATCATCACTAAGAAAATCGTGAAGAACACGATTAGAGTTAGAGAGAGAGAGAGAGAGAGAGAGAGAAATGAGGAGGAAGGAATGTAGTTAATATGAGATTTTAATTCAAAGTGTAACTCCTAATTATCATTTAATGATTTTTAGAAATAAATTAATTATCATGTCTTTAGTTTTTCCTAAATGCCCTTTGTGCACCATTGGTGGATGGATTATCCGATGCACAAAAGTGACTCGAGGTGCCCCGATGCATAAAAGTTCTCAATTGAACCTCAATCTATATATATATATATATATATATATATATATATATATATATATATATATATATATAAACCCATTTTAACCACCAAAACATCATTTTCATCTTTTTAGATTACATAGGGTTCATATGAACTCAAATTTGGGGTTTTGAGATAAACCCACCAAAATACATAAAACTTGTCAATATATATTTAAAATAATGGATCTAACATATTTCATCATTTTCTTTTCAGATCTAGCCATTTCCAAGAGATCTTCGTAAAAACCCATCAAAATACATAGAAACTTGTATAATATACTTTTTAGATAATGGATCTAACATATTTCATCATTTTCTTTCAAGATCTAGCCATTTCGAAGAGATCTTCATGAAAACTCATTTGAGTTCTCATCTTCTTCATTTGAAGATGGTGAAGAGAAGAGAAAAGTAAGAGATCTATAAAAATAAGAGTTGGTACCTCTTGGATCTTCAAAACCGTATGAAGCTTCCAACAAAAATCAGATTTTTCTTTCTTTCTTCTTCTCTTTTCTCTCTTTTCTTTCTTCTCTCTCTCTCTTTTTTTTTTTGGAAGGGGACGAACACACACACTAATGTGTGTGTGTGGCGTAAATTTAAAGCAAGTTAGTTGTTTTTTTTTAACTATTTAATATTTACCATTTAGACCCTACAATTATTTTCATTTCTTTTAAGGTCCTTTCTTCATAAATCAATACTTTATTTATTATAATTTACACAACCATTTATTTATATATCACAATATTAATTAATATTCCGAATTTGTAATTCTTTACAATAAATATTAATTATCGATTAAATAATCGGGTCGTTACAATTCCTCCCCTCTTAAAAGGATTCCGCCCACGGAATCAGGTTCTTTCAAACAGAGCGGGGTATTTGACCATCATTTCAGCCTTCGTCTCCCAAGTCATCAGAGATCCACGGTGGTGCTTCCAACAAACGAGTACCATCTCGATCTCCTTATTCCTTAGGTTAATCACTTTGTCACCGATAATCTTGTCTGCTTCTTCGACATATCGCAACCGCTCATCGATTTGCACATCATCCAAAGGAACGGTCACTTTAGGACTGATCGGGCTTCTCTTCAAATAGCTAACGTGAAAGGTGTCATGAATTCCTGCCAAATCAGCGGGCAGCTCTAATTTATAAGCTTGAGCTCCGACACGTTCGGTAATAGGAAATGGTCCAACATATCGAGGACTTAACTTTCCTCGCTTCCCAAATCTTATAATCCCTTTCCACGGAGATACTTTCAGCATTACTCAATCTCCCACTGCAAACTCAATATCTTAATGACGTTTGTCTGAGTATGCTTTCTGTCGGTCTTGAGCCGCTTTGATTCGCTCACGAATAATCTGAATTTTATCATGCGTCTCTTGAAGCAATTCGGGACCCGCCAACGGTTTCTCGCCTGCTTCACGCCAACACGTCGGAGTTCGACACTTCCGACCATACACCGACTCATACGGAGCTATCTTTATATAATGGATTTTGTATGAAAAACAATTATCCCAGTGACCAATTTGATAAAAAACTGAAAACATAATGATTTTTTCAATGTAAATTTCAACTAAAACGTGATATTATTTTTTTAAACCTGACCAGCAAGTTACCGATAATGAATTTTACAGTTTTAATAAGAAAAAAAATACAAGGAATAAAATAATAAAAATTATTTTAACAAACCAAACTATAAAAACATGATGTCTTAATTAATATTAATCCTATCATCTATTTATATATCTATAATCTTTGGATACTAATAAAATAGTAAATATACTATATTTTCGTGAAGCCACGTGTCATTATCATGAATCGACACGTGACAGTTATTGTTAAAAAAATAATAAATTCTAACTATATCTATCTAAATTTAATATAATTTATTTTTAAATTCAAATCATATCTAACAAAATGTAGTACTCTAATAACTTATTAATTAGAATATAATATAATAAAAATTTTTAAAATATAAAAAATATTTACTATTCTTATATATTTAGAAATATATAAAATTAATAGGCAGTAGTAATAATAATAATAATAATAATATCACTCTTATATATGTTTAAAAAAAATAATATTTATATATTTACCTTTTAGTTTATTATATTTTATATATATTAAAAAAACGAATACAAACTAGTATACATAAAAACTGAACAAATTATAATTTTTTTAAACGATAAACACAGACACCGAACATACTAATTTAATAGGTTTTTTACTTATTAGCGAATCCACAAATCAATACGATGATTATATATTACAATAAAATCTTATAAAGGGCATTTTCGTCCGTTCACTGGTAATAAATCGACTATACCTCAAAATACCATTCACTTATACACTTATATAATGTAACAAACGCCCCCCATTCTCTCTCTAAAAACTTCCAGATTCCAATCGCATTGTTCATCCTTCGCCCCCCCTCTGCATCTCTCCGTTGATTTTTCGTCGATCGGATTTAATTGGATTCGCCGCCGACGGTCCCAGATTAATTCTGCAGATTCCGGTAATAAGGGTTTTGACCAGCCGGCGACGGTAATACCTAACTCGATTTCGTATAGGAAGTTAGGGTTTTGAAATTTGAATTTTGGAGGCGGTTTCTACATTTAGTTAATATGCCGAGAAGTTCGAGGAGCAAATCTCACAAGCAAAGCAAGCATAGTTCGAAGGAAGCGGCAGCGAGGGAGTACTCGGGTTCCGACGAGGATGTGAAGATGAAAGACAGAAGTAGTAATGGTGGTAAGGAAGATGGGGTTTCTTTCAGGATTTCCAAGGATTCTTCAGTTTCCGGAGAAAGACGGAAGCATGGTAAGGATCTGTCTGGTAATCATGGGAATGGGGATGTATCTGAGGAGCATACGACGTCGTCGAAGCGGCGGGAAGAGAAGAGTCACGGTGGTAGTGATAGGTGGAATGGTGGGATTAGTGAGGAGAAAGGTATAGTGGTAAACATAGAGAACATGGAGTTGTTGAAGTCGAAGGATTCTTCGAAAGTCGCTGGTGAATCAAAGAGCAAGAGTAGTAGGAGGCATGATGCCGAGGGTGCGAGTGTTGCGGTACTGGAGAAAGATGAAAGTAAGAGCGGCAGTGGGAATAGAGGCGAAAAGAGGAAATCTGAGAAAGAATCTGCGAGAAAAGAGAACAGTCAGTATAAAGAAAATAAGGAGTCCAAGGATAAGGATCGTGGGTCTGATAGGGGAAGGAAAGCTCACTCTGATAAGCTCGACGCTGAGACATCATCGAAGCAGGCTGAAAATCAAACGAGCAAAAGAGGAAAAGAAACTACTGGTAAGCAAATTCGTTATTTTGGTATGTTTGGGAACTAGTCCATATTAAGAATGTTATAATTAGGTTTTTGCATAGATGTATGATCAGTGTGTTCATATCATGGTCTAGTCGGAAAGACACTGCTTGGCGGTGCATTGTATTTCTGTACATTGCTTTTGCTAAATCCATGAGTCACATCATCGAAGCGTTTATCCAATTGTATGTGAGCTGAATAAGGGACCTGCAAACATGAGCCTTGAGCCACTGGAAAATCTTCCTTTCAGTAGAATGAGGAAAAGACGATAATACTAACCTTATCACATATACCATAATTTTATAACTCGCCTCATTGTGTGTCACAACTCACTTCGTATCAGCATTGACATTTCTGCTACACTCATACCATGGATAGTCATTTGGTGCCCAACATTCTACCCTATAATCACAATTGCACAATTCCTGTCTCAAATTCATCAACACTGCACTGTCATTTGGCTAGCATCCTCAGCAATCTTCTCACAAACAATGGAAGAATTCATATCTATTTGCTTATCTGATTATATTTTACCTCATATTTGGATTTTCCTACTAAAACGAGTACACCTCTAGAGTTTCACTTTGTGTGCTTAGTGAAGTTCTACCTTCACATCTATACACAATCTAGCTTCATTTATTAATTAGATATTGTCAGCCAAAAGCATATACCATCCATGACTAAAGTATTAAGAACATTGACTTAACATTAGACAGTTGCATAACTCTAAATAACATGGAAACATTATTCTGCCATCACATGCTTTAAGGTTTATTAGTGTATCTTTGTTCACTTAAACACTATTCTTTTGGACATCGACATTCATTTTCTCATAAGCCCAACCTCCATGTCATATTATCACATGTCAATTCTAGGTCAATACACATTATATGTAAATATTTTTTATTTTTCTTATACCATCCATGGAGATACTAGTTAGTAATTATACTGTAAGATATTATGGTAGATATATAGTCTGTTGGGAAAAAAGTGTACATATACTGAAAATTTCAATCAAGCTCCATAATGTTCGTTCAGTGAGAACTATTTATATGAGAATGGTTTTTTGGGGATATTCTTCAACCTGTAAGGCCAACTCATGGACTGGAAATGCCAAGTTCATCTTATAAATTCCTTTTGTGATTTTTATGTAGGCAACTAAGCATGCAGGGCTGTAGCTATATTTTGGTTGCCTTTTGGACTATGATATATGTCTTGATTACTGTTGCTGCACAATTAGTGTATTTTTGTAATGGATGCATTTCATGACTATTCATGTTGATTCTGCAATTTGAAGCTGAGTGTTTCGTAGTTTCAAGTCTCTTATGATCTCTAGGTATCGTTTTGAAGGGCTTTTACTAATGACTTGATCACTTTAATAGCTGTTTCTTTTTCCATCTTCTACCAGGATGGCCTATAGAAGAAGGGTTGAGAAACCCCGAGTTAGAGAAGGAGCTCGAGAAGAGGATGAGGAGAAGAGGAGAAGGTTCGAGTGACAAGGATAAATACCATGATGACGTGAAAGAAGGCGATGATAAACGCCCCTCTACGAGAAGCGATCGTTTGAAGGATGAAAGGCATAAGGATGAAGGATATGGAGATGTGTACAAGGAAGACAGTGTTAGAGAATCTAGACAAAGGGAGGAAAAGTACCGGGAAGATGGTGAGCGAGATAGGAAAAATAGGGATGTTAAGCACCGAGGAGAAAGTGAACGATTTAACAAACACAGAGATGATAAATACCGTGAAGATGGTGAAAGAGATAGACACCGGGATGACAAGTACAGTGAAGATGGTAATAGAGACAATAAATACAAGGATGACAAATATCATGAAGATGGTGACAGAGACGGCAAACGTAGAGAAGATAAGTATGTTGACATTGGGGATAGAGACGAAAGGAGCAGGGACGGAAAGCGCAGGCAAGATGATGATAGGGATTATAGGCATAAGGAAGAAAAACATCGAGAAGATGTTGATAGGGACCATCGGCACAGGGATGTGCGGCACAGAGACGACGCTGATAGAGAGAAGAGATCGAGGGATTCCAAGTACAGAGATGTAAGAGACCACCCTATTGAGCCTGAGGCTAAGCGCATGAGGGATGATAGTGCTGCTACTGACTTGTATCCTAGAAAAACAAATAATCGAGATGCAAGTCCGATTTATGATGATCAAGTTTCCAGATACAAAGATGATAAGGATAGGAGAAGAGGTAATGAGAAAGACGAGTCTAGTGATTATAGATCACGTAGCATGAAGGAGCAACGCTCTGAATCAGAAAAGAGATCTAGTGCTAAAGTCGACTCCGTTTCTGATAGGGGAAGACCCGGGTCTCGTTATGCGGACATGGATATTTCAGCTAGCCATAGCCGCCGCAGGAGCTCTCCTGGCAGAAGCTCTTATTCTGCAAGAGATCCTCACAGGTAAATTTTATTAGATTATCTATGCTGATATTATTTTAAATTCAATCTATTCTAAATCATAAAGTACCGTGATGTATGACTTGCATTGTTCAGGGCTTCAAAGCAAGAAGAAGCCAAGTATAGGGACCATGGTTATGAAGAGAGAGCCCGTCATAATGTTCACTCGAGTAGAGATTTTGCGTCTACTCCAGGACAATCTGATAAACTTCCTTCCAGATCAGTGGAGAAAGTCACAGTGAAGGATGAAAGCTACATTGGTGATGTATCAGGCGAAAAGCGTTTGAGGCCAGATGCTCGCTCTTCTCCGCAGGTTGATAAATCCCCATCATCAACAAGTAACGAACGCAGGAACTTGAGCAGGTCTGATGCCAGAAGAAGTCTTGAACTTGAAGAACCAGGGCAGAAGAGCAGTGGTTCCAAGGATGCAAAGGAACATACAATTAAGGACAGTAAAGGAAGTCGAGAATTGGCTATGGAGGCACACCCTGATAACGATTTTTCACAGGTTGATGGAGACAATTTATCTGTTTCGTCACCGTATACAAGGAGTTCTCATTTTTCTGGTAATTGTAAATCTTTATACCACTTCCATCTCCCTTCAGGACATGGTCTGATAGCTTTTGTTTTTGTTCTACAGAAGATGACAGAAGTAAGTCGAATAATCGTCACCGGAGAATGGGCGACCCTAACATGGGAAGAGTCCAAGGTAATTGGAAAAATGTCCCAAATTGGCCTTCCCCCTTGGCAACCGGTGGTTACATCCCTTTTCAGCATGTTCCCCCTCCCATGTTTCATCCGCTTATGCAGCAATTTCCGCCTCCAATATTCGGTAGACCGCCGATGAAGTTAAACCCTGGCTTGCCTTACCATGTTCCTGATCATGGTCGTCCCCTTGCATGGAGGAATCAAGTGGATGAATCAGTCCCACCTCCCTTGCATGGATGGGATGCAAATAATGCCGTATTTGGTGATGAATCTCACTTGTATGGAAGGCTTGATTGGGATCGTAGAACCCAATTGAGCAATCGAGGGTGGGAGCAAAGTGCTGATATGTGGAAGGGACAAAATGCTGGAGCAAGTATGGATGTGCAGTCTGCTTCTCAGAAAGATGGTTATTCAGTTCAGAGACCAGCTGATGAAATTTGGTCAGGGCAGATGGGGCAGCCTGTTGATAATGAACAGAACCAGCTGGATATTCAGGTCTCAACCTTAAATGGTGGTCAAAATAGCAACACCCTTGAAAGAAATGCTCCAGAAACTCAAAAAATCGCTGAAAAGCCTCAAATCTTTGAGGTTGCAAAGGAGGATAATACTCGTGTTTCACAAGCTTATCTTTCCAGGGTTGATGTATCTCAGGATCTTACTCAACCTGAACTGTATAACCAGTGCATAAGCATGATTGATTTAGATCAGGAAACATTGTCTGATGAAATTGACTGCAAGATTTTGTTTTTGGAGGTGAGGATGATGACACTTTTCTAAGTAGATGTCTTTTCTTTTCATTTAAGTGTATCTACTAAATAAATTTCCTTTCTATGTGACAGGAGGGTGTAGAAGCCAATGTTACTGATAGCGCCTCACTCTTTGCTGCCGAAAATGATTCTGTTTTTCAGGTTTATCTTCTTCAAGTTTAACTTTCTGTTTTTTTTCCCCCTCTAAATGTTGTCATGTCTTGATACGACTGGAAATAATCTGTGCAAGCTTTTAAATTAAACTTGTTATTTTGCTTTGCAGAAAGCCATGCTTCTTTACAAGAGACAGAAGGAAGAGTTCAACTCAATGAACAGAGAGAAGATGTTGTGCCCTGCAAACGGTCCCAAGTCTGTTCCACCATCTGATCAAGAGAAAGGTGGTTCAGATGATGATGGCAAACCTGCAGACGAGGAAGCTGCCGAGGGTACAGTTCTGGAGGTTAGTGAAGAAAAGGGTGAACTGCTTATTCAAAAGCTTGACACAGATCCTGTGATTGAAGCCAATATCGTTGATGAGCCAAATGAACCTGAAGGACCGATGGATATGGAGGTGGATCATGCTGTTGTTGTAAAGCAAGAGGAAGAACGTGAGTTAACCTTGGAGGAGAAATCTTCAGCAGTCAAAGAAAATGTTGAACCATATGCTGGCAGCTTACTACCTTGTAAGGTTGAAGAGGCAAGCGAGTCTACCAATGATGAGAAGAATGAGTTGGTTAATACCAAGTGTAGTGGTGGCGGCGGCGATGGTGGCTCTTCATTGGTGTCGACTACTTCCGTGGCAGTGATGCCAACAGAGTCAATTGAATTTGGGTCAGTAAATCTAAGTCGGATACATCACCATTCTCCTGAAAGTACACATTGAGACAATTTTTATATTTGAGCTTTTGAAATGCCCAGGCCCCTTCTATCTTATAATCGTTGCTCGTTGATCAATAAAACTTCTCCCATTCTATTTTTTGCTTGTGTAGTTGTGTTTGTTTCATATTCACAGGTAATGTTGCATGACGACTTTCAGCATCTTTATCCACCAACCCAGAAGGCGACATCTGTTGTTGTAGCAGCAATGCTGCTCCAAACAGGACTCTCTTGGAAGGTATCTTCTGTTCTCTTTTTCTGCATCAAATCTGCTTAAAATTACATGTTTAGTTTAATGCATATGCAACGGGGAAATCCACAAACTCCATGATCTTCTTTAAATACAAGAATCATCACCTAAAAAGCTTGATCCTTAAAGTCAATCAGTGGGGTTAAGGTCACGTTTGTTGATCAAGAATCTTAGGGTCGTGTTTGGTTCCATGTACTTCTTAGGATTGCATTTTTAAATCCTGTGAGTATGGTATTTTTCAGAAGTCCCTTTGGTATCCAAAGGATTTATAATCCCTCCACACGTGCATTTTACATATGACCGAATTAGACTTATCTCGATATAAACACGTTTGTTGATCAAGAAGGGCTGGGATGTTTTTGAAACTTTTTGTTTTTTAGAAACTAGAAATAATTAACGTATAAAAATATATTATTTGGACAACATTATAGAAATCCAAATTTTTCTGAAAATTCAAATTTGGAGGGATTATAAAAATATATTTGTTAAATCAAGAATCCAAAAATTTTTTTTATCAATATTAATTTAGGAGATTGTATGCATTTAAATATTATTTGGACAACATTAAACAGGTTTAAATCAAATTTACCTCTTTTTAGCTTATAATTTTATAAAGTTTACCCAATTAACGTGCCATATAAAATAACATCCAAAAGTGACCAATATCTTGAATGCAACATCCAATTATTTATTAAGTTACCATAGGAACATTATAGGTTGACTTTTATGTGGGACAGTGTGTAATGGGCTAACATTTATATCGATTTGTACTACAAACACAAAGCGATTTAAAAAATGATTCTTTGATATCATATTGGCTTGTTTATTATATATCTACACTCACTATACATAAAGTTGAATTGCCCGTATTTTCTCCAATAACAAAAGATCCCCGTGAAATAACAAAAGATGCATTTGTTCGCCTGAAAAAAGTTTAAAGAACGTTATTTCTTTACTTTCCTTGACATTGTTTAATTGGTCTCAGCTGTGTTATTTTCTCTACTTTGGTTGATTGATGGTCACATAAAATTGTTTTCAATAAGAAATTCAGTCAGTATATAGACTGATAATTAAATTTGGAAACAAAGCCTATGAATCAACATAGATTTAAACTAAACATTATTTGCTTGCAGTATCATACACATTCTCATCTTATATTTTTTTTTTTTGTTAATGATGTCATATCCACTTATTAAACTTAATTGTTATGAAAAATAAAATCATTGTTTATGATTAAAATGGATATAAGTGGTGAAAGTAGTAATAATGTTCATTCTATAAATTAGTTTTTCAATTTCATCATCATTCTTTCATGTGATAAAATTCATCAGTCCAATAAAACATATATCCATTCAATATTATGACCCATTAATGATGGATTGAATCTCGTCAGATAAGAAACCAGCGATTTGTCAATTAATGGAATAGATTGACATCTACCTTTTCCTTAAAAGTAAATAATATAATTTGAAAATTTTTATAAGGACATTAAGGGTACGTTTGACGCAATAGAATACAAACTTTTTAATCATTTGGCAAAAATTTTAATTTTCAATGAAAAAAATAGAGAGTTGATGTTAATGAAAATTTAAATGCTTTCATTTTCATTTTATATATTTTTTTTACATTTTTATTTTATGTGAATATTTAATAATACGGTAAAGAAAACTTATAAATATAAGCGGATTTCATTGTGTTGTATAAAAAGTACTTTTAGTTATAAGTATGTTATATAGATTTGTGTATTTTATTATATCTTTTTATTAAATTGCACATTGTTTTCATTTTTGTTTTGAAAACTTGGGTACTTCATTTTAGGGGTGAGCAAGGTTGAACTTAAAAACCTATCTAAATTTATTTTTAGAATAACTATAAATTTTTTATATTTTAATGATTTGTTTTGCGTTATGTTATGTTATATGTCAGACTGTCAGTTAACATCAACCGACTATTTTTTTTTTTAACCATTCTCAGTGATGAACATGTCATTTTTTTATTATTTATGTAGTAAATTACAAAAATGGTACTGTGGTTTGGTCAATATTATGGATATGGTCTATAATCTCTAAAAATTGCATAAATGGTCTCTCAAAACATTATTTGCTTGCAAAAATGGTCTCTTTTTCTTTTAACTTCTTTTGAATGACGATTTTGTCATTTTTCTCAATAACAGTTTTAGTCCCTCAACTATATAATTTACGCTTCGTTTTAGTCCTTTTCATGAAACTTTAGTTTTGTTTATATTTTAAATGTTAATTTAAAAAATTAATAATTATTATTAGTTATACATTGTAATATTTTAAAATATATTTAATTTATAAAATGCATTTATTTTTTATTTATTAAAAATATCCAATTAGAATATTGAATTTATTTATTTTACGTTTCTTTTATATATTTAATTTAATTATCAGAAAATTATTAATTTTATATTTCATTTCATAAAATATTTATACATTTTTATCTTTTATATGTTTTCATCTAACTATTTCATTACGATAATATACTTTGATTTAATTATACTTTTTAAGAAAATGTATAAACTAAGGGTTTTATTCATTTTCATTAAAATATATTTTTTTAATATGTTTGAATTCAATTTAGTATTTATTTGTTTTTAATTTAATATTTTTGTTATGTTAATAGGTTTCAATTTAAATTTACAGTTTTATTGATTTTGTTTTAACTATTTCGTTACTTACTACCTTTTAATTAAATTATGATTTCTAATAAAAATATATAAAATCAACATTTTATTTTTTTGTATTTAAATATTTTGTTACGTTAATACATATCGACCTAATTATTATTTTCAGTAAAAAAATGTATAAACTTCAAATTTTGTTCGATTTTATCTTAAATATTTTGCGCTTATACAAATATATTTTATAAAGTTTACTCGATTTTATCTTAAATACTTAGCGCTTAAAAATTTTATTCTTTTTATCTTAAAATATTTTGCGTTTAAAAATTTAAAGTAAATATATAACTATATAAACTTAACATAAACATTTATATTTTTGATTTAACAAAATGTATACGTTTTGGATTGTATACTTTGTCAATACATGTTGGTTTGTGTATTTCGTAATTAAATCAAAATATACTTATGTAACACAATAATCAGAATAAAAATCAAAACATATCAATGTAACAAAATAATTAGTATAAAACAAACAAATCAACAAAATGTATTACAATAAAAAAAATATAAATAAAAATGAATAAAACAATAAGATGAGCGACATTATACGTAACTAACAAAATAGTTAAATTAAACTGTCCCTATGTTTATATATAATTTTTTTGAAATTATAATTAAAATAAAAAATATTAACATAATTAAATAGTTAGATGAAAACATATAAAAATATAAAAATATTTTTACAAATAAAACATAAGATAAATAAATTGGATATATAAAAGAGATGTAATTAAATAAATTGTGTATAAGGATTAATTAATAATAAAATAAATGTATTTTAAAAAAATAAAAATGTATACATAATATAATAATGAACTTTTTAAATTATCATTTAATAATTAAAGAAAAAGCAGAAATTTATGATAAGGACTAATACTGAAAATAAATCACATAGTTAAGGATCAAAATTGTTGATAAAAAAAGGGTAAAAATATCATTTTTTATATAAGTTTTAATTAAAATATTCAAACGTTTTTGCAAATTTTAAGTAAATTTTTTTATTTTTTTAAAAAATTCTAGAAAAGTTGCAATTTTTTTTTTGAAAAGGTTAAATATATTTTATTTTTCACGAAAACCTTTAATATTTTCTAAATATTTCAAAAGAAAATATAAAGTTAATAAAATATTTTATTTTAACTTTTAGTAACTAAAATGGGGTGAAAAATAGTTTATATGTTTTTATAGAGTTTTTAATCCTCATTAAAAATCATTTTTTTTAAAGAATACTTCATAGACTTAATTTATTTGATGATTTAAAAAACGTTCACATTTATATTAAAAGGTTCAAAAAATCTAAACTTAAAACATTATTTTTTAGTTAATGATAAAAATAATTTGTATATTTTTATAAATATTTTATTATTTATTTTCATGTGTTTTACATTAAATTAATTTTACTATTTTGTTAATTTATTCCAATTAGTTTGTTATTTTATAATAATAAAAAACGATATTAATAATAATTATGAAACAATTAAGGGTAAAACGATCATTTTAAATGGCCAAAGGATAAAACCAGTAACAAAACTTCAAACACAAGGACTGACAGTAGGGGTGTTCAAAAAATTACGAAACCGAAAAACCGAAAAGTCGTTCCGATTTTAAGGTTAACTGAACCGGTTTTTCTATTATTTTTGGTTTGGTTAACCGAATCGAAAAAAACCTTTGGTTACGGTTTAGGTTCACGATTTCGGTGACACGGTTAACTGAAAAACCGATATAAATTTAATTTTATATTTTTTAACTTCTGTGTCTATAAATATTATCGCAACAATAATTTAAAATTATATCCTATTAATTAGTCTACATTAGTTTTGAAATTAAAAACAACAAAAATTTACAATTGAACAATTTAATTTAGAAAATTATAACATAGTTTTTTTATTCTATTAAATTTTTTAAAATAATGTTCAATCTTTTTAAATATATTATATTAAGAAATTTGTAGTTTTATTTTCTCGTTTTTATTATCTTAGACATTTAAAGTTTTTAGAAACTAATTGTTGAAAGTTTTAATTTAAAAGATAATTATTTAAAAAAATGGTTAATTAGTTAACCGAACCGAAAAAATCGGTTAACCGGTTTTTTAGGTTTAGTTTTAGGTTTACTAAATTCTCGAACTGATACCTCTGGTTAAACATCCGAAATGCGATTTTGATTCGGTTAACCATCCATGAACACCCCTAACTGGTAGTGTAATTTTTAAAGTTAAAGGACTTAATCCATAATTTCTATTAAGCTACATGGACGAAATTTATAATTTACCCTATAAAAATGATGAAATTCCAAATTAAAAAAAAATCTATATACCCAAAATGCCATTATACATATATTTATAAGTGCATCATGATGTATTAATCTAAGAACACATATGCATTTAATCTAAAGGTTACGGATGGTTCCCAAGGTTTTTCGATGCATGAATATTCGATCCTGGTTCAGTTGTGTTTCGTTATTTGAATTGTTTGAAAATTTTTTTATTCATTTGTTTTTGTAATTAATATTTTAGAACCTTTAACAATACGTGTTCGATAACTCGGTATAAATAAATAGCGACACGGCCAATCCCATAAGTCCATATTCCATAACCTAAATTTAATTTTTAGAAGGGTGTTACTTCATGCACCACATCTATATCCTACAATTGACCTAAAACATGCTTTTTTTTCATAACTAATCATTATATTTTATTTGTTTACACTCTTTTGTCCAATCAAAAGATAAATATTTATAGGTCAAATGCACAGAGGTGGTGTATGAGAAATTAGAGGTGGTGCATGAAGAAATAGCCTTTTTAGAACTTAAAAGGTTGATGATGTGACAGGGAACAAACCTCTCTTAATTTCCATAAAAGTTGCGGTAAACCCCTTAAGGTTTACTCAGATTTGCAAACTAAACCTTATACTTAGGAATATTTGCAACTTGTGATCACTTTAGAGTTTAGAATTTAGATTACACAATTTAATTCGTTTGATAAAACTGATCGACATTGTTGGCATCAAGGTTGGTGTTGCACTGTTGCTGATCTTTGTCTTCTAATAATAACTACTTGATCAAGGCTCAAAAGCACTGCCATCTCCATCTTTCGCGTTACCTAAATCAGAATCCCATAGCCTGCTTGGTAAACCCTGCATCGATTATACGATTGAAGTTGGTGCCGCGCCGTAAGTTTTTTTTTTCTTCTTTTAACTAGCGTTTGATTATTTAGGATTCTCTTGAATTTTATTCAAAATTGATCTACTTATTGCTACTATATGCTTCGGTATGTATTCTGCTGGACATGATCATGAAATTTTGAACCTAAACGCTGACAATTTATTTCCCCTTTCTTCCTGGTACATTTAAACTGTTAACGATGAACCGTAGGGTTGATTTTTCTAAAGCTATGTATTTGAGGGCTAGGAATTAAGCAAACGGAAAGTACAAATCTATTTCGACTGTTAAGATCTGTACCAGGTAGCTTATCATCGGAGGAGGGAGGTTTTGCTAGCTGATCCGAATTGGTTATGATCATCTGCTGTTGATTTCTGACGTATGATATATTTCTTGAATTGTTGATGAATTCCTGACTGATTATTGTCTAGGGTTTTTTTTGGGGTCTGGGAAGCTTATCCGAATTGGTTATGATCATTTGTTGTTGATCCCTCTCCTTGTGTTCATTTATTTGTGTACTTTTGAAGCAATGACAAATAATTTCATTCCCCCATAATGGAGCTGGAAAGATAATATGAAGTTCCCTTCGATTATATCGTATTTCTTGGTTCCTGCATAGTGCATACATCAGGTTGAATGGTTGATAGGATGAGGGTCACATCTTCATTTCTCCTCGTGTAAATCCGTTAAGCAAAATGATACATGGACAAATCTTATGGATCCTTTATCCCATATAGACTTCAGCCATGAAGTTGGCTTTAACGTTCTAGATGCTTTCTTTTTAAAGTATCTGAAATAAAGATGAATTACATTAATCGATTTATTACACTTCGCTCAAGCACATATCTTAGTATCTGTTTCTTTCTGAAGTTATTTATGTAGGTTTTTACTTACATGGTTAATTGGTGAGTTTCAGACTTCTGAATACTGAACTTAATGAATTTCACATCATCCAGAGCATAGCTTACTCTTGGCAGAACAAGCAATGGGTGATGGTCCTAGGGGAATAGAAATATTTCCAGATCATTTTCAGGCTTCAACTTCTGGTGAGACCCCTCAAGCAAGAAGATCATCAATTTCACGCACTAAAAATGATTTTGAGGTATTATACTTTAAATGCACTATCCTTAAAAGCTCTTTTTCTTTAATAAGTTGATTTAATTTAAGTTCGTTTGATCTGCATTAGCATAGTTCCAGCAGCCGTTTGTGGGCAAGAAGAAGATTAAAAACCGCTGCATCCATGTTAAACTTTCTCAGTCCACGGAGGATATCTTGGGGAAACGACACAAATGAGCAAGAAAAGGTCAATGTTGTACATCATCCTGAATTCTCATCTGATACATTATTTCCATTTTTCCTGAACATTTTTGTTGTATTGGGCAGGTTATCATCTTATCTGCCACGGAAATAAAAGCGCTTCAATCAGGACTTGCTGAATTAGAGGAAAGAGAAGCTCATCTGAGAGCTCAGTAAGGGGAATTAATACCCTTTCTTTGTAATAGCTGCATGCCTTTTATCTTTTTGTCGATCCACATTTTCTCGAAATTCAAACATAAGCTCAATGGAAACGATGTATTGGTATTGTTCAGTAGAGGGTAGTTGACGTGTTGATTTCACTACATCCTTGTGTGCCTGTATCAACCCCCGGTGCTCAACTTAATTTGTTACTTCATGCAGGTTGGAACATATCGATGAGGTTCTTCGCACTGCCCATCTTTCAGGCTATCTACACATGCGAACTGTATTTCCTAGACTCTTTTCCTCTGTCTCTGCTGATCATTGAGTCACCATTTGTAGTTGGCCAATTACTGATTCCAGAAATGAAATTTAACAGAGATGGGAAGCATTGCCTGGAGAACCTCCTCCTCTTGATGACACAGAAGTCGACGACTGGCTTCCACGTTTTGTTGTACTTCATGGACCCTGCATCTTTTTGTATTTTCTGTCCATAGGTAATAGATAGATTCCATTCATTTATGCCATTTTCCTTCATTCCGACTTCCATTTTTAGGCCCCCATTATTCAATGTGAATGCATACATCTTCCTCATGAACCAAATAATTGCACTAGAGTATGCCTTTTGTATTTCGTGAGGAAAACATTGTTTTTCAGATTCAACTGTATTCATGATTTGATGATGACACCTGCTTGTTTGCAATTAGCTTTATGATGATGTCACTTTTCTGATTGGCCTGCAGATTTAAGTCCGCAAGACTCCACCCTGTTATCTGATGTTGTTGAAGTAGGGCCTATGCCATGCGCTACTAAAGAAGATGGGGAAACTCGACATCTTTTTTATATAGTGACCCGCCTTGGATTGAGATACGAGTGTTCAAGCACTTCCAAAATCCAGGTACCATCCACCATCCTTACTTCCACATACATACTTATGCACACATTGTAATTTAACAGTATATGTTCGCCCATTTGCTGCTTCATAAATCCTAAATTCCGGTCAACATAGGCCCCTCCAAACAGTTTTTTCCATAAGGATTCCATTTGTTTGTACCATTTATTTTCATTTTGTTGACCTCATGTCACTTAATAAGACCAACAATCTCTTTTTCATTTCTCTATCTCTTAGGTGGACAATTGGTTGACGGCGTTGCAAGACAAATGCAAATTGGGCTCACGTTCAAGCACTCTCTGTCATTAATCTTAACCAGTTGTGCACTTATGGTTAGTTGAATATAATTCTAAGTTGATAAGATTATATTGTTGATATGAATTGGTCAGGTAATAGTGTCAATGTAAGATTCATGGAGAATGAGATTTTGTTTAGACACTGTGCCAAAATTTTCGATAGAATGTTGTCATTTTCAAGGCGTGTCTATGTTATGTACTCAGAAAACGACATTTTCTGGGACGTCAACTTCACGGCCTTTAATGCTTCACTTCTTGAACCGAGACTTCAGAATGCTATTATCGAAGCCTGATTTCCGGTGGCATTGAATCTCGGGTGTGGACTGCTTCCCGTGGCTGGCTCTACAGTTAAAAGTCCTAAGAGAAGAAGGATCTTCACGGAAACATTATTTCAATTGGCAGTACATCATTTGGCCATTTGGATCACAAGGAATGACACCGACACTATTTTTTCTGGGACCATGGATCATGGCCCTTTTAACTTTGTGTGGGTAGATGGATGAATTGGGTTCTATATGTATTTTACATCCATGGTTCCATGCTCATGTTTTGCATTTGTGCGTGTGGGCCACTGGACCCGACCCGTATGTAGCAAATTTTTATTGGTGGGATAACGTTTATAATAATTTATTTTTATCTAGCTAATTATTATATATTCTAAATAAAAAAACGAACTTTTTTAATGGATGTAACGTGTGAAAGAAAAACTATCAATCACGTTTTACGTTTATGTAATCTTGCAACTCGCAATGGTTCTAAAATAAAATTTGAAATTATAATGACATTGTAGCTTGTGAATATGCTGTTAGAGTTGTAACATAGACATTTTGTGATTGGAGGATTATTTATATAATTTTAAGTTGGACGAGTAATAAAACTATAAAGGTTGGATATTGAACCGTATATTGAGCAATAAGAAATTATTGATATTGTAATATTTAGGGAAAATTACCAACAAAGGTAATATATTTATCAATAAAGCTATGATATTATTTTATGATTAATTTCAAACTTACAAGAAAAACATGTCGTCCAATAGATTTTGGTGATAAGATTGAAAACAAAAGATGAGGTTCTCAAAAATATGTTTTCATGTTTACTTGTAATTTTGAAAGCTAAAAATTAAAAACATAAAAAACAATGGATCTGAACACGTTATTCGGAAACCCTTGTTTCGAAGAAAATTTTCATCGAAGACAGGTTAACTAAACGTGCCAAAAGCTTTGCTGAAAACATATTCAAATCCAATGTTTTTTTGATGCTTTTGGTTTTTAATTTTCAATTTTCAAAATTACAATTAAACTTTATTTAGGTTATCGTCTTTTGTCTTCAATCTAGTCATCCCAATTTCATCTTTAAAATGTGATAAAGAGGAATGAAAAAATAAAGGCAAAAAATATTTATAACACACATTTCTATTTCTAAGATGTGTATTCTTAAAAAATAATCATGTTTTTATTTTTATTAAGAACTCCAAACAAAAATTATTGCTTGTTAAACGAACCGTTAAATTTTTCATCTTTTGTCTTATCCAAGAAAAATGATTCAGAAAATATATTTTTCTTTTATCTTTTGGATGGAATGTTTTATTCAAATGTATGCATTTATCATCCATAAATCAATTAAGGTATTATTTTTGATATAAAAATGTTTTCATATTACCATTGTTTTAATAGATTTTGTGATATTTAGATCAACTATATACTCTAATCAAGCTACCAAAATCCTCATTACATTTAAAAGTACAAATTTTTATACACAAATTCATGATATACAAGTTTGTTTCCCGTTGCTCTCTTTAATTGGGATCATTAACTAATTATTGCTCTTGAAAGGAATTAATTAAGCCACTAAATTCATCACCACGTGCTTCGGAACAGATGGTTGTAAAGGTCAGATCTAGAGCCACGTGGTTCGGTTTTAACGGCCCAATGCGGTCGGACTTATTGTTTTTTAATATTTGACTCGACAATATCACACGCCACATATGAATATGATACCATAATAATTTCAATATTTCACACCAATAAGAACCCTCATCTTCACATCACTTTTCAGAAAAATCCTTCGACTTTAAATGGATTGCTCATATTACACCCTTACTGTCTAGGGCTGCTATAAAATGAACAACGATCGAGACATTCGGTAAACAATTGTGATTGTATACCATTCGACAAAAAAATTTATTTGTTCTTTATCACAAAGATTGAAAATGAATAAGACGATTCGACTTGTTTAACGAAATAAACAAACATTAAAAAAATAACATGTTTGTAAAACTTTTGATAATATGACACATAGGACATAACCACATACGAATATACGACTATGAACATTGAATATGGATAGCATCCACCGTCTTTCATGTATTTGTATTTTTTCACTGATGAACTTGTGCTTATCCATTGACATTTTTTACCCCGTATTTATAGCTTACATGCATTCACAATTTCACAGATACAATATAACATTCAGTTTTTAATTATACTAATTTTTTTAATAACTAATACAATAGTTTATGAACAGTAATATTCAAACAGATATTTTTATCATAAAAACTTACATGTTCAAAACTATATATCAAAGAACTATGAAACAATATAAAATAAAATCTTAATATTTGGTTTTGTAAATCAGTATCAACTATAATTATATATTATGCAACCTACAACCATGTTTATTGATCTATCTTTAAACATAAAGAAAAGTGACACCTTTAAGCCTTGGCACAATCTTCTTCTAAACTTTTTCCATCATTGATATACACGTTAAAGTTTTAACTACAAAATTCTTTTGTATAAAACAAATTTGTAATAATAAATTAACTTAATCTAGCTATATTATTTTATTTATAATACTTATTAATAACAATTAGAATAATTGCTAAAATTATATTCAATAATAGAATCATTTTAATTTTTTAAATGATATTTTTAAAAATTCCTTTTGGAATTTTATAAGTAAACAACAACATATGTTATTAAATAATTAAAATTTTAATTTTTAAGAGAATGAAGAGTAATTTTTCATAATTGATTACTCATTGCTTAAAAAATTTCTAATAAATAAAGCACAATTTATTTTATTCTATCAAAAATTTATTCTAGCAATGTTTAGGACATATTTTTATAATCTAATCATCATATTTGGATATCCATTGGAAATAGCCTTTTGTTATATTGGTTTAACTATCACTAGAAATATTTAAAATATTTTTTTTTTTGTTAATAATGGAGTTAAAATTCACACATAGCTCATGCAAAAAACAAGATTGCATTCCAAAGTCCAAATTTTATTTTGCTAGTTGCACAATGTTTCATTTTGTGTCATTGATCATCAAACTCTTCTTTTTACTAGACTATGAAAATATGGGTTCTATTCTATTTGTAGAGTCAACAGAACGGAGTTCCTTGTCGGTAACTCAAGAAAGTGCATCTCTTATTAATTAACTTTTCATGATTTTACAACATAAAAATAAAATTCGTTTGACAATCAAAAACATCGTAATCTACTTTTATTGTCAGATGAAATAAAGTTTTATAGTAGTTTCATTTTGGAGGCGTGTGCAAACACAATTAAGCAAACAATCTTGAAAACACAAAAGTTAGATTGTCACTGAGTCATTCATTTATCCTAGGGGTAGCAATTTTTATCCAACGAGCCAAACGAGTCAAACGGTTAAATTGACCCTAGTAAAAAACTAAGATGCAACATAACTATTTTTAAAAGAATGTATTTATAAAACGGTGTAAAACAAATTGTTTTTTGAATTTTTTTTTAAAATTATGTAAAGATTATGACTTTTGATCATCAACCCATTTGATATGGTTGATGAATGAGCAAAAATTGCCACCCGTAATTTATCCATCCAAACTACTTATGAACGTTAAAAATACGTTTCGATATCAATTGTAGCCATTCTAAACACAAAGGACTGATTTGCTAATTAAAGTAAACCTCAGGGTCGAAATCTTTTATTTGTTTTGCTTTCTACCTACATTGGGAGCCTCAAATATCCCCCTCAAACTTGAAACTAGAGCCGTCGGTGACTCTCTGCTTTCTAAAGTCTCACTCATTCAGAAATCTTCGTTTTTGTTAGTTTTCAATCGAAGGACGAGAATGAGTTCTCAGATCTTTAGATCTGCTTCACGAGCCGCTAGGTCTATCATCTCTTCTGCGTCTAAGCAGAAGCCCCGTCTCTTCTCCGGTATAAATTTCAAACAGTTTTTGGTATTCAATATTTCAAGTTCTATTATCATATAAGCATTTGGCGATGTTTTGATCTGAATACGTCTATGATGATGATTATATATGTGGCTATGCTCTAAAACGCATATGTGCAAGTTGTTTAACTTAGCATTGATTCTATTACAATATTACATAGATATTAGATACTCATACGCGTCAGATATACCGTCAATGACTTAAAGCAGAGCCTAACTTGCTTTTGGTTACCGAAAATTTCCATCGCACATTTAAAAAAAGAAAACGAAAACTTGTTTCTTACAACAATTTCATAAATTATCATTTCAATTTTTAAGTCGTGCTTTAATTTTCTGTTACCTACGGTGTATTCAGTCTTTCTTGCATTGGTGTTTTCACCCCCCACTCTCCACCATAAAAAAAGGTTTCGCTTTTCTATCGCCTATCATATATTTTTATTTTATAATAACCCTTTTTTATTTTTCTTAAAACTAAAACTACATGGTTTAACCAAATTTTCATTTTTCACAAACCCTTGTTTTTTTTCTTTCTAAAAGAAATTGAAAAATGATTAGTTTTCGTTATATATGTCATTATTTATTTACTTTAGCAGAATGTATTATGATATTTAAGGAATTTTTCGTAATTATGTGTCAAAAAAAAAATTGTATCTTATATATCCCCCCAGGGTTTGGAAAAGAAGATGTATGCTTTTAGTATGAATTGCTTTGTTGTATGATTGTGTGTTTCTTATGTCTTTTTGGATGTTGTAGTTGGATGTTGTAGTTTAAACGTGTTATTACCATTAGCATGCTAAAGGCAAAGTACAGGAAGAATGTGGGATGATATAACACAACAATTTATCACATGATATGCAATCAGATGTCTATTAGTAGTTGATATTTAAATAGGTAGATGGCCTTTTTTAACAGATTTCTGCACATTATTTTTCTTTTTCTTCCTTGGTTTATTTTTCTCCTACCATGAATGGTGGATTATCACTTTGTTTAATCTTCAAATGTCATACGAAAGTCTCCATCTCCATGTATTTGCACAATTAATGTCGATGAACTTGAGTTCATTGTCTCTTTTTCCACTAAATAGGTCACCTGTTTTGTAACAAGTTCTTTTAAGTGTAATTTGATTGTGGGACAGTGGAGCATGAGAGTATCCTTGTTATACAGTCCTTTTTAGAGGTCCTCTGTTTTGGAACACGTTCAATTAAGTGGAATACATTGTTGTCAATTTAAAATGCAGCTTAAATTTTACTTATTCTTCCATTTGTAGGACAATCTGTTGCTGCAGCAGCTGCAGTTTCCACTAAATAGGTCACCTGTTTTGTAACAAGTTCTTTTAAGTGTAATTTGATTGTGGGACAGTGGAGCATGAGAGTATCCTTGTTATACAGTCCTTTTTAGAGGTCCTCTGTTTTGGAACACGTTCAATTAAGTGGAATACATTGTTGTCAATTTAAAATGCAGCTTAAATTTTACTTATTCTTCCATTTGTAGGACAATCTGTTGCTGCAGCAGCTGCAGTTTCCTACAAGGGACTGCTTCCAGCTCTAGGTTATTTCGGGCGGGATAATTCTGGAAACACCTCTAATGCATGGATTGCTGGAGCATTTGCACTCCCTGCTACAGGTTCATATTTTATAAATCTGTTATTATCTGACCTAGTTGCAAATTGTGGATTTAATGACATTTTTCTCTTTATGTTGACCACTTATACAGTTATACTAAACAAAATCCAGGTAGTTTTATGATGTCTGCTTGTGTAGTTGTTTTGTATTTACATGCTTTACGTTAGAGGATATCTTATAAATTTCCTTTACGTTAGAGGATATCTTATAACTTGGTTCCTACTTCATGCATGGTTCAACACTGTCTGGACTCTGGACATGTGAATCCAGCGGTAATATGCATTAATTATCACTACTTTATGGTGGTAATATGAATTCTTATAAATTTCCTTCAATGATACTTTTTGATGCAAAATTGCTTCTAAATTATCAGTTTATCACAACATTATGGAAAATATGCTTACAAGTTGCATCTGGATCCAAATGAAACTTTCTATATCTGAACTTTTGATTTCTTTTGTATTTCTTAATAGCTTACATGCTTAAGGACCAAGAGGCACATGCAGCAGAGGTATTACAATTCGGTTTTATATTATGATTGGTAGCATGATAGTTTTTAAATGCCATTTTCTTCAATTTAAATGTGAAACACTACTGATCCCTTCTTTTGCATATGCAGATGGAGCGCACTTTCATTGCTATCAAGCCTGATGGTGTGCAAAGAGGACTGGTAGCTAAACCGCACATTCTTTTTATACATTTTAGGCACCATTTCTTTTTTAACAATATGTTATGTGTGTGATATAGTTGCTGTTCACTTGATTACAATAACCAATAGGAACAAAGTACTTCTTTTGTTTCATTTAGTAACTCCTTTTTTCTCTCTCCAGATTTCAGAGATTATAGCACGCTTTGAACGTAAAGGCTTCAAACTTGTAGCAATTAAACTTGTAACCCCTTCAAAACCCTTTGCCCAGAAGCATTACCATGATCTCAAGGAAAGACCCTTTTTTGATGGCCTGTGTGACTTCCTTAGCTCTGGCCCAGTTCTTGCCATGGTAAGTGGAATCAAGCTTTCGATAAATTTTTTCTCTGAAGGTAAATCAGTGAACCTTAACCTCGTCTCTCATTCATGCAGGTCTGGGAAGGAGAAGGTGTGATTAAATATGGCCGTAAACTTATTGGAGCCACAGATCCACAGAAATCAGAGCCTGGAACCATCAGGGGTGATTTGGCTGTTGTTGTTGGAAGGTACAACTCTTGAGAACTTTCTTCTATAATCCCTCTATGTTAGTTTCCAATAGCCTTAGAAAGCACAATTTTAGCTTCATCAGCCTGGCAGCCTGTTAAGTTGTATACACAGTTACACACACACACACACATATACATATTGAAAAGGTTGTTACATGGTTAGGGTTTACCCGAGGACGCCAAGCCCTTGGCTCATATGTACGGGGTCAACCAGCTCTTACCCGTGACTGTTTCCGAAGCATCCCCTGGCCATCCCTGATTTAAACCCATATGGGACTCAAACTGTTGACCGAGGCTAGGTTGTATAAATAATCAGTTAATCACACACAAATCAAAGAGGTCCAGCTCTGTTTTATTAGCCCCATTTGCAACTATTTTTAAATAAAAATTGACCCATGAAATCATCATGGTTTGGAGTACATTTTAAAAGGACCAAAAGTCATGCATTCTGATAATCTTTTTATTGTAATTTATTAATCACTGTTGCGCTATGGTTTGTAGGAATATTATCCATGGAAGTGACGGTCCAGAAACTGCCAAGGATGAAATCAACCTATGGTTTAAACCAGAGGAGTTGACAAGTTACACAAGCAACCAAGAAAAGTGGGTCTATGGAGTCAACTAATGACACCTCTTGTTTTGCTTCATCGGATTCTCTCTAGGCAAAATTAGTTTCTCGGCTGCAAGAATAACAACCAAAGAACAGAAGTATT
This sequence comes from Centrapalus pauciflorus, assembly GCA_020465985.1. NCBI lineage: Eukaryota > Viridiplantae > Streptophyta > Magnoliopsida > Asterales > Asteraceae > Centrapalus > Centrapalus pauciflorus. The sequence continues at coordinate 256,411 of JAANYP010005300.1, read as the reverse complement.
GTTTTATCTTATAAAAATGAGCAAAACAGGGTTAGTTTTATTAACTTGAAAGATTCTTAGAAACCATCTTTTAGATGTTAAAGACAGATAATAAGTATTTGGTTGAATCTGTTTCACCTTTTTTTATATTGGAAGCAAGGTACTTTTTTGCTTGACATTTTATCTTGAGTTGTGGTTCTACTTTCTATGATCCAAATATAAATTGAATAAATGCATACGAATGACTTCGTTGCAAATTGTGAGCCAATATGACTATCTATGTTTACTGAAATAGCTTTTAAAAGTCACATGTTGATCAAAAGAAAAAGAATAGGTTTGCAAAAGTTTAAATATTTTACAGTGTCTTACATCTTACATATATCCAATTATCCGTAGTCTCAACTCTCAAATAAAAAGATATACTAATTTTGAGCAACCAATAGAAGTACAACCTTCAAAATAGATCGCTTGGAGGCTTTGGGTGTGATATCATATTTTCACATTAGTTTTGGTGCATCTAACTTGTTTTTGAATCATGCTAAATTTCTCAACAAAGATCATATTGGTTTTAGTTGACACTGAGAATAAGATAATAGAACTTCATTATATAAAGTATATGTATCTATCTATACTATTAAAAGAGTAATTATACTCATTTCTGGTGAAGCCACGTATCGTCACAATGAATCGATACGTGACAGTTATAAATTTAAAAAAGTTTAAAGAAATTTAAATCAAATCTATCCAAATCTAATATAATCCACTTTTAAATTCAAATCAAATCAAATCAAACAAAATCTAATACTCTACTAACTTATTAATTAAATCTATCCAAATATAATATAATCCACTTTTAAATTCAAATCAAACAAGATCTAATATTCTACTAACTTATTAATTATAAGATAATATAATAAAAGTTTAAAAAAATATATAAGAAAATCATTACTCTGCATATATGTTTAGAAATATACAAAATTAATAAGTCATAATAAATAATAATCTATCTATCTATACTATTAAAAGAGTAACTATGATGCCACATGTCATTCTCTCATTTAATTTGACACATGGCATGCTCTCATTTAATTTGCCACATGTCGCTATCTCATTTTGCCACGTCATCTATTGATTATATATTTAAATTTTAAAGCAAATCAAATCTAATGAAATCTAATATGGATTAATTTAATAACTAACTAACTAAAATTAAGTAAACTTTATTATTATATAATTATTATATTATACATATATATATAAATATCAATTTCTAAAACCAACCCATATAGTACATGGGTAATAACCTAGTATCACCTTATATACTTTTGTTTAAAAAAAATAATATTTATCTTTATCTTTTAATTTATTATATTTTATATATATTAAAAATATCCGCGTAATACGCGGGTAATAAACTAGTTTGTAAGATTTCAACCAAAACTATTCTTTTGTAATTTTCAATTCCTCCACCATCTTTGAAATATCTGGGAATGGAAACTCTAATCTCCTAAACCATGGACATAATTTCATTTTCACCATGTTGATTTTTTTTTTTTTGACATATAAGTTAAGTTACATTTATGTTATTACAATTAAGAATCAATTATCGAAGGATATCATCTTAGTTTTAAATTTCTTATTTATAGTTAATTTCCACGATTGGGTCATCTTCAACCTGTTTCGTGTATGTTTTACTTTTGCGTTTGTTGTACAAGCGATCACTTTAAATATTAAATATTTTATTTTTATTTGTGGTGGAAACGGAGGCAAATATTTCGGTTACTCATATATAGTTATATAACATGTAATAAGAGATAGCATCAATTCGGGGGTGTAGCTCATATGGTAGAGCGCTCGCTTCGCATGCGAGAGGCACGGGGTTCGATTCCCCGCACCTCCATTTTTTTTATTCTTTGGCTAAATTTTTATCCTCTTCATTTGTCACACTGGATTCCATCCCCTATTCGGCTATTCCTCCCGCTTTCAACCTCTCGTTCCTCATCCATCCTCTCCAGTCCACTCCTACATTTCACACACACATACAGAAATCGCATGACGCTCAACTTAACTTCTCCATGGCTGAATCGTCTCTATCTTCACTCCACTCACTCCCACCGCTTCCAATCGACGTCCAACGAAGCTACACAAAATTCCTCAAAATCGCAGGGTTTTTGCAATTTTCGTGCCTCAAATTCTAATAACAACAACATCAAGGCTTCATTGAGCGAGAGCTATCATGAAGGTGCCGTAGTAGCTGGTGATGTTTCTGGTAACGGTGATTATGAGTTGATTATTAATAGAGCCTCGGCTGCAAAAGATGCGACTGAAGCGCTGGAGGTGTTTGGTCAAATGACTAAGAGAAGCGGTGGTGTTGTGAGTACTTCTGATTGTTGTTCAATTATTTCGGCTGCGTTAGATCGGAACAATGCGGGTTTGGCGCTGTCCATTTTTAAAGCCATGCGGTCGAGTTTTAATGCAGGTATATGCGGAGTACTACTGGTCTTCATTCTTAGCTTAGATGAGAGACTTGAGGTCTTCTGAAAATCAAATTTGTTATGGATTTAGACTTCTAATGTGTTAATTATAAAAGTTCCTAGGAACGAAGTACCTGCGAAAATTATGATTGGATATGTGGTTTAAGCAAGCACGTCTATCGCCTCTAATAACTACATATCAATAGTATTCAAATACAAACTGACTATTAATACTTCAATGCGGGTAGACTGGTAGGAGTTTGCTTAAAATTGATACTTGTGTGGCTGTGTTTGGTAGCATTTGCCAGCCATTTGAAAAGTTGTTAGTAACTAGTTACGTACAAATTTCTATGACATCTCGTAGTGGTGAGGATTTTTTTTTTTTGACCCAAGGCTCTCGGAAATTCTTGTTAAAACCAACTTCATAATAATACGAGTACAACTAATGTTCATTTTTAAAGCACATAAGAGGAAAAATCATAAGAATGATAAATGTCAAGATATGATCACCATTTGGATGGATTTCCCATCTATCGAGGTCTCTTGTTCTATACTATTGGCATGAAATTCTTGGGAAGAAAATTGTGTTATATTGTTTGGGGGACGGTCTTCGGTTTTAGGGCATGCTTTATTTTTAATGTTATCCATGCACGTTTCTTACGTTTTTTTTAATGTAAATCAGTTGTGGTTTGTGTTAATGTACTAATGTTTGATACAAAGGTGTTGGAGATAAAGATGTTGCTGACAGATGGAGGTGGTCCATACCTGATGTTAATACATACACACTGTTGGTTCAGGGTCTTGCAGCATCATTGAGGGTTTCAGATGCCCTTAACATCATTGCTAATGTTTGTCGAGTGGGAGTAGATCCTGGTGAAGAGGTACAGCTGCTATTACTGTTTTGGCTAAAGTGTTGGCAAAGCATTCTACTTCATTTTACATGCAAGTTGTTGACTGAAATTTCTCACAGTTGTCTGCAGTTCATTATTCTAGTATCACTGTATAATCAATTTCTTTACTCTCTTAATTGATAAATCTATAATTTGCTTTGTTCATGCAGGTCCCTTTTGGTAAGATTGTAAGATGCCCTAGTTGCATGATGGCTGTTGCTGTTGCACAACCTCAAAATGGTATTCAGGCATGCACGAAAATGCCTCTACAGATATATTTATTATACAAAATTCTAACATAGGAACTATCATAGGATTAAATTAGGCTTGGGGAATTGGGGAACATGTCAGCTGAGGTTTTCAAGAATCTACTTGTGTCCCCTATTTCCTTGAACATCTTGCAACCAATTGTAGAACCATGGAATTATAGTACAGACCGAATGCCAAAATTGACCCTCACTTTATGGATGTATTTCTTCTTGATTCGTGTGTCATTTTCTGCGAGAGAAACTGATACGGAATTGAAATTGACAATAGATGAAAACAGAGGAATTAAACTACTGATTCTGGAATTAATGTGCTGAAACAGAAATGGAAGAACAAAATAACAATTCCAGGGACTAGCCCTTTCTCTCAACCAAAAGGTTAGAGACCCCTCAAAGCAATCGATGCAATGAGATCCAAATCCTAACAATTTCCTTCTGCACACTTACCTCACCCTCTCCACCTTTTATTTATAGATTTTCCAACTAACTAACTATTACTAAATATTACTAAAATACCCATTCTAGAATACTCTGATACAATATTACTATAATCCTATCAATACTCACCCCATCCAAAAAGTCTTGACCTCAAGACTTGCTGTTACTTATCTGGTGGTGCCATCGATGCAGGACCACAAACTTCCGCATATTGGCGAAGATCCCCAAGAGCGTCATCATCTTCATCATCTCCCAATAAAAGAACCCTCAATTGACCCTCTGGACACTTGTGAGCAGGACCGAATTGATTTCCACATCGGAAACAAAGCCCCTTTTTACGCCTCTCCTCCCATTCTGATCGTGATAATGAACGAACCCCGCTATCACGTTGTAGTTTAGATGGTACGTCTGGGGAAATTTCCAAAGGAACGATGGATTTTTGAGGGTTAAACGGTGGTCTGCTTCCATCGTAACCTGATATGATATGTGGGTCACGACCCGGATTCTCTTTATTAAGCCCAGTTATATGAGTTTGGCCCAACTGAGAAAACTTATCCAGATGAGAGGACCGATCCATAGAAAAACCCATAGGAAACCCATCGGACTGATGATAGCGGTAGCGAGACTGAGCAGTTTACACCCCAGAAGGTCGTAACATCTCTTCCACGTCCTTTGCTAGGTACATAGCATCCAAACGTGACTGAGGACGATGCAATCGAACCCAACGTTTAACTTCTTCCCTCAAACCAGCAATAAAATAACCGATGGCTTGAGATTCTGGCAATTTAGGAACGAGGGATAGCAAATATTCAAAATCATCAATATAATCATGAATTGAAGAAGCTTGTTTGATTGTGGCCAATTGTTCACACGGATTCTGAATTTCAAGGCCACTAAAACGCTGGAGCAGTTCCAATTGGAATTGATCCCAGGTAAGTGAATCATGAATTTGTTGAGCGATCGTCAGCCAGTGTTGGGCAACCCCAACCATGCTCAATTGAGCCAACCGGATTCTAAGATTAGGAGGCGTACCATTGATATCGAAATAGAGAATAGCTTTCTGAATCCATCCTTGAGGATCAAAGCCGTAGAACTCAGGCAATTTGATCTTCTTAACTGCCCACGGTATCCACCCAGAATTATTGAAAGGAGTTTGATCGCCACTGCCAACTCCAGATTCAAAAAAAACACCAGAATTCCTACCACCCCCTGATTCTGGTTGCTACCTTGTTGTTTGATAAAACCCATCACCACTTTGCGAAACTCAGCAGACTCCACTCTCTCAGCTTCAAGTTTCTGCAAGGAAGACTTCATTTCTGTAACATCGTATTGGATTTGACGAATCTGTTCGTCATGCTGATCCAGACGCGATTGGAGTGAAGATAAACGAGTCTCCATCAGAGAAATCAGATGAAGAACAGCTCGAAACCGAAGGGAAGAAGGTAGAGACAGAAAGGGCAGGTCGGACCAATGATACGGAATTGAAATTGACAATAGATGAAAACAGAGGAATTAAACTACTGATTCTGGAATTAATGTGCTGAAACAGAAATGGAAGAACAAAATAACAATTCCAGGGACTAGCCCTTTCTCTCAACCAAAAGGTTAGAGACCCCTCAAAGCAATCGATGCAATGAGATCCAAATCCTAACAATATTCCTTCTGCACACTTACCTCACCCTCTCCACCTTTTATTTATAGATTTTCCAACTAACTAACTATTACTAAATATTACTAAAATACCCATTCTAGAATACTCTAATACAATATTACTATAATCCTATCAGAAACCTTTTTTGAATGCCAAATGTTTTCTTTAGTCACAATGAGCCTTTTGTTCAATGTCTACATAGTGTCTTAGCAAACATTTGGCAAACTTGTATGGTAAAGTATTCTATAATCTGTAATAATCGTTTCTCTCAATTGGTTTTGTAGACTTGAATGCTAAAGCATTAGCTTGTAGCTATTCAATCTGTACATGTTGAATTTACATATTATCATGTGCTACAATTTAAAGAGATATATTGGCGTGTGAAAGCAGATGACCTGTTATTACCTCCTCCACTTGGTTCATCAATATCATCATGTTTTATGTTTCCTTATGAGTTCGAAACTGTTCTGCAGATTGTTTCCTGCTCCAAATGCCGTTACCAGTATGAGCTTGTTTCTGGCAACATAATTAGTATCGAATCAGAAGAAATCAGGTTGGTTGTTTGTATTCCTACTTGTATTTTGTCGCATGAATGAATGTATATGATTGTCATGGTTATGTGTGTATTTCTTACATAAATCTTTCAGTTGTTTCATATGAGCAGGAATGCTCTGATATATCCTTCAGTTTTTAAGACCCAATAATCTCTAGAGTTATGTCTATGTCGATTAAGGATGTCAACCTTGTTTCCCTTGTTATTTTTTCACCAAAAATTCCATATTGATCAATTCTTTTTGTGCTTATATGAATAAAAAAGAGTCATAGTGTATGATGTTGATCATGTGATATTCACTTTTTCTAAGGATGTCCTCCTGCCGAACGCAGCATGGATGTGCCTGCATGGAAAAGGGGGTTACAATTTTTGCAGCTGGTGAAAGAAAGTACTCCTGCTGCTGTTCACTCCATTGTAGTAAGTTCTCTCCTGTCTCTCTCTCTCTCTCTCTCTCTCTCTCTCTCTCTCTCTCTCTCTTCTCAACATTTCATTGATCCTGAAACTCCTTATAGTGTAACCGTTTATGTCATTTGTTAGAGAAGTAGAAATGGATTACCTTTTCTTTATGTGACTCTATTGGGGTGAATTGCAGAAATCCCATGATTTTATGTCCATACCGCTGACCCCTACATTTATAATGCCTGCTTTAATTACCGGCACTTACCTTCCATTGTATAGTTTGTCATCTTGTAAGTGTGTTAACTTTCTAAAAGGAAGAAAACTGAGGTGTGCTCTGTCAAATGTAAAATATGGAGGGTTGATAGTAACTATTCCATAATGTCACTTCATCAGGTACGTCATCACTGTTGTTGAGACGAGGTAGTCCTCCTCTGCAAGAGCATCCATTTTTCATAAAAAACTCTGGTTTACACAAGAGGCCCATGTCGTCTTCTGTGGGCTTTGAAAGAAAAACAATAGCTTTAGGTCTCATTCTATGCCTCCGTCCCCCTCAAGTGATCCTCTTTTATATATCAGACCTCTCTTGCATAAACTTATAGTATATTTCCTTCTGTGAGCTTTTCAAAAGTCATTTTCTCCACCGGGCAGCGATTTTTTGTAGGGTAAATGTTCTTGATTCATGGTGCAAAGAATCATTGAAAATGCTCTTAGGTATCACACGAATAAGAGAAAAATTATTAATACACAAGTCTTCATGTGGCTTTTGGCAACTTTTTTATTTTTTATAATGTAATTTCTAGATCGTATATAGTCTCATTCTTGATTGTTAATAGATCTGTCCTGCATCTCCCAGGTCCAGACACCATCTGGTGTGGCTCGAACACACAGGTTTGCTACTAAAACAGTTGATCTCCCTGCACAAGAAGGGGAACGCGTAACAATTGCTTTAGCAGCTCCATCAAGTGTTTATCGGGAAGTGGGCCCCTTAAAGTTTAGCCCCAAAACCCCCAACTATTACCCTGGAGAGCCCATGTGCCTAACTAACCATCTAGATGGCAGAGAATCACCATTACTTAGAGCCCCTACAAAAAGTGGAGGATTATCCTTATTTAGCCCTGCTGTCTTATTCCCACTTCTCACTGTTTTAGCCACAGGAGATATGGCCTCAGGAATGATAGACCCCAGCTTACCTCAATTTATTTCAGTTGCAGCTGTTTCATCTTTAGCTGTCGCGGCCACAATAAATGGCCTGGTATTTCCACAGTTAAATCGAGTAAGTTGCTTGTTGGTGTTGCTAAAAACCCTCTTAACTTCACATACCACATGGTCCACATCTCTTTATAATTTGTTCTAGATTACAAAAGCTAATAAGCTATTAAGGATTCATATCATTAAATTAGCAACCATATGCTTCTTGGTGCTGTGGAAAGGCAGGTTCCTAAATGGTATTGATGTTAATGTCTTAATGATCAATTTGAATTGCAAATATTTACATACTTTAGAGGTAGCCAGGTCAATGACTTCATCTAGTGTCACCTATAAGTGAGTATTTATTCCGTTTACCAGTGTCACACTGTCACCTATAAGTTCGTTAAATGCTTTTATTTTTTTCACCAGCTTCCTCAAAGGCTTGTGGAAACAGTTGCCACAAGGCAGCAACTATTGTCTCAGTATGACACCCTTCAGTCTCGCATTAAAGATTTAAAAGTCGCTGCTGAGAATGAGGTACTGCTCAACAAGTGTATTAATATATATATATATATATATATATATATCAGAGTGCGTTGCTTGGTTATATTTGTGTGGTGTGAAGTGATCACCTGCCTGACAAGTGGCATGCAATCAAGCTGAATTTTCTTTAACGTCTTGTCAAAAGTTGCAAAAGAAACCGCAATGCTTTATCATTTCTTGCTCTCTCCATGAAAAATTTGATTTGATTTTCTAGTTAGTGGGTCCCAAGGAATTTCTCCTTTGTTCAAAGTGAATCAATAACGAGTATAGTATCGATGCTTCACTGTTTTTTTATTAGATTATAAAATATGGACAAATGTCATTAAATAGCAACTTACTTTTGCCATTGGTCCATTTTGGTGATTATACTTTTTTTTTCTTATTCAGTTTGGTAAGTATAATGTTTATATACCAACATACTTTTCCTTTCAATCTGTTTTGGTGATACAACTTTAGTCGATCTGGTCTGGAGGTCACCACACCAAAATTGCCCATCCAAATAGTTACAATTACCAAATCGGATTGGAAAATAGTATCCTCAACAAAACGGACCAATGGAAAATGTAAGTTGCTATTTAGTGACATTTATCCTAAAATGGTTAGAAAATGTGCTTCTGTGCTACAACTATTTTACGACTTTAGAAGTTTGCATTGAAACCCCTGCCACCTTATATAGCAAATGCAAATAATGACAGTTTAATGGACTACTGAGGGACATAGGAGTAACTTGACATAGGAGGAACATGGAGTGCTATATATATATATATATATATATATATATATATATATATATATATATATATATATATATATATATATATATATATATATATATATATATATATATATATATATATATATATATATATATATATGGCTTTTTTTGTGACATTATATATTAGCTAGAATAGTTGTTAATCGTCAACCATATAGAGACTTCTTTATTGTACTTTAAATAGTAATGATGGATGTTGTGAGTTCAATTATTAGTACCTGAGTGCATCCTCTAAAACTTCTATACTCTCCAGAAGGTGATGTGGTAGATGTTTTATAGGATTCTATGCACATATCTACTTATATTCTTTAAGAGATGGTTCAGCAGAGAATAAACATCTTCTTTTTTCTAATATATATTAGGTATGGATGTTGGCTCGTATGTGCCAACTGGAGAACAAAATTGTTGCTGTTGGAGAACCCTCTTATCGGTAACTTCCTCAAACTATTCCTGTTACTCCTTTCTTTCTTTGTAGTCTAATTGCTTATTTTCCTCAAAAAAAGATCTGTGTTTGAAATGTGTTTTTCCTTTCTATATTCTTATAAGTGCACGGAGAAGTAAAGTCAAAAGGGTGCGTGAAGGCTTGGAGATTTCCTTGAAGTCACGAATTGAACTAATTGAAACCTATGCAAGAGTATGTCCTCTCTCCACCAATCACTATGGAACCCCAGAGAAAATAGAATCTTCATTAAGCTATTGAAACATCATGTCACTAGGTTTGCATGCCATGTTTGCTTCTTTTACAGATTTCTTCAATGATTGAAATCGAGGTAGAAATGGACTCTGATGTTCTCGCCGCTGAAACAGCCAGCAATGCGGTATATTAACGATTATTGTACTTCTACTTTGATTTGGTTCACATTTCAAAAAGCATACTCCCTGCATCCCATAAAAGTCCGCATTGTCTTTTTGAGCTCCAATAAGCTACCTTTTATATTATGAAAGGTCCACAAGAATTATTTTTGGTTCTTGAGGAAACATTGATTACTGCATTAAACCATGTCATATCTTTATAAGTACTAAAACGGAAACATTTTTAGATAAAACTTGAAAACAGCTGTTACATTTCAATTTGCAATAATAATGGACTCTTTTTGTGATAAAGGTAGTAGCTTTCTTGTTATAAAGATAAATTTTAGCCTCTTATAACTTGCTTTGCGATGTGTGCTTTCAAGGTGGAGATGTTATGAAAAGTAGGAGTGGATGAAAAATTGTTAGATTTTAATTCCTTTGCTCAGTGTAGTAATATTCATCTTTGTAAATCTGTTATGCAGGAGGCTATTGCTGAACAGATAGAACAGATAATGGAACTTGAAAATCTTGAAGAGGTAACCTCTTGTTAACTGGAAGCATTATTCTTGCAGTGTTGCCTTCATAAAAACTTGAATGTGACGCTGACATGTATATATTCTTGCCTCTTGGTGTTGGATTTATTTTTTCCGTTTTTGTGAATCACTGGTGTAAGTAACGGTTGCTCCTCTTCCCATCACAATCTCAATTAATTCCATATTAGCATCCAGTGTTTTGATTATCACTAAAATGGTCAGAAATGCCCTCAGCTTGACATATTGATGATAGATAGACAGCCTATGAAATTTACTTCTGGTTTTCGATATAACATAAATCCTAGTGATGTAGGCAAGTTGTTGACCCACACATAAATACCATGTTTTCTCCCCTAAATGTGTTGATCGGTCCTAACAGAAACTACTGTCGTTTTCACACAGAGATGGAGAATTCAAGCGGAGGCAAATGATGAGGTGGAGAAACTTCTCAGTTCAGAGATCATACCTTCCCAACAGGTTTCAGATGTATAATAATTATTGGTTGTTTTAACAGTCAGTTTTCGTGCACAGCCCTCAGAACTGGATATTGGTTCTTTGATAATTTAGCACTCAAAAAGTTACAAACCATCTAAAATTTGGAACAAAGGAGCTGTTGTCAATTTTAATGTAGATAGCAAAGGAGAGAATTTGGTGCCTGATTGATGTTGTTGTATAAAAGATTCACAAGCTAGAGGGCATTCTTTTGTAAATTCAAAATATTTGAAACAAAAAGGCATTGGTGCTTGATTAAAAAGTTGAAATTATAAGCTAGAAAAATAGGATTGATGGCATGGACTAAATAAGTTGTTATATTATAGACATCGTGTCATATAAGTTGTTTAATGGATGTTGGTATTTGCATCTCTATGTGAGTAAACTGATGTTGTGTTAATTATTGATTAACAGTAAGTATATTGGTCTGATAATGTTGGATGTTGGTGGGAGACAAGTGGAAAAGTGATATGGAATAGTGTTAATGGGTAGATAACTTAAGTTATATTATTGAATGACAGATACCGGAGACTAAAAGAATATTAAGCTGTGGTTTTGGTTGGAACCTTGATGTAAAATGGGTTTATAAAATTCTGGGTAAAGTGTTGGATTGTAGTAATATTTAGCTGGCATTATGATTGAGGGAAATGGAATACATGGTGGTGTTTGCTGACAAATTTGCTTACGGAGCAATTAGTACTTGGTAAGCAAACCCATGTGTGATGTGTTCCTTCTCAAAGCACTTTACCTCCTTGCACTTCCACCGGTGATCAAGTTCCCCTTTTTACAACCCCTACTTTTTCTTTTTTCTTTTTTTTTTTCATTAGGAGTGGAGTTCATAAAACTTCTTAACTTCCAATTTAAATTGTTCTAGTTTATATAATCTGAATCTAAATTTGTAAAGATGCCGATTGTCATTTTAAGAGTATAAATTCAAGTTGGAACTTAATTTGTAGATGCTATTTCGTGTGATTTTGGTTAAAGGACATTCCATAATTGCATGGTTGAGAGAAGATGTACATGTATAGATAGAATTGTAAAAAACAACCACATGGAATGTAAGCATTTTACTCAACATCATAAATGATAAATGTCATTTCATTTTTGTTTATTTATCTAGATTTACTGTATTTGAACTTTTTTTTATAATAGAAGAATTATAAAAACACTTTAACAGTTGGGACTATGCAAAAAGTCTATCTTAACTCTTACGATACAAGTTATGTATCCGAATAGTGTGATCTCAAATTTTACTTGGTAATTATTAATAAAAATAAGTTATATTACATTTCATTAATAAAGATGTTAATTTTTGAAGAAGTAATAAAAACGGGAGGAAAGTTGGTAGTAATTAAGTTGGAAAGGTCGGCAAGCAAAAGTATTAGGAACAAGGAAGTCAAGTTTCCTCCTTGGTGAGTTGGACAAATACAGTGCTGCCACATTCTATGACAAGTGACGCTCTGGATTCTTTTTTCTTTTTCTAGTTATACCTCAATTTATTAATTAAATAATATATTTTTAATGCTTTAATTTATAAAATAATAGCTGTCGGTTCAACACGCATAAAATCTTGTACCAATCATTTTTTTTATACCAATCATTTGATGTTCAAAATGAGTATTTACTGTTTACGATGACATAGTAATTACCATTATTATTATTAAAAAAGTTAACTTAGTTTTTAAGACAGTCGGGATTCCATAATCAAAATCGGACCACTGTCAGCAATGAAGCAGGCTCGACCGATGCGCGCACACCGTCATCCAGCTGGAAGAAACCGACAATGTCATCTATGTGTAATAATACGGATTCAACCGTAAAAATTAATGACAGTTAGATTACTAGTTTTGCTTTAATATCATACATTTTTATTGTAAAAAAGTACCAGAAGCGACACATATATATAAATTCTCTATGAATTCTCAAGTTGTACGAATGTATGGTTAAAATTCAGTTTTTTCATTCCTTCAGCAATGATGGAGAATTAAATAGAAGCTTAAATTGGAAAAAGAGAATTAAAACAATCATATGATGCTTGTATTTTCAAATTTCATGGTCTAAAAAGACCATTAATTTTGTCATCATTTCTATTCTCTTCGATTCTCTACCAAACACAACCCTAATGTTAACTGTTTAGTACAAGTGAGTATAGCTAGAGTGTGGAGTCATGAATTCTCATATTAAATGTAAATGTTCATTATGATAAAATGTTATATTTCATGTAAAAGTGTTATACACATGTTCAAAAGTGCATTACGATTGACGAGTTTACATCATTTGAAGTTCATTACGATAAAAAAAAATTCTATTTTATGCAAAAGTACAATATTTAAACAATATGCACATGTGAAATCATAATGCACTTTTAAACATGTGCATATTGTATTTTTGTATGAAATATAATCTTTTTATCGTAATGAACTTCAAATTATGTGATTTGGTCAATAATAATCTACTTTTGAACATGTGTATTGCAATTTTGTATGAAACATAATATTTTATCGTAATGAATATATACATTTAGCATGGGATTCAAGGAAACTAATTAGAATACATGTAACACATTTAACTCTTCCTCACATTTTTTCCTAAACATGTATCACATGGTCGAATCTCGCTCTTGATTTTAACATTTTATGATTTTACGATATTGATTAGTAAAGACATGTCGATTTGGAATGAGTAAGCAGTTCTCTCGAGACATCGGATATTCATCTACCTATAATTAAGATATTAATTTAATGTGAATGTGAGTCATAGGAGTGAAAATGAGGAGATTAATTTATATTATTTTTCTAACCATGAGAAAATTAGTATAAAATATTCCATCTCATTCTTTTACACACATAAATATATAATATTGTTTACTGTGTTGTCCATATTTTGATAGAGAACTAAAGGAAGCGAAACTTTAATGTGTATTCGATTCTCTTTAATATCAACTTGAGAATTAATGAAATAAATATTAAAATATATGTTTGATATGATTATTTAATCTATTATTTTTATTCATTACAATTTCATTTTACCAAATTAACACACCATAGACACATTTAGTACGCAGGATTCTAGAAAATCAAATTGTTTGGTATTACAAGTTGTTTTTCATAAATGATACATAAACAAAATTGACATGAATATGAAGAAAAAGAATCATTTTTTTTTCTTTTAAATGTTTTAATTCTGCAGAGAAATAAGTTTTACATTAAAATCAACTTTATATTTCACGTTGTTATGAATAAAGACTATTAATATCACATGACAAAAAACATAAAAATTCATGTGATTACATTCTCAAGATTCATGTGTGTATCAAACATCTTCTTTAAGTTTTCAATGCGATGTAATTAATCCTGCTTTCACTTACACAAAAATTAAAATACAATCAGGTGACCGTATATACAATGTAATTATCTGAATTTTCTGTAAGCATAAAACCAACAAGTTCAATGTGAAATATAAAATTTTAAAAATATAATTAGGCTATCAAAATCATTATTAGTTACTTAAGTAAGAGTTTTTAGTCCTAAGCAGATTTTACAATCTCGATCTTGTAAAGATAAAACAATCTCAGATAGAATCTCAATTGTAACAATCTTGATGCTAGTATATTTTGAATAATATATACAAATAATTACAAAATTATTGGATGTTAGTATATTCCGAACATATATACAAATAATTACAAAACAATAAACTTTGTAATAATAATTTTAATACTTAAAAAGAAAATCTGCAAGTTGTAGTTACAAAACAAAAGAGTGAGGAAAAAACAACGCAGTACGTAATAATTACTAAGTTTAAAATTTGTTTATAAAAAAAACCTCATCGATCTTATAGTTTTTTACTTTTTTAATACCCAATTACATAATATATGTTACTTTCTAATTCTTAATACACTAGAAAGGAACTTTGCCAAGTCTACTCCCACATGCTACTCTCACTAAGAATGATTGACTATTTTAGGAATTTTTCGATATGGGTTCAAAATATTCAAATGAAGATATATTAACAATAAAATGGATACAAATATTAATAACATAATTTAGGTCAATTAACCGACTATCAGACCAAGTTTTATCTAAATAAAGAATAATGAAAATTTAGGGAATGTTTAGTTAACCTATTTTTTGTGAAAGTTTTTGTGGAAAATAAGAGTTTCTATTGAAAACTCTATTTTTGATATTTTCAGATTGTATTTTCTTTTCAAACGAGAGAGTGATTGATGGTTTTGCAGAGATAGTGTTTGTAATTGTTGTTGAATAAAAACAAAAAAAAACCCATTAAAAATATTTTAAACACATTTTTGCTTATAAAATGTGTTATCAAGAAATCTTTTGTTGTTTTCAGTTTTATTAAAAACTCAAACCTAAAATTTTCATCAACTAAACATACTCTAAACTTCTACAAATGATACTATTTGGTCATTAGTAAGCATTTTAAGCACTAATCCAAGGTATATTAATAATAAAACTTGACATAAAATTTTGGACCAATTACTAAAGATAATAACAACTTTTTTATTTTTTATTTTACCATTTATAGTAGCATTAATTATTTTTTATCATTAATAACATAAATTTTATATTTTTCATAATTAACTGCATCAACTATTTTAAACGGTTAGTAGCATTATTTTTTGTATATATTATCATTTATAACAACTAAACTTTTTTATAAATGATAAAAAAAACATAAAAGTTGATGTTGTTAACAATAAATGTCGCTATAAATGCTTTAAAAGAATGTATTTGGTTATTACTCATATTTTAAAAAGTTTAATTGATAATTTACTATAAAAAAATATAATCTAAAAGTATGTTAGTATAAATCATAATTCGATATTTGAAATAAAAGTTTATTTGATCACATACTTAATATTTGAGTGCAAATTAATTTTAATTAGAACTTATACAAAAATACGTAGAATCTATACTATATATAATAAGAAAACCACTTGAAGTTTCTGGACCATTGGATGGAAAGAAATCAATGGTCCAGATTAATGACAACTCATAATTATTTATGAAATGTCTCTTATACCCTTAATTAAAATCAATAATTATACCTATGTCATTTTTTTAATTCATTTTCCAAATTTACTACATTACCTTAATTACATTAAATTTTGATTTTAATTTTTTCATTAATGAATTAATATTTACCTAAAATAAATATGTGTCATTATTATCCTTATTGATCATAGTTAAATTCAAATGTAAAAATTTGAATTTAAATGTAGAAGTGTAGTAAATAAAGTTAAAAATTTTTGTTAATTATTTTTGCTAACAAGATTTAAAATTCAATAAAACTTCAATTGTGAATATGATAAATTTTGATTCTTGATTTTCAGATATTTCATTTTTATATTCTATCATTTTCAAAATATATACACATTCACATAATTGAAGTTAATAAAAATTAAAAGAAATAGTTTT